>CAWUFQ010000224.1:0-94558 GCA_963921405.1 Cepaea hortensis | reverse complement strand
GCATTGTCTCCCAAGTCACATCAAACTGTATGGCATTGTCTCCCAAGTCACATCAAACTGTATGTGGTGTGGCATTGTCTCCCAAGTCACATCAAACTGTATGTGGTGTTGGCATTGTCTCCCCAAGTCACATCAAACTGTATGTGGTGTGGCATTGTCTCCCAAGTCACATCAAACTGTATGTGGTGTGGCATTGTCTCCCAAGTCACATCAAACTGTATGTGGTGTGGCATTGTCTCCCAAGTCACATCAAACTGCATGTGGTGTGGCATTGTCTCCCAAGTCACATCAAACTGTCATGTGGTGTGGCATTGTCTCCCAAGTCACATCAAACTGTATGTGGTGTGGCATTGTCTCCCAAGTCACATCAAACTGTATGTGGTGTGGCATTGTCTCCCAAGTCACATCAAACTGTATGTGGTGTGGCATTGTCTCCCAAGTCACATCAAACTGTATGTGGTGTGGCATTGTCTCCCAAGTCACATCAAACTGTATGTGGTGTGGCATTGTCTCCCAAGTCACATCAAACTGTATGTGGTGTGGCATTGTCTCCCAAGTCACATCAAACTGTATGTGGTGGGGCATTGTCTCCCAAGTCACATCAAACTGTATGTGGTGTGGCATTGTCTCCCAAGTCACATCAAACTGTATGTGGTGTGGCATTGTCTCCCAAGTCACATCAAACTGTATGTGGTGTGGCATTGTCTCCCAAGTCACATCAAACTGTATGTGGTGTGGCATTGTCTCCCAAGTCACATCAAACTGTATGTGGTGTGGCATTGTCTCCCAAGTCACATCAAACTGTATGTGGTGTGGCATTGTCTCCCAAGTCACATCAAACTGTATGTGGTGTGGCATTGTCTCCCAAGTCACATCAAACTGTATGTGGTGTGGCATTGTCTCCCAAGTCACATCAAACTGAATGTGGTGTGGCATTGTCTCCCAAGTCACATCAAACTGCATGTGGTGTGGCATTGTCTCCCAAGTCACATCAAACTGCATGTGGTGTGGCATTGTCTCCCAAGTCACATCAAACTGCAATGTGGTGTGGCATTGTCTCCCAAGTCACATCAAACTGTATGTGGTGTGGCATTGTCTCCCAAGTCACATCAAACTGTATGTGGTGTGGCATTGTCTCCCAAGTCACATCAAACTGTATGTGGTGTGGCATTGTCTCCCAAGACACATCAAACTGTATGTGGTGTGGCATTGTCTCCCAAGTCACATCAAACTGTATGTGGTGTGGCATTGTCTCCCAAGTCACATCAAACTGTATGTGGTGTGGCATTGTCTCCCAAGTCACATCAAACTGTATGTGGTGTGGCATTGTCTCCCAAGTCACATCAAACTGTATGTGGTGTGGCATTGTCTCCCAAGTCACATCAAACTGTATGTGGTGTGGCATTGTCTCCCAAGTCACATCAAACTGTATGTGGTGTGGCATTGTCTCCCAAGACACATCAAACTGTATGTGGTGTGGCATTGTCTCCCAAGTCACATCAAACTGTATGTGGTGTGGCATTGTCTCCCAAGTCACATCAAACTGTATGTGGTGTGGCATTGTCTCCCAAGTCACATCAAACTGTATGTGGTGTGGCATTGTCTCCCAAGTCACATCAAACTGCATGTGGTGTGGCATTGTCTCCCAAGTCACATCAAACTGCATGTGGTGTGGCATTGTCTCCCAAGTCACATCAAACTGCATGTGGTGTGGCATTGTCTCCCAAGTCACATCAAACTGTTATGTGGTGTGGCATTGTCTCCCAAGTCACATCAAACTGCATGTGGTGTGGCATTGTCTCCCAAGTCACATCAAACTGTATGTGGTGTGGCATTGTCTCCCAAGTCACATCAAACTGCATGTGGTGTGGCATTGTCTCCCAAGTCACATCAAACTGTATGTGGTGTGGCATTGTCTCCCAAGTCACATCAAACTGTATGTGGTGTGGCATTGTCTCCCAAGTCACATCAAACTGTATGTGGTGTGGCATTGTCTCCCAAGTCACATCAAACTGTATGTGGTGTGGCATTGTCTCCCAAGTCACATCAAACTGTATGTGGTGTGGCATTGTCTCCCAAGTCACATCAAACTGCATGTGGTGTGGCATTGTCTCCCAAGTCACATCAAACTGTATGTGGTGTGGCATTGTCTCCCAAGTCACATCAAACTGTATGTGGTGTGGCATTGTCTCCCAAGTCACATCAAACTGTATGTGGTGTGGCATTGTCTCCCAAGTCACATCAAACTGCATGTGGTGTGGCATTGTCTCCCAAGTCACATCAAACTGTATGTGGTGTGGCATTGTCTCCCAAGTCACATCAAACTGCTATGTGGTGTGGCATTGTCTCCCAAGTCACATCAAACTGTATGTGGTGTGGCATTGTCTCCCAAGTCACATCAAACTGTATGTGGTGTGGCATTGTCTCCCAAGTCACATCAAACTGTATGTGGTGTGGCATTGTCTCCCAAGTCACATCAAACTGTATGTGGTGTGGCATTGTCTCCCAAGTCACATCAAACTGTATGTGGTGTGGCATTGTCTCCCAAGTCACATCAAACTGTATGTGGTGTGGCATTGTCTCCCAAGTCACATCAAACTGTATGTGGTGTGGCATTGTCTCCCAAGTCACATCAAACTGTATGTGGTGTGGCATTGTCTCCCAAGTCACATCAAACTGTATGTGGTGTGGCATTGTCTCCCAAGTCACATCAAACTGTATGTGGTGTGGCATTGTCTCCCAAGTCACATCAAACTGTATGTGGTGTGGCATTGTCTCCCAAGTCACATCAAACTGTATGTGGTGTGGCATTGTCTCCCAAGTCACATCAAACTGTATGTGGTGTGGCATTGTCTCCCAAGTCACATCAAACTGTATGTGGTGTGGCATTGTCTCCCAAGTCACATCAAACTGTATGTGGTGTGGCATTGTCTCCCAAGTCACATCAAACTGTATGTGGTGTGGCATTGTCTCCCAAGTCACATCAAACTGTATGTGGTGTGGCATTGTCTCCCAAGTCACATCAAACTGTATGTGGTGTGGCATTGTCTCCCAAGTCACATCAAACTGTAATGTGGTGTGGCATTGTCTCCCAAGTCACATCAAACTGTATGTGGTGTGGCATTGTCTCCCAAGTCACATCAAACTGTATGTGGTGTGGCATTGTCTCCCAAGTCACATCAAACTGTATGTGGTGTGGCATTGTCTCCCAAGTCACATCAAACTGTATGTGGTGTGGCATTGTCTCCCAAGTCACATCAAACTGTATGTGGTGTGGCATTGTCTCCCAAGTCACATCAAACTGTATGTGGTGTGGCATTGTCTCCCAAGTCACATCAAACTGCATGTGGTGTGGCATTGTCTCCCAAGTCACATCAAACTGTTATGTGGTGTGGCATTGTCTCCCAAGTCACATCAAACTGTATGTGGTGTGGCATTGTCTCCCAAGTCACATCAAACTGTATGTGGTGTGGCATTGTCTCCCAAGTCACATCAAACTGTATGTGGTGTGGCATTGTCTCCCAAGTCACATCAAACTGTATGTGGTGTGGCATTGTCTCCCAAGTCACATCAAACTGTATGTGGTGTGGCATTGTCTCCCAAGTCACATCAAACTGCATGTGGTGTGGCATTGTCTCCCAAGTCACATCAAACTGTATGTGGTGTGGCATTGTCTCCCAAGTCACATCAAACTGCATGTGGTGTGGCATTGTCTCCCAAGTCACATCAAACTGTATGTGGTGTGGCATTGTCTCCCAAGTCACATCAAACTGTATGTGGTGTGGCATTGTCTCCCAAGTCACATCAAACTGTATGTGGTGTGGCATTGTCTCCCAAGTCACATCAAACTGTATGTGGTGTGGCATTGTCTCCCAAGTCACATCAAACTGTATGTGGTGTGGCATTGTCTCCCAAGTCACATCAAACTGTATGTGGTGTGGCATTGTCTCCCAAGTCACATCAAACTGTATGTGGTGTGGCATTGTCTCCCAAGTCACATCAAACTGTATGTGGTGTGGCATTGTCTCCCAAGTCACATCAAACTGTATGTGGTGTGGCATTGTCTCCCAAGTCACATCAAACTGTATGTGGTGTGGCATTGTCTCCCAAGTCACATCAAACTGTATGTGGTGTGGCATTGTCTCCCAAGTCACATCAAACTGTATGTGGTGTGGCATTGTCTCCCAAGTCACATCAAACTGTATGTGGTGTGGCATTGTCTCCCAAGTCACATCAAACTGTATGTGGTGTGGCATTGTCTCCCAAGTCACATCAAACTGTATGTGGTGTGGCATTGTCTCCCAAGTCACATCAAACTGTATGTGGTGTGGCATTGTCTCCCAAGTCACATCAAACTGTATGTGGTGTGGCATTGTCTCCCAAGTCACATCAAACTGCATGTGGTGTGGCATTGTCTCCCAAGTCACATCAAACTGTATGTGGTGTGGCATTGTCTCCCAAGTCACATCAAACTGCATGTGGTGTGGCATTGTCTCCCAAGTCACATCAAACTGTATGTGGTGTGGCATTGTCTCCCAAGTCACATCAAACTGTATGTGGTGTGGCATTGTCTCCCAAGTCACATCAAACTGTATGTGGTGTGGCATTGTCTCCCAAGTCACATCAAACTGTATGTGGTGTGGCATTGTCTCCCAAGTCACATCAAACTGTATGTGGTGTGGCATTGTCTCCCAAGTCACATCAAACTGTATGTGGTGTGGCATTGTCTCCCAAGTCACATCAAACTGTATGTGGTGTGGCATTGTCTCCCAAGTCACATCAAACTGTATGTGGTGTGGCATTGTCTCCCAAGTCACATCAAACTGTATGTGGTGTGGCATTGTCTCCCAAGTCACATCAAACTGTATGTGGTGTGGCATTGTCTCCCAAGTCACATCAAACTGCATGTGGTGTGGCATTGTCTCCCAAGTCACATCAAACTGTATGTGGTGTGGCATTGTCTCCCAAGTCACATCAAACTGTATGTGGTGTGGCATTGTCTCCCAAGTCACATCAAACTGTATGTGGTGTGGCATTGTCTCCCAAGTCACATCAAACTGTATGTGGTGTGGCATTGTCTCCCAAGTCACATCAAACTGTATGTGGTGTGGCATTGTCTCCCAAGTCACATCAAACTGTATGTGGTGTGGCATTGTCTCCCAAGTCACATCAAACTGTATGTGGTGTGGCATTGTCTCCCAAGTCACATCAAACTGTATGTGGTGTGGCATTGTCTCCCAAGTCACATCAAACTGTATGTGGTGTGGCATTGTCTCCCAAGTCACATCAAACTGTATGTGGTGTGGCATTGTCTCCCAAGTCACATCAAACTGTATGTGGTGTGGCATTGTCTCCCAAGTCACATCAAACTGTATGTGGTGTGGCATTGTCTCCCAAGTCACATCAAACTGTATGTGGTGTGGCATTGTCTCCCAAGTCACATCAAACTGTATGTGGTGTGGCATTGTCTCCCAAGTCACATCAAACTGTATGTGGTGTGGCATTGTCTCCCAAGTCACATCAAACTGTATGTGGTGTGGCATTGTCTCCCAAGTCACATCAAACTGTATGTGGTGTGGCATTGTCTCCCAAGTCACATCAAACTGTATGTGGTGTGGCATTGTCTCCCAAGTCACATCAAACTGTATGTGGTGTGGCATTGTCTCCCAAGTCACATCAAACTGTATGTGGTGTGGCATTGTCTCCCAAGTCACATCAAACTGTATGTGGTGTGGCATTGTCTCCCAAGTCACATCAAACTGTATGTGGTGTGGCATTGTCTCCCAAGTCACATCAAACTGTATGTGGTGTGGCATTGTCTCCCAAGTCACATCAAACTGTATGTGGTGTGGCATTGTCTCCCAAGTCACATCAAACTGTATGTGGTGTGGCATTGTCTCCCAAGTCACATCAAACTGTATGTGGTGTGGCATTGTCTCCCAAGTCACATCAAACTGTATGTGGTGTGGCATTGTCTCCCAAGTCACATCAAACTGTATGTGGTGTGGCATTGTCTCCCAAGTCACATCAAACTGTATGTGGTGTGGCATTGTCTCCCAAGTCACATCAAACTGCATGTGGTGTGGCATTGTCTCCCAAGTCACATCAAACTGTATGTGGTGTGGCATTGTCTCCCAAGTCACATCAAACTGTATGTGGTGTGGCATTGTCTCCCAAGTCACATCAAACTGTATGTGGTGTGGCATTGTCTCCCAAGTCACATCAAACTGTATGTGGTGTGGCATTGTCTCCCAAGTCACATCAAACTGTATGTGGTGTGGCATTGTCTCCCAAGTCACATCAAACTGTATGTGGTGTGGCATTGTCTCCCAAGTCACATCAAACTGTATGTGGTGTGGCATTGTCTCCCAAGTCACATCAAACTGTATGTGGTGTGGCATTGTCTCCCAAGTCACATCAAACTGTATGTGGTGTGGCATTGTCTCCCAAGTCACATCAAACTGCATGTGGTGTGGCATTGTCTCCCAAGTCACATCAAACTGTATGTGGTGTGGCATTGTCTCCCAAGTCACATCAAACTGTATGTGGTGTGGCATTGTCTCCCAAGTCACATCAAACTGTATGTGGTGTGGCATTGTCTCCCAAGTCACATCAAACTGTATGTGGTGTGGCATTGTCTCCCAAGTCACATCAAACTGTATGTGGTGTGGCATTGTCTCCCAAGTCACATCAAACTGTATGTGGTGTGGCATTGTCTCCCAAGTCACATCAAACTGTATGTGGTGTGGCATTGTCTCCCAAGTCACATCAAACTGTATGTGGTGTGGCATTGTCTCCCAAGTCACATCAAACTGTATGTGGTGTGGCATTGTCTCCCAAGTCACATCAAACTGCATGTGGTGTGGCATTGTCTCCCAAGTCACATCAAACTGTATGTGGTGTGGCATTGTCTCCCAAGTCACATCAAACTGCATGTGGTGTGGCATTGTCTCCCAAGTCACATCAAACTGTATGTGGTGTGGCATTGTCTCCCAAGTCACATCAAACTGTATGTGGTGTGGCATTGTCTCCCAAGTCACATCAAACTGCATGTGGTGTGGCATTGTCTCCCAAGTCACATCAAACTGCATGTGGTGTGGCATTGTCTCCCAAGTCACATCAAACTGCATGTGGTGTGGCATTGTCTCCCAAGTCACATCAAACTGTATGTGGTGTGGCATTGTCTCCCAAGTCACATCAAACTGTATGTGGTGTGGCATTGTCTCCCAAGTCACATCAAACTGTATGTGGTGTGGCATTGTCTCCCAAGTCACATCAAACTGTATGTGGTGTGGCATTGTCTCCCAAGTCACATCAAACTGTATGTGGTGTGGCATTGTCTCCCAAGTCACATCAAACTGTATGTGGTGTGGCATTGTCTCCCAAGTCACATCAAACTGCATGTGGTGTGGCATTGTCTCCCAAGTCACATCAAACTGTATGTGGTGTGGCATTGTCTCCCAAGTCACATCAAACTGTATGTGGTGTGGCATTGTCTCCCAAGTCACATCAAACTGTATGTGGTGTGGCATTGTCTCCCAAGTCACATCAAACTGTATGTGGTGTGGCATTGTCTCCCAAGTCACATCAAACTGTATGTGGTGTGGCATTGTCTCCCAAGTCACATCAAACTGCATGTGGTGTGGCATTGTCTCCCAAGTCACATCAAACTGTATGTGGTGTGGCATTGTCTCCCAAGTCACATCAAACTGTATGTGGTGTGGCATTGTCTCCCAAGTCACATCAAACTGTATGTGGTGTGGCATTGTCTCCCAAGTCACATCAAACTGTATGTGGTGTGGCATTGTCTCCCAAGTCACATCAAACTGTATGTGGTGTGGCATTGTCTCCCAAGTCACATCAAACTGTATGTGGTGTGGCATTGTCTCCCAAGTCACATCAAACTGTATGTGGTGTGGCATTGTCTCCCAAGTCACATCAAACTGTATGTGGTGTGGCATTGTCTCCCAAGTCACATCAAACTGTATGTGGTGTGGCATTGTCTCCCAAGTCACATCAAACTGTATGTGGTGTGGCATTGTCTCCCAAGTCACATCAAACTGCATGTGGTGTGGCATTGTCTCCCAAGTCACATCAAACTGTATGTGGTGTGGCATTGTCTCCCAAGTCACATCAAACTGCATGTGGTGTGGCATTGTCTCCCAAGTCACATCAAACTGTATGTGGTGTGGCATTGTCTCCCAAGTCACATCAAACTGTATGTGGTGTGGCATTGTCTCCCAAGTCACATCAAACTGTATGTGGTGTGGCATTGTCTCCCAAGTCACATCAAACTGTATGTGGTGTGGCATTGTCTCCCAAGTCACATCAAACTGTATGTGGTGTGGCATTGTCTCCCAAGTCACATCAAACTGTATGTGGTGTGGCATTGTCTCCCAAGTCACATCAAACTGTATGTGGTGTGGCATTGTCTCCCAAGTCACATCAAACTGTATGTGGTGTGGCATTGTCTCCCAAGTCACATCAAACTGCATGTGGTGTGGCATTGTCTCCCAAGTCACATCAAACTGTATGTGGTGTGGCATTGTCTCCCAAGTCACATCAAACTGCTATGTGGTGTGGCATTGTCTCCCAAGTCACATCAAACTGTATGTGGTGTGGCATTGTCTCCCAAGTCACATCAAACTGTATGTGGTGTGGCATTGTCTCCCAAGTCACATCAAACTGTATGTGGTGTGGCATTGTCTCCCAAGTCACATCAAACTGTATGTGGTGTGGCATTGTCTCCCAAGTCACATCAAACTGTATGTGGTGTGGCATTGTCTCCCAAGTCACATCAAACTGCATGTGGTGTGGCATTGTCTCCCAAGTCACATCAAACTGTATGTGGTGTGGCATTGTCTCCCAAGTCACATCAAACTGTATGTGGTGTGGCATTGTCTCCCAAGTCACATCAAACTGTATGTGGTGTGGCATGGTCTCCCAAGTCACATCAAACTGTATGTGGTGTGGCATTGTCTCCCAAGTCACATCAAACTGTATGTGGTGTGGCATTGTCTCCCAAGTCACATCAAACTGTATGTGGTGTGGCATTGTCTCCCAAGTCACATCAAACTGTATGTGGTGTGGCATTGTCTCCCAAGTCACATCAAACTGTATGTGGTGTGGCATTGTCTCCCAAGTCACATCAAACTGTATGTGGTGTGGCATTGTCTCCCAAGTCACATCAAACTGTATGTGGTGTGGCATTGTCTCCCAAGTCACATCAAACTGTATGGTGTGGCATTGTCTCCCAAGTCACATCAAACTGTATGTGGTGTGGCATTGTCTCCCAAGTCACATCAAACTGTATGTGGTGTGGCATTGTCTCCCAAGTCACATCAAACTGTATGTGGTGTGGCATTGTCTCCCAAGTCACATCAAACTGTATGTGGTGTGGCATTGTCTCCCAAGTCACATCAAACTGTATGTGGTGTGGCATTGTCTCCCAAGTCACATCAAACTGCATGTGGTGTGGCATTGTCTCCCAAGTCACATCAAACTGCATGTGGTGTGGCATTGTCTCCCAAGTCACATCAAACTGTATGTGGTGTGGCATTGTCTCCCAAGTCACATCAAACTGCATGTGGTGTGGCATTGTCTCCCAAGTCACATCAAACTGTATGTGGTGTGGCATTGTCTCCCAAGTCACATCAAACTGTATGTGGTGTGGCATTGTCTCCCAAGTCACATCAAACTGTATGTGGTGTGGCATTGTCTCCCAAGTCACATCAAACTGTATGTGGTGTGGCATTGTCTCCCAAGTCACATCAAACTGTATGTGGTGTGGCATTGTCTCCCAAGTCACATCAAACTGTATGTGGTGTGGCATTGTCTCCCAAGTCACATCAAACTGTATGTGGTGTGCATTGTCTCCCAAGTCACATCAAACTGTATGTGGTGTGGCATTGTCTCCCAAGTCACATCAAACTGTATGTGGTGTGGCATTGTCTCCCAAGTCACATCAAACTGCATGTGGTGTGGCATTGTCTCCCAAGTCACATCAAACTGTATGTGGTGTGGCATTGTCTCCCAAGTCACATCAAACTGTATGTGGTGTGGCATTGTCTCCCAAGTCACATCAAACTGTATGTGGTGTGGCATTGTCTCCCAAGTCACATCAAACTGTATGTGGTGTGGCATTGTCTCCCAAGTCACATCAAACTGTATGTGGTGTGGCATTGTCTCCCAAGTCACATCAAACTGTATGTGGTGTGGCATTGTCTCCCAAGTCACATCAAACTGTATGTGGTGTGGCATTGTCTCCCAAGTCACATCAAACTGTATGTGGTGTGGCATTGTCTCCCAAGTCACATCAAACTGCATGTGGTGTGGCATTGTCTCCCCAAGTCACATCAAACTGCATGTGGTGTGGCATTGTCTCCCAAGTCACATCAAACTGTATGTGGTGTGGCATTGTCTCCCAAGTCACATCAAACTGTATGTGGTGTGGCATTGTCTCCCAAGTCACATCAAACTGTATGTGGTGTGGCATTGTCTCCCAAGTCACATCAAACTGTATGTGGTGTGGCATTGTCTCCCAAGTCACATCAAACTGTATGTGGTGTGGCATTGTCTCCCAAGTCACATCAAACTGTATGTGGTGTGGCATTGTCTCCCAAGTCACATCAAACTGTATGTGGTGTGGCATTGTCTCCCAAGTCACATCAAACTGTATGTGGTGTGGCATTGTCTCCCAAGTCACATCAAACTGTATGTGGTGTGGCATTGTCTCCCAAGTCACATCAAACTGTATGTGGTGTGGCATTGTCTCCCAAGTCACATCAAACTGTATGTGGTGTGGCATTGTCTCCCAAGTCACATCAAACTGTATGTGGTGTGGCATTGTCTCCCAAGTCACATCAAACTGTATGTGGTGTGGCATTGTCTCCCAAGTCACATCAAACTGTATGTGGTGTGGCATTGTCTCCCAAGTCACATCAAACTGTATGTGGTGTGGCATTGTCTCCCAAGTCACATCAAACTGTATGTGGTGTGGCATTGTCTCCCAAGTCACATCAAACTGTATGTGGTGTGGCATTGTCTCCCAAGTCACATCAAACTGTATGTGGTGTGGCATTGTCTCCCAAGTCACATCAAACTGTATGTGGTGTGGCATTGTCTCCCAAGTCACATCAAACTGTATGTGGTGTGGCATTGTCTCCCAAGTCACATCAAACTGTATGTGGTGTGGCATTGTCTCCCAAGTCACATCAAACTGTATGTGGTGTGGCATTGTCTCCCAAGTCACATCAAACTGTATGTGGTGTGGCATTGTCTCCCAAGTCACATCAAACTGTATGTGGTGTGGCATTGTCTCCCAAGTCACATCAAACTGTATGTGGTGTGGCATTGTCTCCCAAGTCACATCAAACTGTATGTGGTGTGGCATTGTCTCCCAAGTCACATCAAACTGTATGTGGTGTGGCATTGTCTCCCAAGTCACATCAAACTGTATGTGGTGTGGCATTGTCTCCCAAGTCACATCAAACTGTATGTGGTGTGGCATTGTCTCCCAAGTCACATCAAACTGTATGTGGTGTGGCATTGTCTCCCAAGTCACATCAAACTGTATGTGGTGTGGCATTGTCTCCCAAGTCACATCAAACTGTATGTGGTGTGGCATTGTCTCCCAAGTCACATCAAACTGTATGTGGTGTGGCATTGTCTCCCAAGTCACATCAAACTGTATGTGGTGTGGCATTGTCTCCCAAGTCACATCAAACTGTATGTGGTGTGGCATTGTCTCCCAAGTCACATCAAACTGTATGTGGTGTGGCATTGTCTCCCAAGTCACATCAAACTGTATGTGGTGTGGCATTGTCTCCCAAGTCACATCAAACTGTATGTGGTGTGGCATTGTCTCCCAAGTCACATCAAACTGTATGTGGTGTGGCATTGTCTCCCAAGTCACATCAAACTGTATGTGGTGTGGCATTGTCTCCCAAGTCACATCAAACTGTATGTGGTGTGGCATTGTCTCCCAAGTCACATCAAACTGTATGTGGTGTGGCATTGTCTCCCAAGTCACATCAAACTGTATGTGGTGTGGCATTGTCTCCCAAGTCACATCAAACTGTATGTGGTGTGGCATTGTCTCCCAAGTCACATCAAACTGTATGTGGTGTGGCATTGTCTCCCAAGTCACATCAAACTGTATGTGGTGTGGCATTGTCTCCCAAGTCACATCAAACTGTATGTGGTGTGGCATTGTCTCCCAAGTCACATCAAACTGTATGTGGTGTGGCATTGTCTCCCAAGTCACATCAAACTGTATGTGGTGTGGCATTGTCTCCCCAAGTCACATCAAACTGTATGTGGTGTGGCATTGTCTCCCAAAGTCACATCAAACCTGTATGTGGTGTGGCATTGTCTCCCAAGTTCACATCAAACTGTATGTGGTGTGGCATTGTCTCCAAGTCACATCAAACTGTATGTGGTGTGGCATTGTCTCCCAAGTCACATCCAACTGTATGTGGTGTGGCATTGTCTCCCAAGTCACATCAAACTGTATGACTGCGTGTGGCATTGTCTCCCAAGTCACATCAAACTGTATGTGGTGTTGGCATTGTCTCCCAAGTCACACTCAAATGTGGTGTGGCATTGTCTCCCAAGTCACATCAAACTGCATGTGGTGTCTCATTGTCTCCCAAGTCACATCAAACTGCATGTGGTGTGGCATTGTCTCCCAAGTCACATCAAACTGTATGTGGTGTGGCATTGTCTCCCAAGTCACATCAAACTGCATGTGGTGTGGCATTGTCTCCCAAGTCACATCAAACTGTATGTGGTGTGGCATTGTCTCCCAAGTCACATCAAACTGTATGTGGTGTGGCATTGTCTCCCAAGTCACATCAAACTGTATGTGGTGTGGCATTGTCTCCCAAGTCACATCAAACTGTATGTGGTGGGGCATTGTCTCCCAAGTCACATCAAACTGTATGTGGTGTGGCATTGTCTCCCAAGTCACATCAAACTGTATGTGGTGTGGCATTGTCTCCCAAGTCACATCAAACTGCATGTGGTGTGGCATTGTCTCCCAAGTCACATCAAACTGCATGTGGTGTGGCATTGTCTCCCAAGTCACATCAAACTGCATGTGGTGTGGCATTGTCTCCCAAGTCACATCAAACTATATGTGGTGTGGCATTGTCTCCCAAGTCACATCAAACTGCATGTGGTGTGGCATTGTCTCCCAAGTCACATCAAACTGTATGTGGTGTGGCATTGTCTCCCAAGTCACATCAAACTGTATGTGGTGTGGCATTGTCTCCCAAGTCACATCAAACTGTATGTGGTGTGGCATTGTCTTCCAAGTCACATCAAACTGTATGTGGTGTGGCATTGTCTCCCAAGTCACATCAAACTGTATGTGGTGTGGCATTGTCTCCCAAGTCACATCAAACTGTATGTGGTGTGGCATTGTCTCCCAAGTCACATCAAACTGTATGTGGTGTGGCATTGTCTCCCAAGTCACATCAAACTGTATGTAGTGTGGCATTGTCTCCCAAGTCACATCAAACTGTATGTGGTGTGGCATTGTCTCCCAAGTCACATCAAACTGTATGTGGTGTGGCATTGTCTCCCAAGTCACATCAAACTGTATGTGGTGTGGCATTGTCTCCCAAGTCACATCAAACTGTATGTGGTGTGGCATTGTCTCCCAAGTCACATCAAACTGTATGTGGTGTGACATTGTCTCCCAAGTCACATCAAACTGTATGTGGTGTGGCATTGTCTCCCAAGTCACATCAAACTGCATGCGGTGTGGCATTGTCTCCCAAGTCACATCAAACTGCATGCGGTGTGGCATGGTCTCCCAAGTCACATCAAACTGTATGTGGTGTGGCATTGTCTCCCAAGTCACATCAAACTGTATGTGGTGTGGCATTGTCTCCCAAGTCACATCAAACTGTATGTGGTGTGGCATTGTCTCCCAAGTCACATCAAACTGTATGTGGTGTGGCATTGTCTCCCAAGTCACATCAAACTGTATGTGGTGTGGCATTGTCTCCCAAGTCACATCAAACTGTATGTGGTGTGGCATTGTCTCCCAAGTCACATCAAACTGTATGTGGTGTGGCATTGTCTCCCAAGTCACATCAAACTGTATGTGGTGTGGCATTGTCTCCCAAGTCACATCAAACTGTATGTGGTGTGGCATTGTCTCCCAAGTCACATCAAACTGTATGTGGTGTGGCATTGTCTCCCAAGTCACATCAAACTGTATGTGGTGTGGCATTGTCTCCCAAGTCACATCAAACTATGTGGTGTGGCATTGTCTACCAAGTCACATCAAACTGCATGTGGTGTGGCATTGTCTCCCAAGTCACATCAAACTGCATGTGGTGTGGCATTGTCTCCCAAGTCACATCAAACTGCATGTGGTGTGGCATTGTCTCCCAAGTCACATCAAACTGTATGTGGTGTGGCATTGTCTCCCAAGTCACATCAAACTGTATGTGGTGTGGCATTGTCTCCCAAGTCACATCAAACTGTATGTGGTGTGGCATTGTCTCCCAAGTCACATCAAACTGTATGTGGTGTGGCATTGTCTCCCAAGTCACATCAAACTGTGTGTGGTGTGGCATTGTCTCCCAAGTCACATCAACTGCATGTGGTGTGGCATGGTCTCCCAAGTCACATCAAACTGCATGCGGTGTGGCATGGTCTCCCAAGTCACATCAAACTGTATGCGGTGTGGCATTGTCTCCCAAGTCACATCAAACTGTATGTGGTGTGGCATTGTCTCCCAAGTCACATCAAACTGTATGTGGTGTGGCATTGTCTCCCAAGTCACATCAAACTGTATGTGGTGTGGCATTGTCTCCCAAGTCACATCAAACTGTATGTGGTGTGGCATTGTCTCCCAAGTCACATCAAACTGTATGTGGTGTGGCATTGTCTACCAAGTCACATCAAACTGCATGTGGTGTGGCATTGTCTCCCAAGTCACATCAAACTGCATGTGGTGTGGCATTGTCTCCCAAGTCACATCAAACTGTATGTGGTGTGGCATTGTCTCCCAAGTCACATCAAACTGTATGTGGTGTGGCATTGTCTCCCAAGTCACATCAAACTGTATGTGGTGTGGCATTGTCTCCCAAGTCACATCAAACTGTATGTGGTGTGGCATTGTCTCCCAAGTCACATCAAACTGTATGTGGTGTGGCATTGTCTCCCAAGTCACATCAAACTGTATGTGGTGTGGCATTGTCTCCCAAGTCACATCAAACTGTATGTGGTGTGGCATTGTCTCCCAAGTCACATCAAACTGTATGTGGTGTGGCATTGTCTCCCAAGTCACATCAAACTGTATGTGGTGTGGCATTGTCTCCCAAGTCACATCAAACTGTATGTGGTGTGGCATTGTCTCCCAAGTCACATCAAACTGTATGTGGTGTGGCATTGTCTCCCAAGTCACTTCAAACTGTATGTGGTGTGGCATTGTCTCCCAAGTCACATCAAACTGTATGTGGTGTGGCATTGTCTCCCAAGTCACATCAAACTGTATGTGGTGTGGCATTGTCTCCCAAGTCACATCAAACTGCATGTGGTGTGGCATTGCCTCCCAAGTCACATCAAACTGTATGTGGTGTGGTGTCTCCCAAGTCACATCAAACTGTATGTGGTGTGGCATTGTCTCCCAAGTCACATCAAACTGTATGTGGTGTGGCATTGTCTCCCAAGTCACATCAAACTGCATGTGGTGTGGCATTGTCTCCCAAGTCACATCAAACTGTATGTGGTGTGGCATTGTCTCCCAAGTCACATCAAACTGTATGTGGTGTGGCATTGTCTCCCAAGTCACATCAAACTGCATGTGGTGTGGCATTGTCTCCCAAGTCACATCAAACTGCATGTGGTGTGGCATTGTCTCCCAAGTCACATCAAACTGTATGTGGTGTGGCATTGTCTCCCAAGTCACATCAAACTGTATGTGGTGTGGCATTGTCTCCCAAGTCACATCAAACTGCATGTGGTGTGGCATTGTCTCCCAAGTCACATCAAACTGTATGTGGTGTGGCATTGTCTCCCAAGTCACATCAAACTGTATGTGGTGTGGCATTGTCTCCCAAGTCACATCAAACTGCATGTGGTGTGGCATTGTCTCCCAAGTCACATCAAACTGTATATGGTGTGGCATTGTCTCCCAAGTCACATCAAACTGCATGTGGTGTGGCATTGTCTCCCAAGTAACATCAAACTGCATGTGGTGTGGCATTGTCTCCCAAGTAACATCAAACTGTATGTGGTGTGGCATTGTCTCCCAAGTCACATCAAACTGTATGTGGTGTGGCATTGTCTCCCAAGTCACATCAAACTGTATGTGGTGGGGCATTGTCTCCCAAGTCACATCAAACTGTATGTGGTGTGGCATTGTCTCCCAAGTCACATCAAACTGTATGTGGTGTGGCATTGTCTCCCAAGTCACATCAAACTGTATGTGGTGTGGTTTTGTCTCCCAAGTCACATCAAACTGTATGTGGTGTGGCATTGTCTCCCAAGTCACATCAAACTGTATGTGGTGTGGCATTGTCTCCCAAGTCACATCAAACTGTATGTGGTGTGGCATTGTCTCCCAAGTCACATCAAACTGTATGTGGTGTGGCATTGTCTCCCAAGTCACATCAAACTGCATGTGGTGTGGCATTGTCTCCCAAGTCACATCAAACTGTATGTGGTGGGGCATTGTCTCCCAAGTCACATCAAACTGCATGTGGTGTGGCATTGTCTCCCAAGTCACATCACACTGCATGTGGTGTGGCATTGTCTCCCAAGTCACATCACACTGTATGTGGTGTGGCATTGTCTCCCAAGTCACATCAAACTATGTGGTGTGGCATTGTCTCCCAAGTCACATCAAACTGTATGTGGTGGGGCATTGTCTCCCAAGTCACATCAAACTGCATGTGGTGTGGCATTGTCTCCCAAGTCACATCAAACTGCATGTGGTGTGGCATTGTCTCCCAAGTCACATCAAACTGCATGTGGTGTGGCATTGTCTCCCAAGTCACATCAAACTGTATGTGGTGTGGCATTGTCTCCCAAGTCACATCAAACTGTATGTGGTGTGGCATTGTCTCCCAAGTCACATCAAACTGTATGTGGTGTGGCATTGTCTCCCAAGGCACATCAAACTGTATGTGGTGTGGCATTGTCTCCCAAGTCACATCAAACTGCATGTGGTGTGGCATTGTCTCCCAAGTCACATCAAACTGCATGTGGTGTGGCATTGTCTCCCAAGTCACATCAAACTCTATGTGGTGTGGCATTGTCTCCCAAGTCACATCAAACTGTATGTGGTGTGGCATTGTCTCCCAAGTCACATCAAACTGTATGTGGTGTGGCATTGTCTCCCAAGTCACATCAAACTGTATGTGGTGTGGCATTGTCTCCCAAGTCACATTAAACTGTATGTGGTGTGGCATTGTCTCCCAAGTCACATCAAACTGTATGTGGTGTGGCATTGTCTCCCAAGTCACATCAAACTGTATGTGGTGTGGCATTGTCTCCCAAGTCACATCAAACTGTATGTGGTGTGGCATTGTCTCCCAAGTCACATCAAACTGTATGTGGTGTGGCATTGTCTCCCAAGACACACCAAACTGTATGTGGTGTGGCATTGTCTCCCAAGTCACATCAAATTGCATGTGGTGTGGCATTGTCTCCCAAGACACATCAAACTGCATGTGGTGTGGCATTGTCTCCCAAGTCACATCAAACTGCATGTGGTGTGGCATTGTCTCCCAAGTCACATCAAACTGTATGTGGTGTGGCATTGTCTCCCAAGTCACATCAAACTGTATGTGGTGTGGCATTGTCTCCCAAGTCACATCAAACTGTATGTGGTGTGGCATTGTCTCCCAAGTCACATCAAACTGTATGTGGTGTGGCATTGTCTCCCAAGTCACATCAAACTGTATGTGGTGTGGCATTGTCTCCCAAGACACATCAAACTGTATGTGGTGTGGCATTGTCTCCCAAGACACATCAAACTGTATGTGGTGTGGCAATGTCTCCCAAGTCACATCAAACTGTATGTGGTGTGGCATTGTCTCCCAAGTCACATCAAACTATGTGGTGTGGCATTGTCTCCCAAGTCACATCAAACTGCATGTGGTGTGGCATTGTCTCCCAAGTCACATCAAACTATGTGGTGTGGCATTGTCTCCCAAGTCACATCAAACTGCATGTGGTGTGGCATTGTCTCCCAAGTCACATCAAACTGTATGTGGTGTGGCATTGTCTCCCAAGTCACATCAAACTGCATGTGGTGTGGCATTGTCTCCCAAGTCACATTAAACTGCATGTGGTGTGGCATTGTCTCCCAAGTCACATCAAACTGCATGTGGTGTGGCATTGTCTCCCAAGTCACATCAAACTGCATGTGGTGTGGCATTGTCTCCCAAGTCACATCAAACTGCATGTGGTGTGGCATTGTCTCCCAAGTCACATCAAACTGTATGTGGTGTGGCATTGTCTCCCAAGTCACATCAAACTGTATGTGGTGTGGCATTGTCTCCCAAGTCACATCAAACTGTATGTGGTGTGGCATTGTCTCCCAAGTCACATCAAACTGTATGTGGTGTGGCATTGTCTCCCAAGTCACATCAAACTGTATGTGGTGTGGCATTGTCTCCCAAGTCACATCAAACTGTATGTGGTGTGGCATTGTCTCCCAAGTCACATCAAACTGTATGTGGTGTGGCATTGTCTCCCAAGTCACATCAAACTGTATGTGGTGTGGCATTGTCTCCCAAGTCACATCAAACTGTATGTGGTGTGGTTTTGTCTCCCAAGTCACATCAAACTGTATGTGGTGTGGCATTGTCTCCCAAGTCACATCAAACTGTATGTGGTGTGGCATTGTCTCCCAAGTCACATCAAACTGTATGTGGTGTGGCATTGTCTCCCAAGTCACATCAAACTGTATGTGGTGTGGCATTGTCTCCCAAGTCACATCAAACTGCATGTGGTGTGGCATTGTCTCCCAAGTCACATCAAACTGTATGTGGTGGGGCATTGTCTCCCAAGTCACATCAAACTGCATGTGGTGTGGCATTGTCTCCCAAGTCACATCACACTGCATGTGGTGTGGCATTGTCTCCCAAGTCACATCACACTGTATGTGGTGTGGCATTGTCTCCCAAGTCACATCAAACTATGTGGTGTGGCATTGTCTCCCAAGTCACATCAAACTGTATGTGGTGGGGCATTGTCTCCCAAGTCACATCAAACTGCATGTGGTGTGGCATTGTCTCCCAAGTCACATCAAACTGCATGTGGTGTGGCATTGTCTCCCAAGTCACATCAAACTGCATGTGGTGTGGCATTGTCTCCCAAGTCACATCAAACTGTATGTGGTGTGGCATTGTCTCCCAAGTCACATCAAACTGTATGTGGTGTGGCATTGTCTCCCAAGTCACATCAAACTGTATGTGGTGTGGCATTGTCTCCCAAGGCACATCAAACTGTATGTGGTGTGGCATTGTCTCCCAAGTCACATCAAACTGCATGTGGTGTGGCATTGTCTCCCAAGTCACATCAAACTGCATGTGGTGTGGCATTGTCTCCCAAGTCACATCAAACTCTATGTGGTGTGGCATTGTCTCCCAAGTCACATCAAACTGTATGTGGTGTGGCATTGTCTCCCAAGTCACATCAAACTGTATGTGGTGTGGCATTGTCTCCCAAGTCACATCAAACTGTATGTGGTGTGGCATTGTCTCCCAAGTCACATTAAACTGTATGTGGTGTGGCATTGTCTCCCAAGTCACATCAAACTGTATGTGGTGTGGCATTGTCTCCCAAGTCACATCAAACTGTATGTGGTGTGGCATTGTCTCCCAAGTCACATCAAACTGTATGTGGTGTGGCATTGTCTCCCAAGTCACATCAAACTGTATGTGGTGTGGCATTGTCTCCCAAGACACACCAAACTGTATGTGGTGTGGCATTGTCTCCCAAGTCACATCAAATTGCATGTGGTGTGGCATTGTCTCCCAAGACACATCAAACTGCATGTGGTGTGGCATTGTCTCCCA
Organism: Cepaea hortensis; assembly: GCA_963921405.1. Classification (NCBI taxonomy): domain Eukaryota; kingdom Metazoa; phylum Mollusca; class Gastropoda; order Stylommatophora; family Helicidae; genus Cepaea; species Cepaea hortensis. Next base: position 74,510 of record CAWUFQ010000224.1, on the reverse strand, counting down.
AGTCACATCAAACTGCATGTGGTGTGGCATTGTCTCCCAAGTCACATCAAACTGTATGTGGTGTGGCATTGTCTCCCAAGTCACATCAAACTGTATGTGGTGTGGCATTGTCTCCCAAGTCACATCAAACTGTATGTGGTGTGGCATTGTCTCCCAAGTCACATCAAATTGTATGTGGTGTGGCATTGTCTCCCAAGTCACATCAAACTGTATGTGGTGTGGCATTGTCTCCCAAGACACATCAAACTGTATGTGGTGTGGCATTGTCTCCCAAGACACATCAAACTGTATGTGGTGTGGCATTGTCTCCCAAGTCACATCAAACTGTATGTGGTGTGGCATTGTCTCCCAAGTCACATCAAACTATGTGGTGTGGCATTGTCTCCCAAGTCACATCAAACTGCATGTGGTGTGGCATTGTCTCCCAAGTCACATCAAACTATGTGGTGTGGCATTGTCTCCCAAGTCACATCAAACTGCATGTGGTGTGGCATTGTCTCCCAAGTCACATCAAACTGTATGTGGTGTGGCATTGTCTCCCAAGTCACATCAAACTGCATGTGGTGTGGCATTGTCTCCCAAGTCACATTAAACTGCATGTGGTGTGGCATTGTCTCCCAAGTCACATCAAACTGCATGTGGTGTGGCATTGTCTCCCAAGTCACATCAAACTGCATGTGGTGTGGCATTGTCTCCCAAGTCACATCAAACTGCATGTGGTGTGGCATTGTCTCCCAAGTCACATCAAACTGTATGTGGTGTGGCATTGTCTCCCAAGTCACATCAAACTGTATGTGGTGTGGCATTGTCTCCCAAGTCACATCAAACTGTATGTGGTGTGGCATTGTCTCCCAAGTCACATCAAACTGCATGTGGTGTGGCATTGTCTCCCAAGACACATCAAACTGCATGTGGTGTGGCATTGTCTCCCAAGACACATCAAACTGTATGTGGTGTGGCATTGTCTCCCAAGTCACATCAAACTGTATGTGGTGTGGCATTGTCTCCTAAGTCACATCAAACTGTATGTGGTGTGGCATTGTCTCCCAAGTCACATCAAACTGTATGTGGTGTGGCATTGTCTCCCAAGTCACATCAAACTGTATGTGGTGTGGCATTGTCTCCCAAGTCACATCAAACTGTATGTGGTGTGGCATTGTCTCCCAAGTCACATCAAACTGTATGTGGTGTGGCATTGTCTCCCAAGTCACATCAAAGTGTATGTGGTGTGGCATTGTCTCCCAAGTCACATCAAACTGTATGTGGTGGGGCATTGTCTCCCAAGTCACATCAAACTGTATGTGGTGTGGCATTGTCTCCCAAGTCACATCAAACTGTATGTGGTGGGGCATTGTCTCCCAAGTCACATCAAACTGTATGTGGTGGGGCATTGTCTCCCAAGTCACATCAAACTGTATGTGGTGGGGCATTGTCTCCCAAGTCACATCAAACTGTATGTGGTGTGGCATTGTCTCCCAAGTCACATCAAACTGTATGTGGTGTGGCATTGTCTCCCAAGTCACATCAAACTGTATGTGGTGTGGCATTGTCTCCCAAGTCACATCAAACTGCATGTGGTGTGGCATTGTCTCCCAAGTCACATCAAACTGTATGTGGTGGGGCATTGTCTCCCAAGTCACATCAAACTGCATGTGGTGTGGCATTGTCTCCCAAGTCACATCAAACTGCATGTGGTGTGGCATTGTCTCCCAAGTCACATTAAACTGTATGTGGTGTGGCATTGTCTCCCAAGTCACATCAAACTATGTGGTGTGGCATTGTCTCCCAAGTCACATCAAACTGTATGTGGTGGGGCATTGTCTCCCAAGTCACATCAAACTGCATGTGGTGTGGCATTGTCTCCCAAGTCACATCAAACTGCATGTGGTGTGGCATTGTCTCCCAAGTCACATCAAACTGCATGTGGTGTGGCATTGTCTCCCAAGTCACATCAAACTGTATGTGGTGTGGCATTGTCTCCCAAGTCAAATCAAACTGTATGTGGTGTGGCATTGTCTCCCAAGTCACATCAAACTGTATGTGGTGTGGCATTGTCTCCCAAGTCACATCAAACTGTATGTGGTGTGGCATTGTCTCCCAAGTCACATCAAACTGTATGTGGTGTGGCATTGTCTCCCAAGTCACATCAAACTGTATGTGGTGTGGCATTGTCTCCCAAGTCACATCAAACTGTATGTGGTGTGGCATTGTCTCCCAAGTCACTTCAAACTGTATGTGGTGTGGCATTGTCTCCCAAGTCACATCAAACTGTATGTGGTGTGGCATTGTCTCCCAAGTCACATCAAACTGTATGTGGTGTGGCATTGTCTCCCAAGTCACATCAAACTGTATGTGGTGGGGCATTGTCTCCCAAGTCACATCAAACTGTATGTGGTGTGGCATTGTCTCCCAAGTCACATCAAACTGTATGTGGTGGGGCATTGTCTCCCAAGTCACATCAAACTGTATGTGGTGGGGCATTGTCTCCCAAGTCACATCAAACTGTATGTGGTGGGGCATTGTCTCCCAAGTCACATCAAACTGTATGTGGTGTGGCATTGTCTCCCAAGTCACATCAAACTGTATGTGGTGTGGCATTGTCTCCCAAGTCACATCAAACTGTATGTGGTGTGGCATTGTCTCCCAAGTCACATCAAACTGCATGTGGTGTGGCATTGTCTCCCAAGTCACATCAAACTGTATGTGGTGGGGCATTGTCTCCCAAGTCACATCAAACTGCATGTGGTGTGGCATTGTCTCCCAAGTCACATCAAACTGCATGTGGTGTGGCATTGTCTCCCAAGTCACATTAAACTGTATGTGGTGTGGCATTGTCTCCCAAGTCACATCAAACTATGTGGTGTGGCATTGTCTCCCAAGTCACATCAAACTGTATGTGGTGGGGCATTGTCTCCCAAGTCACATCAAACTGCATGTGGTGTGGCATTGTCTCCCAAGTCACATCAAACTGCATGTGGTGTGGCATTGTCTCCCAAGTCACATCAAACTGCATGTGGTGTGGCATTGTCTCCCAAGTCACATCAAACTGTATGTGGTGTGGCATTGTCTCCCAAGTCAAATCAAACTGTATGTGGTGTGGCATTGTCTCCCAAGTCACATCAAACTGTATGTGGTGTGGCATTGTCTCCCAAGTCACATCAAACTGTATGTGGTGTGGCATTGTCTCCCAAGTCACATCAAACTGTATGTGGTGTGGCATTGTCTCCCAAGTCACATCAAACTGTATGTGGTGTGGCATTGTCTCCCAAGTCACATCAAACTGTATGTGGTGTGGCATTGTCTCCCAAGTCACTTCAAACTGTATGTGGTGTGGCATTGTCTCCCAAGTCACATCAAACTGTATGTGGTGTGGCATTGTCTCCCAAGTCACATCAAACTGTATGTGGTGTGGCATTGTCTCCCAAGTCACATCAAACTGCATGTGGTGTGGCATTGCCTCCCAAGTCACATCAAACTGTATGTGGTGTGGTGTCTCCCAAGTCACATCAAACTGTATGTGGTGTGGCATTGTCTCCCAAGTCACATCAAACTGTATGTGGTGTGGCATTGTCTCCCAAGTCACATCAAACTGCATGTGGTGTGGCATTGTCTCCCAAGTCACATCAAACTGTATGTGGTGTGGCATTGTCTCCCAAGTCACATCAAACTGTATGTGGTGTGGCATTGTCTCCCAAGTCATATCAAACTGCATGTGGTGTGGCATTGTCTCCCAAGTCACATCAAACTGCATGTGGTGTGGCATTGTCTCCCAAGTCACATCAAACTGTATGTGGTGTGGCATTGTCTCCCAAGTCACATCAAACTGTATGTGGTGTGGCATTGTCTCCCAAGTCACATCAAACTGCATGTGGTGTGGCATTGTCTCCCAAGTCACATCAAACTGTATGTGGTGTGGCATTGTCTCCCAAGTCACATCAAACTGTATGTGGTGTGGCATTGTCTCCCAAGTCACATCAAACTGCATGTGGTGTGGCATTGTCTCCCAAGTCACATCAAACTGTATATGATGTGGCATTGTCTCCCAAGTCACATCAAACTGCATGTGGTGTGGCATTGTCTCCCAAGTAACATCAAACTGCATGTGGTGTGGCATTGTCTCCCAAGTAACATCAAACTGTATGTGGTGTGGCATTGTCTCCCAAGTCACATCAAACTGTATGTGGTGTGGCATTGTCTCCCAAGTCACATCAAACTGTATGTGGTGGGGCATTGTCTCCCAAGTCACATCAAACTGTATGTGGTGTGGCATTGTCTCCCAAGTCACATCAAACTGTATGTGGTGTGGCATTGTCTCCCAAGTCACATCAAACTGTATGTGGTGTGGTTTTGTCTCCCAAGTCACATCAAACTGTATGTGGTGTGGCATTGTCTCCCAAGTCACATCAAACTGTATGTGGTGTGGCATTGTCTCCCAAGTCACATCAAACTGTATGTGGTGTGGCATTGTCTCCCAAGTCACATCAAACTGTATGTGGTGTGGCATTGTCTCCCAAGTCACATCAAACTGCATGTGGTGTGGCATTGTCTCCCAAGTCACATCAAACTGTATGTGGTGGGGCATTGTCTCCCAAGTCACATCAAACTGCATGTGGTGTGGCATTGTCTCCCAAGTCACATCACACTGCATGTGGTGTGGCATTGTCTCCCAAGTCACATCACACTGTATGTGGTGTGGCATTGTCTCCCAAGTCACATCAAACTATGTGGTGTGGCATTGTCTCCCAAGTCACATCAAACTGTATGTGGTGGGGCATTGTCTCCCAAGTCACATCAAACTGCATGTGGTGTGGCATTGTCTCCCAAGTCACATCAAACAGCATGTGGTGTGGCATTGTCTCCCAAGTCACATCAAACTGCATGTGGTGTGGCATTGTCTCCCAAGTCACATCAAACTGTATGTGGTGTGGCATTGTCTCCCAAGTCACATCAAACTGTATGTGGTGTGGCATTGTCTCCCAAGTCACATCAAACTGTATGTGGTGTGGCATTGTCTCCCAAGGCACATCAAACTGTATGTGGTGTGGCATTGTCTCCCAAGTCACATCAAACTGCATGTGGTGTGGCATTGTCTCCCAAGTCACATCAAACTGCATGTGGTGTGGCATTGTCTCCCAAGTCACATCAAACTCTATGTGGTGTGGCATTGTCTCCCAAGTCACATCAAACTGTATGTGGTGTGGCATTGTCTCCCAAGTCACATCAAACTGTATGTGGTGTGGCATTGTCTCCCAAGTCACATCAAACTGTATGTGGTGTGGCATTGTCTCCCAAGTCACATCAAACTGTATGTGGTGTGGCATTGTCTCCCAAGTCACATCAAACTGTATGTGGTGTGGCATTGTCTCCCAAGTCACATCAAACTGTATGTGGTGTGGCATTGTCTCCCAAGTCACATCAAACTGTATGTGGTGTGGCATTGTCTCCCAAGACACACCAAACTGTATGTGGTGTGGCATTGTCTCCCAAGTCACATCAAATTGCATGTGGTGTGGCATTGTCTCCCAAGACACATCAAACTGCATGTGGTGTGGCATTGTCTCCCAAGTCACATCAAACTGCATGTGGTGTGGCATTGTCTCCCAAGTCACATCAAACTGTATGTGGTGTGGCATTGTCTCCCAAGTCACATCAAACTGTATGTGGTGTGGCATTGTCTCCCAAGTCACATCAAACTGTATGTGGTGTGGCATTGTCTCCCAAGTCACATCAAACTGTATGTGGTGTGGCATTGTCTCCCAAGTCACATCAAACTGTATGTGGTGTGGCATTGTCTCCCAAGACACATCAAACTGTATGTGGTGTGGCATTGTCTCCCAAGACACATCAAACTGTATGTGGTGTGGCATTGTCTCCCAAGTCACATCAAACTGTATGTGGTGTGGCATTGTCTCCCAAGTCACATCAAACTATGTGGTGTGGCATTGTCTCCCAAGTCACATCAAACTGCATGTGGTGTGGCATTGTCTCCCAAGTCACATCAAACTATATGTGGTGTGGCATTGTCTCCCAAGTCACATCAAACTGCATGTGGTGTGGCATTGTCTCCCAAGTCACATCAAACTGTATGTGGTGTGGCATTGTCTCCCAAGTCACATTAAACTGTATGTGGTGTGGCATTGTCTCCCAAGTCACATCAAACTGCATGTGGTGTGGCATTGTCTCCCAAGTCACATCAAACTGTATGTGGTGTGGCATTGTCTCCCAAGTCACATCAAACTGTATGTGGTGTGGCATTGTCTCCCAAGTCACATCAAACTGTATGTGGTGGGGCATTGTCTCCCAAGTCACATCAAACTGTATGTGGTGTGGCATTGTCTCCCAAGTCACATCAAACTGTATGTGGTGTGGCATTGTCTCCCAAGTCACATCAAACTGTATGTGGTGTGGCATTGTCTCCCAAGTCACATCAAACTGCATGTGGTGTGGCATTGTCTCCCAAGTCACATCAAACTGTATGTGGTGGGGCATTGTCTCCCAAGTCACATCAAACTGCATGTGGTGTGGCATTGTCTCCCAAGTCACATCAAACTGCATGTGGTGTGGCATTGTCTCCCAAGTCACATCACACTGTATGTGGTGTGGCATTGTCTCCCAAGTCACATCAAACTATGTGGTGTGGCATTGTCTCCCAAGTCACATCAAACTGTATGTGGTGGGGCATTGTCTCCCAAGTCACATCAAACTGCATGTGGTGTGGCATTGTCTCCCAAGTCACATCAAACTGCATGTGGTGTGGCATTGTCTCCCAAGTCACATCAAACTGCATGTGGTGTGGCATTGTCTCCCAAGTCACATCAAACTGTATGTGGTGTGGCATTGTCTCCAAAGTCACATCAAACTATATGTGGTGTGGCATTGTCTCCCAAGTCACATCAAACTGCATATGGTGTGGCATTGTCTCCCAAGTCACATCAAACTGTATGTGGTGTGGCATTGTCTCCCAAGTCACATCAAACTGCATGTGGTGTGGCATTGTCTCCCAAGTCACATCAAACTGTATGTGGTGTGGCATTGTCTCCCAAGTCACATCAAACTGTATGTGGTGTGGCATTGTCTCCCAAGTCACATCAAACTGTATGTGGTGTGGCATTGTCTCCCAAGTCACATCAAACTGTATGTGGTGTGGCATTGTCTCCCAAGTCACATCAAACTGTATGTGGTGTGGCATTGTCTCCCAAGTCACATCAAACTGTATGTGGTGTGGCATTGTCTCCCAAGTCACATCAAACTGTATGTGGTGTGGCATTGTCTCCCAAGTCACATCAAACTGTATGTGGTGTGGCATTGTCTCCCAAGTCACATCAAACTGTATGTGGTGTGGCATTGTCTCCCAAGTCACATCAAACTGTATGTGGTGTGGCATTGTCTCCCAAGTCACATCAAACTGTATGTGGTGTGGCATTGTCTCCCAAGTCACATCAAACTGTATGTGGTGTGGCATTGTCTCCCAAGTCACATCAAACTGTATGTGGTGTGGCATTGTCTCCCAAGACACACCAAACTGTATGTGGTGTGGCATTGTCTCCCAAGTCACATCAAATTGCATGTGGTGTGGCATTGTCTCCCAAGTCACATCAAACTGCATGTGGTGTGGCATTGTCTCCCAAGTCACATCAAACTGCATGTGGTGTGGCATTGTCTCCCAAGTCACATCAAACTGTATGTGGTGTGGCATTGTCTCCCAAGTCACATCAAACTGTATGTGGTGTGGCATTGTCTCCCAAGTCACATCAAACTGTATGTGGTGTGGCATTGTCTCCCAAGTCACATCAAACTGTATGTGGTGTGGCATTGTCTCCCAAGTCACATCAAACTGTATGTGGTGTGGCATTGTCTCCCAAGACACATCAAACTGTATGTGGTGTGGCATTGTCTCCCAAGACACATCAAACTGTATGTGGTGTGGCATTGTCTCCCAAGACACATCAAACTGTATGTGGTGTGGCATTGTCTCCCAAGTCACATCAAACTATGTGGTGTGGCATTGTCTCCCAAGTCACATCAAACTGCATGTGGTGTGGCATTGTCTCCCAAGTCACATCAAACTATATGTGGTGTGGCATTGTCTCCCAAGTAACATCAAACTGCATGTGGTGTGGCATTGTCTCCCAAGTCACATCAAACTGTATGTGGTGTGGCATTGTCTCCCAAGTCACATTAAACTGTATGTGGTGTGGCATTGTCTCCCAAGTCACATCAAACTGCATGTGGTGTGGCATTGTCTCCCAAGTCACATCAAACTGTATGTGGTGTGGCATTGTCTCCCAAGTCACATCAAACTGTATGTGGTGTGGCATTGTCTCCCAAGTCACATCAAACTGTATGTGGTGGGGCATTGTCTCCCAAGTCACATCAAACTGTATGTGGTGTGGCATTGTCTCCCAAGTCACATCAAACTGTATGTGGTGTGGCATTGTCTCCCAAGTCACATCAAACTGTATGTGGTGTGGCATTGTCTCCCAAGTCACATCAAACTGTATGTGGTGTGGCATTGTCTCCCAAGTCACATCAAACTGTATGTGGTGTGGCATTGTCTCCCAAGTCACATCAAACTGTATGTGGTGTGGCATTGTCTCCCAAGTCACATCAAACTGTATGTGGTGTGGCATTGTCTCCCAAGTCACATCAAACTGTATGTGGTGTGACATTGTCTCCCAAGTCACTTCAAACTGTATGTGGTGTGGCATTGTCTCCCAAGTCACATCAAACTGTATGTGGTGTGGCATTGTCTCCCAAGTCACATCAAACTGTATGTGGTGTGGCATTGTCTCCCAAGTCACATCAAACTGCATGTGGTGTGGCATTGCCTCCCAAGTCACATCAAACTGTATGTGGTGTGGTGTCTCCCAAGTCACATCAAACTGTATGTGGTGTGGCATTGTCTCCCAAGTCACATCAAACTGTATGTGGTGTGGCATTGTCTCCCAAGTCACATCAAACTGCATGTGGTGTGGCATTGTCTCCCAAGTCACATCAAACTGTATGTGGTGTGGCATTGTCTCCCAAGTCACATCAAACTGTATGTGGTGTGGCATTGTCTCCCAAGTCACATCAAACTGCATGTGGTGTGGCATTGTCTCCCAAGTCACATCAAACTGTATGTGGTGTGGCATTGTCTCCCAAGTCACATCAAACTGTATGTGGTGTGGCATTGTCTCCCAAGTCACATCAAACTGTATGTGGTGGGGCATTGTCTCCCAAGTCACATCAAACTGTATGTGGTGTGGCATTGTCTCCCAAGTCACATCAAACTGTATGTGGTGTGGCATTGTCTCCCAAGTCACATCAAACTGTATGTGGTGTGGCATTGTCTCCCAAGTCACATCAAACTGCATGTGGTGTGGCATTGTCTCCCAAGTCACATCAAACTGTATGTGGTGGGGCATTGTCTCCCAAGTCACATCAAACTGCATGTGGTGTGGCATTGTCTCCCAAGTCACATCACACTGCATGTGGTGTGGCATTGTCTCCCAAGTCACATCACACTGTATGTGGTGTGGCATTGTCTCCCAAGTCACATCAAACTATGTGGTGTGGCATTGTCTCCCAAGTCACATCAAACTGTATGTGGTGGGGCATTGTCTCCCAAGTCACATCAAACTGCATGTGGTGTGGCATTGTCTCCCAAGTCACATCAAACTGCATGTGGTGTGGCATTGTCTCCCAAGTCACATCAAACTGCATGTGGTGTGGCATTGTCTCCCAAGTCACATCAAACTGTATGTGGTGTGGCATTGTCTCCCAAGTCACATCAAACTGTATGTGGTGTGGCATTGTCTCCCAAGTCACATCAAACTGTATGTGGTGTGGCATTGTCTCCCAAGGCACATCAAACTGTATGTGGTGTGGCATTGTCTCCCAAGTCACATCAAACTGCATGTGGTGTGGCATTGTCTCCCAAGTCACATCAAACTGCATGTGGTGTGGCATTGTCTCCCAAGTCACATCAAACTCTATGTGGTGTGGCATTGTCTCCCAAGTCACATCAAACTGTATGTGGTGTGGCATTGTCTCCCAAGTCACATCAAACTGTATGTGGTGTGGCATTGTCTCCCAAGTCACATCAAACTGTATGTGGTGTGGCATTGTCTCCCAAGTCACATTAAACTGTATGTGGTGTGGCATTGTCTCCCAAGTCACATCAAACTGTATGTGGTGTGGCATTGTCTCCCAAGTCACATCAAACTGTATGTGGTGTGGCATTGTCTCCCAAGTCACATCAAACTGTATGTGGTGTGGCATTGTCTCCCAAGTCACATCAAACTGTATGTGGTGTGGCATTGTCTCCCAAGACACACCAAACTGTATGTGGTGTGGCATTGTCTCCGAAGTCACATCAAATTGCATGTGGTGTGGCATTGTCTCCCAAGTCACATCAAACTGCATGTGGTGTGGCATTGTCTCCCAAGTCACATCAAACTGCATGTGGTGTGGCATTGTCTCCCAAGTCACATCAAACTGTATGTGGTGTGGCATTGTCTCCCAAGTCACATCAAACTGTATGTGGTGTGGCATTGTCTCCCAAGTCACATCAAACTGTATGTGGTGTGGCATTGTCTCCCAAGTCACATCAAACTGTATGTGGTGTGGCATTGTCTCCCAAGTCACATCAAACTGTATGTGGTGTGGCATTGTCTCCCAAGACACATCAAACTGTATGTGGTGTGGCATTGTCTCCCAAGACACATCAAACTGTATGTGGTGTGGCATTGTCTCCCAAGTCACATCAAACTGTATGTGGTGTGGCATTGTCTCCCAAGTCACATCAAACTATGTGGTGTGGCATTGTCTCCCAAGTCACATCAAACTGCATGTGGTGTGGCATTGTCTCCCAAGTCACATCAAACTATATGTGGTGTGGCATTGTCTCCCAAGTCACATCAAACTGCATGTGGTGTGGCATTGTCTCCCAAGTCACATCAAACTGTATGTGGTGTGGCATTGTCTCCCAAGTCACATTAAACTGTATGTGGTGTGGCATTGTCTCCCAAGTCACATCAAACTGCATGTGGTGTGGCATTGTCTCCCAAGTCACATCAAACTGTATGTGGTGTGGCATTGTCTCCCAAGTCACATCAAACTGTATGTGGTGTGGCATTGTCTCCCAAGTCACATCAAACTGTATGTGGTGGGGCATTGTCTCCCAAGTCACATCAAACTGTATGTGGTGTGGCATTGTCTCCCAAGTCACATCAAACTGTATGTGGTGTGGCATTGTCTCCCAAGTCACATCAAACTGTATGTGGTGTGGCATTGTCTCCCAAGTCACATCAAACTGCATGTGGTGTGGCATTGTCTCCCAAGTCACATCAAACTGTATGTGGTGGGGCATTGTCTCCCAAGTCACATCAAACTGCATGTGGTGTGGCATTGTCTCCCAAGTCACATCAAACTGCATGTGGTGTGGCATTGTCTCCCAAGTCACATCACACTGTATGTGGTGTGGCATTGTCTCCCAAGTCACATCAAACTATGTGGTGTGGCATTGTCTCCCAAGTCACATCAAACTGTATGTGGTGGGGCATTGTCTCCCAAGTCACATCAAACTGCATGTGGTGTGGCATTGTCTCCCAAGTCACATCAAACTGCATGTGGTGTGGCATTGTCTCCCAAGTCACATCAAACTGCATGTGGTGTGGCATTGTCTCCCAAGTCACATCAAACTGTATGTGGTGTGGCATTGTCTCCCAAGTCACATCAAACTGTATGTGGTGTGGCATTGTCTCCCAAGTCACATCAAACTGTATGTGGTGTGGCATTGTCTCCCAAGTCACATCAAACTGTATGTGGTGTGGCATTGTCTCCCAAGTCACATCAAACTGCATGTGGTGTGGCATTGTCTCCCAAGTCACATCAAACTGCATGTGGTGTGGCATTGTCTCCCAAGTCACATCAAACTGTATGTGGTGTGGCATTGTCTCCCAAGTCACATCAAACTGTATGTGGTGTGGCATTGTCTCCCAAGTCACATCAAACTGCATGTGGTGTGGCATTGTCTCCCAAGTCACATCAAACTATATGTGGTGTGGCATTGTCTCCCAAGTCACATCAAACTGCATATGGTGTGGCATTGTCTCCCAAGTCACATCAAACTGCATGTGGTGTGGCATTGTCTCCCAAGTCACATCAAACTGTATGTGGTGTGGCATTGTCTCCCAAGTCACATCAAACTGTATGTGGTGTGGCATTGTCTCCCAAGTCACATCAAACTGTATGTGGTGTGGCATTGTCTCCCAAGTCACATCAAACTGTATGTGGTGTGGCATTGTCTCCCAAGTCACATCAAACTGCATGTGGTGTGGCATTGTCTCCCAAGTCACATCAAACTGCATGTGGTGTGGCATTGTCTCCCAAGTCACATCAAACTGTATGTGGTGTGGCATTGTCTCCCAAGTCACATCAAACTGTATGTGGTGTGGCATTGTCTCCCAAGTCACATCAAACTGTATGTGGTGTGGCATTGTCTCCCAAGTCACATCAAACTGTATGTGGTGTGGCATTGTCTCCCAAGTCACATCAAACTGTATGTGGTGTGGCATTGTCTCCCAAGTCACATCAAACTGTATGTGGTGTGGCATTGTCTCCCAAGTCACATCAAACTGTATGTGGTGTGGCATTGTCTCCCAAGTCACATCAAACTGTATGTGGTGTGGCATTGTCTCCCAAGTCACATCAAACTGTATGTGGTGTGGCATTGTCTCCCAAGTCACATCAAACTGTATGTGGTGTGGCATTGTCTCCCAAGTCACATCAAACTGTATGTGGTGTGGCATTGTCTCCCAAGTCACATCAAACTGTATGTGGTGTGGCATTGTCTCTCAAGTCACATCAAACTGTATGTGGTGTGGCATTGTCTCCCAAGACACACCAAACTGTATGTGGTGTGGCATTGTCTCCCAAGTCACATCAAATTGCATGTGGTGTGGCATTGTCTCCCAAGTCACATCAAACTGCATGTGGTGTGGCATTGTCTCCCAAGTCACATCAAACTGCATGTGGTGTGGCATTGTCTCCCAAGTCACATCAAACTGTATGTGGTGTGGCATTGTCTCCCAAGTCACATCAAACTGTATGTGGTGTGGCATTGTCTCCCAAGTCACATCAAACTGTATGTGGTGTGGCATTGTCTCCCAAGTCACATCAAACTGTATGTGGTGTGGCATTGTCTCCCAAGTCACATCAAACTGTATGTGGTGTGGCATTGTCTCCCAAGACACATCAAACTGTATGTGGTGTGGCATTGTCTCCCAAGACACATCAAACTGTATGTGGTGTGGCATTGTCTCCCAAGACACATCAAACTATATGTGGTGTGGCATTGTCTCCCAAGTCACATCAAACTGCATATGGTGTGGCATTGTCTCCCAAGTCACATCAAACTGCATGTGGTGTGGCATTGTCTCCCAAGTCACATCAAACTGTATGTGGTGTGGCATTGTCTCCCAAGTCACATCAAACTGTATGTGGTGTGGCATTGTCTCCCAAGTCACATCAAACTGTATGTGGTGTGGCATTGTCTCCCAAGTCACATCAAACTGTATGTGGTGTGGCATTGTCTCCCAAGTCACATCAAACTGCATGTGGTGTGGCATTGTCTCCCAAGTCACATCAAACTGCATGTGGTGTGGCATTGTCTCCCAAGTCACATCAAACTGTATGTGGTGTGGCATTGTCTCCCAAGTCACATCAAACTGTATGTGGTGTGGCATTGTCTCCCAAGTCACATCAAACTGTATGTGGTGTGGCATTGTCTCCCAAGTCACATCAAACTGTATGTGGTGTGGCATTGTCTCCCAAGTCACATCAAACTGTATGTGGTGTGGCATTGTCTCCCAAGTCACATCAAACTGTATGTGGTGTGGCATTGTCTCCCAAGTCACATCAAACTGTATGTGGTGTGGCATTGTCTCCCAAGTCACATCAAACTGTATGTGGTGTGGCATTGTCTCCCAAGTCACATCAAACTGTATGTGGTGTGGCATTGTCTCCCAAGTCACATCAAACTGTATGTGGTGTGGCATTGTCTCCCAAGTCACATCAAACTGTATGTGGTGTGGCATTGTCTCCCAAGTCACATCAAACTGTATGTGGTGTGGCATTGTCTCTCAAGTCACATCAAACTGTATGTGGTGTGGCATTGTCTCCCAAGACACACCAAACTGTATGTGGTGTGGCATTGTCTCCCAAGTCACATCAAATTGCATGTGGTGTGGCATTGTCTCCCAAGTCACATCAAACTGCATGTGGTGTGGCATTGTCTCCCAAGTCACATCAAACTGCATGTGGTGTGGCATTGTCTCCCAAGTCACATCAAACTGTATGTGGTGTGGCATTGTCTCCCAAGTCACATCAAACTGTATGTGGTGTGGCATTGTCTCCCAAGTCACATCAAACTGTATGTGGTGTGGCATTGTCTCCCAAGTCACATCAAACTGTATGTGGTGTGGCATTGTCTCCCAAGTCACATCAAACTGTATGTGGTGTGGCATTGTCTCCCAAGACACATCAAACTGTATGTGGTGTGGCATTGTCTCCCAAGACACATCAAACTGTATGTGGTGTGGCATTGTCTCCCAAGACACATCAAACTGTATGTGGTGTGGCATTGTCTCCCAAGTCACATCAAACTATGTGGTGTGGCATTGTCTCCCAAGTCACATCAAACTGCATGTGGTGTGGCATTGTCTCCCAAGTCACATCAAACTATATGTGGTGTGGCATTGTCTCCCAAGTCACATCAAACTGCATGTGGTGTGGCATTGTCTCCCAAGTCACATCAAACTGTATGTGGTGTGGCATTGTCTCCCAAGTCACATTAAACTGTATGTGGTGTGGCATTGTCTCCCAAGTCACATCAAACTGCATGTGGTATGGCATTGTCTCCCAAGTCACATCAAACTGTATGTGGTGTGGCATTGTCTCCCAAGTCACATCAAACTGTATGTGGTGTGGCATTGTCTCCCAAGTCACATCAAACTGTATGTGGTGGGGCATTGTCTCCCAAGTCACATCAAACTGTATGTGGTGTGGCATTGTCTCCCAAGTCACATCAAACTGTATGTGGTGTGGCATTGTCTCCCAAGTCACATCAAACTGTATGTGGTGTGGCATTGTCTCCCAAGTCACATCAAACTGTATGTGGTGTGGCATTGTCTCCCAAGTCACATCAAACTGTATGTGGTGTGGCATTGTCTCCCAAGTCACATCAAACTGTATGTGGTGTGGCATTGTCTCCCAAGTCACATCAAACTGTATGTGGTGTGGCATTGTCTCCCAAGTCACATCAAACTGTATGTGGTGTGGCATTGTCTCCCAAGTCACTTCAAACTGTATGTGGTGTGGCATTGTCTCCCAAGTCACATCAAACTGTATGTGGTGTGGCATTGTCTCCCAAGTCACATCAAACTGTATGTGGTGTGGCATTGTCTCCCAAGTCACATCAAACTGCATGTGGTGTGGCATTGCCTCCCAAGTCACATCAAACTGTATGTGGTGTGGTGTCTCCCAAGTCACATCAAACTGTATGTGGTGTGGCATTGTCTCCCAAGTCACATCAAACTGTATGTGGTGTGGCATTGTCTCCCAAGTCACATCAAACTGCATGTGGTGTGGCATTGTCTCCCAAGTCACATCAAACTGTATGTGGTGTGGCATTGTCTCCCAAGTCACATCAAACTGTATGTGGTGTGGCATTGTCTCCCAAGTCACATCAAACTGCATGTGGTGTGGCATTGTCTCCCAAGTCACATCAAACTGCATGTGGTGTGGCATTGTCTCCCAAGTCACATCAAACTGTATGTGGTGTGGCATTGTCTCCCAAGTCACATCAAACTGTATGTGGTGTGGCATTGTCTCCCAAGTCACATCAAACTGCATGTGGTGTGGCATTGTCTCCCAAGTCACATCAAACTGTATGTGGTGTGGCATTGTCTCCCAAGTCACATCAAACTGTATGTGGTGTGGCATTGTCTCCCAAGTCACATCAAACTGCATGTGGTGTGGCATTGTCTCCCAAGTCACATCAAACTGTATATGGTGTGGCATTGTCTCCCAAGTCACATCAAATTGCATGTGGTGTGGCATTGTCTCCCAAGTAACATCAAACTGCATGTGGTGTGGCATTGTCTCCCAAGTCACATCAAACTGTATGTGGTGTGGCATTGTCTCCCAAGTCACATCAAACTGTATGTGGTGTGGCATTGTCTCCCAAGTCACATCAAACTGTATGTGGTGGGGCATTGTCTCCCAAGTCACATCAAACTGTATGTGGTGTGGCATTGTCTCCCAAGTCACATCAAACTGTATGTGGTGTGGCATTGTCTCCCAAGTCACATCAAACTGTATGTGGTGTGGTATTGTCTCCCAAGTCACATCAAACTGTATGTGGTGTGGCATTGTCTCCCAAGTCACATCAAACTGTATGTGGTGTGGCATTGTCTCCCAAGTCACATCAAACTGTATGTGGTGTGGCATTGTCTCCCAAGTCACATCAAACTGCATGTGGTGTGGCATTGTCTCCCAAGTCACATCAAACTGCATGTGGTGTGGCATTGTCTCCCAAGTCACATCAAACTATATGTGGTGTGGCATTGTCTCCCAAGTCACATCAAACTGCATATGGTGTGGCATTGTCTCCCAAGTCACATCAAACTGCATGTGGTGTGGCATTGTCTCCCAAGTCACATCAAACTGCATGTGGAGTGGCATTGTCTCCCAAGTCACATCAAACTGCATGTGGAGTGGCATTGTCTCCCAAGTCACATCAAACTGTATGTGGTGTGGCATTGTCTCCCAAGTCACATCAAACTGTATGTGGTGTGGCATTGTCTCCCAAGTCACATCGAACTGCATATGGTGTGGCATTGTCTCCCAAGTCACATCAAACTGCCTATGGTGTGGCATTGTCTCCCAAGTCACATCAAACTGTATGTGGTGTGGCATTGTCTCCCAAGTCACATCAAACTGTATGTGGTGTGGCATTGTCTCCCAAGTCACATCAAACTGTATGTGGTGTGGCATTGTCTCCCAAGTCACATCAAACTGTATGTGGTGTGGCATTGTCTCCCAAGTCACATCAAACTGTATGTGGTGTGGCATTGTCTCCCAAGTCACATCAAACTGTATGTGGTGTGGCATTGTCTCCCAAGTCACATTAAACTGTATGTGGTGTGGCATTGTCTCCCAAGTCACATCAAACTGTATGTGGTGTGGCATTGTCTCCCAAGTCACATCAAACTGTATGTGGTGTGGCATTGTCTCCCAAGTCACATCAAACTGTATGTGGTGTGGCATTGTCTCCCAAGTCACATCAAACTGTATGTGGTGTGGCATTGTCTCCCAAGACACACCAAACTGTATGTGGTGTGGCATTGTCTCCCAAGTCACATCAAATTGCATGTGGTGTGGCATTGTCTCCCAAGTCACATCAAACTGCATGTGGTGTGGCATTGTCTCCCAAGTCACATCAAACTGCATGTGGTGTGGCATTGTCTCCCAAGTCACATCAAACTGTATGTGGTGTGGCATTGTCTCCCAAGTCACATCAAACTGTATGTGGTGTGGCATTGTCTCCCAAGTCACATCAAACTGTATGTGGTGTGGCATTGTCTCCCAAGTCACATCAAACTGTATGTGGTGTGGCATTGTCTCCCAAGTCACATCAAACTGTATGTGGTGTGGCATTGTCTCCCAAGACACATCAAACTGTATGTGGTGTGGCATTGTCTCCCAAGACACATCAAACTGTATGTGGTGTGGCATTGTCTCCCAAGACACATCAAACTGTATGTGGTGTGGCATTGTCTCCCAAGTCACATCAAACTATGTGGTGTGGCATTGTCTCCCAAGTCACATCAAACTGCATGTGGTGTGGCATTGTCTCCCAAGTCACATCAAACTATATGTGGTGTGGCATTGTCTCCCAAGTCACATCAAACTGCATGTGGTGTGGCATTGTCTCCCAAGTCACATCAAACTGTATGTGGTGTGGCATTGTCTCCCAAGTCACATTAAACTGCATGTGGTGTGGCATTGTCTCCCAAGACACATCAAACTGCATGTGGTGTGGCATTGTCTCCCAAGTCACATCAAACTGTATGTGGTGTGGCATTGTCTCCCAAGTCACATCAAACTGTATGTGGTGTGGCATTGTCTCCCAAGTCACATCAAACTGTATGTGGTGGGGCATTGTCTCCCAAGTCACATCAAACTGTATGTGGTGTGGCATTGTCTCCCAAGTCACATCAAACTGTATGTGGTGTGGCATTGTCTCCCAAGTCACATCAAACTGTATGTGGTGTGGCATTGTCTCCCAAGTCACATCAAACTGCATGTGGTGTGGCATTGTCTCCCAAGTCACATTAAACTGTATGTGGTGTGGCATTGTCTCCCAAGTCACATCAAACTGCATGTGGTGTGGCATTGTCTCCCAAGTCACATCAAACTGTATGTGGTGTGGCATTGTCTCCCAAGTCACATCAAACTGTATGTGGTGTGGCATTGTCTCCCAAGTCACATCAAACTGTATGTGGTGGGGCATTGTCTCCCAAGTCACATCAAACTGTATGTGGTGTGGCATTGTCTCCCAAGTCACATCAAACTGTATGTGGTGTGGCATTGTCTCCCAAGTCACATCAAACTGTATGTGGTGTGGCATTGTCTCCCAAGTCACATCAAACTGTATGTGGTGTGGCATTGTCTCCCAAGTCACATCAAACTGTATGTGGTGTGGCATTGTCTCCCAAGTCACATCAAACTTTATGTGGTGTGGCATTGTCTCCCAAGTCACATCAAACTGTATGTGGTGTGGCATTGTCTCCCAAGTAACATCAAACTGTATGTGGTGTGGCATTGTCTCCCAAGTCACTTCAAACTGTATGTGGTGTGGCATTGTCTCCCAAGTCACATCAAACTGTATGTGGTGTGGCATTGTCTCCCAAGTCACATCAAACTGTATGTGGTGTGGCATTGTCTCCCAAGTCACATCAAACTGTATGTGGTGTGGTGTCTCCCAAGTCACATCAAACTGTATGTGGTGTGGTGTCTCCCAAGTCACATCAAACTGTATGTGGTGTGGCATTGTCTCCCAAGTCACATCAAACTGTATGTGGTGTGGCATTGTCTCCCAAGTCACATCAAACTGCATGTGGTGTGGCATTGTCTCCCAAGTCACATCAAACTGTATGTGGTGTGGCATTGTCTCCCAAGTCACATCAAACTGTATGTGGTGTGGCATTGTCTCCCAAGTCACATCAAACTGCATGTGGTGTGGCATTGTCTCCCAAGTCACATCAAACTGCATGTGGTGTGGCATTGTCTCCCAAGTCACATCAAACTGTATGTGGTGTGGCATTGTCTCCCAAGTCACATCAAACTGCATGTGGTGTGGCATTGTCTCCCAAGTCACATCAAACTGCATGTGGTGTGGCATTGCCTCCCAAGTCACATCAAACTGTATGTGGTGTGGCATTGTCTACCAAGTCACATCAAACTGTATGTGGTGTGGCATTGTCTCCCAAGTCACATCAAACTGCATATGGTGTGGCATTGTCTCCCAAGTCACATCAAACTGTATATGGTGTGGCATTGTCTCCCAAGTCACATCAAACTGCATGTGGTGTGGCATTGTCTCCCAAGTAACATCAAACTGCATGTGGTGTGGCATTGTCTCCCAAGTCACATCAAACTGTATGTGGTGTGGCATTGTCTCCCAAGTCACATCAAACTGTATGTGGTGTGGCATTGTCTCCCAAGTCACATCAAACTGTATGTGGTGGGGCATTGTCTCCCAAGTCACATCAAACTGTATGTGGTGTGGCATTGTCTCCCAAGTCACATCAAACTGTATGTGGTGTGGCATTGTCTCCCAAGTCACATCAAACTGTATGTGGTGTGGCATTGTCTCCCAAGTCACATCAAACTGTATGTGGTGTGGCATTGTCTCCCAAGTCACATCAAACTGTATGTGGTGTGGCATTGTCTCCCAAGTCACATCAAACTGTATGTGGTGTGGCATTGTCTCCCAAGTCACATCAAACTGCATGTGGTGTGGCATTGTCTCCCAAGTCACATCAAACTGCATGTGGTGTGGCATTGTCTCCCAAGTCACATCAAACTATATGTGGTGTGGCATTGTCTCCCAAGTCACATCAAACTGCATATGGTGTGGCATTGTCTCCCAAGTCACATCAAACTGCATGTGGAGTGGCATTGTCTCCCAAGTCACATCAAACTGCATGTGGAGTGGCATTGTCTCCCAAGTCACATCAAACTGTATGTGGTGTGGCATTGTCTCCCAAGTCACATCGAACTGTATGTGGTGTGGCATTGTCTCCCAAGTCACATCAAACTGCATATGGTGTGGCATTGTCTCCCAAGTCACATCAAACTGTATGTGGTGTGGCATTGTCTCCCAAGTCACATCAAACTGTATGTGGTGTGGCATTGTCTCCCAAGTCACATCAAACTGTATGTGGTGTGGCATTGTCTCCCAAGTCACATCAAACTGTATGTGGTGTGGCATTGTCTCCCAAGTCACATCAAACTGTATGTGGTGTGGCATTGTCTCCCAAGTCACATCAAACTGTATGTGGTGTGGCATTGTCTCCCAAGTCACATTAAACTGTATGTGGTGTGGCATTGTCTCCCAAGTCACATCAAACTGTATGTGGTGTGGCATTGTCTCCCAAGTCACATCAAACTGTATGTGGTGTGGCATTGTCTCCCAAGTCACATCAAACTGTATGTGGTGTGGCATTGTCTCCCAAGTCACATCAAACTGTATGTGGTGTGGCATTGTCTCCCAAGACACACCAAACTGTATGTGGTGTGGCATTGTCTCCCAAGACACACCAAACTGTATGTGGTGTGGCATTGTCTCCCAAGTCACATCAAATTGCATGTGGTGTGGCATTGTCTCCCAAGTCACATCAAACTGCATGTGGTGTGGCATTGTCTCCCAAGTCACATCAAACTGCATGTGGTGTGGCATTGTCTCCCAAGTCACATCAAACTGTATGTGGTGTGGCATTGTCTCCCAAGTCACATCAAACTGTATGTGGTGTGGCATTGTCTCCCAAGTCACATCAAACTGTATGTGGTGTGGCATTGTCTCCCAAGTCACATCAAACTGTATGTGGTGTGGCATTGTCTCCCAAGTCACATCAAACTGTATGTGGTGTGGCATTGTCTCCCAGGACACATCAAACTGTATGTGGTGTGGCATTGTCTCCCAAGACACATCAAACTGTATGTGGTGTGGCATTGTCTCCCAAGACACATCAAACTGTATGTGGTGTGGCATTGTCTCCCAAGTCACATCAAACTATGTGGTGTGGCATTGTCTCCCAAGTCACATCAAACTGCATGTGGTGTGGCATTGTCTCCCAAGTCACATCAAACTATATGTGGTGTGGCATTGTCTCCCAAGTCACATCAAACTGCATGTGGTGTGGCATTGTCTCCCAAGTCACATCAAACTGTATGTGGTGTGGCATTGTCTCCCAAGTCACATTAAACTGCATGTGGTGTGGCATTGTCTACCAAGTCACATCAAACTGCATGTGGTGTGGCGTTGTCTCCCAAGTCACATCAAACTGTATGTGGTGTGGCATTGTCTCCCAAGTCACATCAAACTGTATGTGGTGTGGCATTGTCTCCCAAGTCACATCAAACTGTATGTGGTGGGGCATTGTCTCCCAAGTCACATCAAACTGTATGTGGTGTGGCATTGTCTCCCAAGTCACATCAAACTGTATGTGGTGTGGCATTGTCTCCCAAGTCACATCAAACTGTATGTGGTGTGGCATTGTCTCCCAAGTCACATCAAACTGCATGTGGTGTGGCATTGTCTCCCAAGTCACATCAAACTGTATGTGGTGGGGCATTGTCTCCCAAGTCACATCAAACTGCATGTGGTGTGGCATTGTCTCCCAAGTCACATCACACTGCATGTGGTGTGGCATTGTCTCCCAAGTCACATCACACTGTATGTGGTGTGGCATTGTCTCCCAAGTCACATCAAACTATGTGGTGTGGCATTGTCTCCCAAGTCACATCAAACTGTATGTGGTGGGGCATTGTCTCCCAAGTCACATCAAACTGCATGTGGTGTGGCATTGTCTCCAAAGTCACATCAAACTGCATGTGGTGTGGCATTGTCTCCCAAGTCACATCAAACTGCATGTGGTGTGGCATTGTCTCCCAAGTCACATCAAACTGTATGTGGTGTGGCATTGTCTCCCAAGTCACATCAAACTGTATGTGGTGTGGCATTGTCTCCCAAGTCACATCAAACTGTATGTGGTGTGGCATTGTCTCCCAAGTCACATCAAACTGTATGTGGTGTGGCATTGTCTCCCAAGTCACATCAAACTGCATGTGGTGTGGCATTGTCTCCCAAGTCACATCAAACTGCATGTGGTGTGGCATTGTCTCCCAAGTCACATCAAACTGTATGTGGTGTGGCATTGTCTCCCAAGTCACATCAAACTGTATGTGGTGTGGCATTGTCTCCCAAGTCACATCAAACTGTATGTGGTGTGGCATTGTCTCCCAAGTCACATCAAACTGTATGTGGTGTGGCATTGTCTCCCAAGTCACATTAAACTGTATGTGGTGTGGCATTGTCTCCCAAGTCACATCAAACTGTATGTGGTGTGGCATTGTCTCCCAAGTCACATCAAACGGTATGTGGTGTGGCATTGTCTCCCAAGTCACATCAAACTGTATGTGGTGTGGCATTGTCTCCCAAGTCACATCAAACTGTATGTGGTGTGGCATTGTCTCCCAAGACACACCAAACTGTATGTGGTGTGGCATTGTCTCCCAAGTCACATCAAATTGCATGTGGTGTGGCATTGTCTCCCAAGTCACATCAAACTGCATGTGGTGTGGCATTGTCTCCCAAGTCACATCAAACTGCATGTGGTGTGGCATTGTCTCCCAAGTCACATCAAACTGTATGTGGTGTGGCATTGTCTCCCAAGTCACATCAAACTGTATGTGGTGTGGCATTGTCTCCCAAGTCACATCAAACTGTATGTGGTGTGGCATTGTCTCCCAAGTCACATCAAACTGTATGTGGTGTGGCATTGTCTCCCAAGACACATCAAACTGTATGTGGTGTGGCATTGTCTCCCAAGACACATCAAACTGTATGTGGTGTGGCATTGTCTCCCAAGACACATCAAACTGTATGTGGTGTGGCATTGTCTCCCAAGTCACATCAAACTGTATGTGGTGTGGCATTGTCTCCCAAGTCACATCAAACTATGTGGTGTGGCATTGTCTCCCAAGTCACATCAAACTGCATGTGGTGTGGCATTGTCTCCCAAGTCACATCAAACTATATGTGGTGTGGCATTGTCTCCCAAGTCACATCAAACTGCATGTGGTGTGGCATTGTCTCCCAAGTCACATCAAACTGTATGTGGTGTGGCATTGTCTCCCAAGTCACATTAAACTGTATGTGGTGTGGCATTGTCTCCCAAGTCACATCAAACTGCATGTGGTGTGGCATTGTCTCCCAAGTCACATCAAACTGTATGTGGTGTGGCATTGTCTCCCAAGTCACATCAAACTGTATGTGGTGTGGCATTGTCTCCCAAGTCACATCAAACTGTATGTGGTGGGGCATTGTCTCCCAAGTCACATCAAACTGTATGTGGTGTGGCATTGTCTCCCAAGTCACATCAAACTGTATGTGGTGTGGCATTGTCTCCCAAGTCACATCAAACTGTATGTGGTGTGGCATTGTCTCCCAAGTCACATCAAACTGCATGTGGTGTGGCATTGTCTCCCAAGTCACATCAAACTGTATGTGGTGGGGCATTGTCTCCCAAGTCACATCAAACTGCATGTGGTGTGGCATTGTCTCCCAAGTCACATCAAACTGCATGTGGTGTGGCATTGTCTCCCAAGTCACATCACACTGTATGTGGTGTGGCATTGTCTCCCAAGTCACATCAAACTATGTGGTGTGGCATTGTCTCCCAAGTCACATCAAACTGTATGTGGTGGGGCATTGTCTCCCAAGTCACATCAAACTGCATGTGGTGTGGCATTGTCTCCCAAGTCACATCAAACTGCATGTGGTGTGGCATTGTCTCCCAAGTCACATCAAACTGCATGTGGTGTGGCATTGTCTCCCAAGTCACATCAAACTGTATGTGGTGTGGCATTGTCTCCCAAGTCACATCAAACTGTATGTGGTGTGGCATTGTCTCCCAAGTCACATCAAACTGTATGTGGTGTGGCATTGTCTCCCAAGTCACATCAAACTGTATGTGGTGTGGCATTGTCTCCCAAGTCACATCAAACTGCATGTGGTGTGGCATTGTCTCCCAAGTCACATCAAACTGCATGTGGTGTGGCATTGTCTCCCAAGTCACATCAAACTGTATGTGGTGTGGCATTGTCTCCCAAGTCACATCAAACTGTATGTGGTGTGGCATTGTCTCCCAAGTCACATCAAACTGCATGTGGTGTGGCATTGTCTCCCAAGTCACATCAAACTGTATGTGGTGTGGCATTGTCTCCAAAGTCACATCAAACTATATGTGGTGTGGCATTGTCTCCCAAGTCACATCAAACTGCATATGGTGTGGCATTGTCTCCCAAGCCACATCAAACTGTATGTGGTGTGGCATTGTCTCCCAAGTCACATCAAACTGTATGTGGAGTGGCATTGTCTCCCAAGTCACATCAAACTGTATGTGGTGTGGCATTGTCTCCCAAGTCACATCAAACTGTATGTGGTGTGGCATTGTCTCCCAAGTCACATCAAACTGCATGTGGTGTGGCATTGTCTCCCAAGTCACATCAAACTGCATGTGGTGTGGCATTGTCTCCCAAGTCACATCAAACTGCATGTGGTGTGGCATTGTCTCCCAAGTCACATCAAACTGTATGTGGTGTGGCATTGTCTCCCAAGTCACATCAAACTGTATGTGGTGTGGCATTGTCTCCCAAGTCACATCAAACTGTATGTGGTGTGGCATTGTCTCCCAAGTCACATCAAACTGTATGTGGTGTGGCATTGTCTCCCAAGTCACATCAAACTGTATGTGGTGTGGCATTGTCTCCCAAGTCACATCAAACTGTATGTGGTGTGGCATTGTCTCCCAAGTCACATCAAACTGTATGTGGTGTGGCATTGTCTCCCAAGTCACATCAAACTGTATGTGGTGTGGCATTGTCTCCCAAGTCACATCAAACTGTATGTGGTGTGGCATTGTCTCCCAAGTCACATCAAACTGTATGTGGTGTGGCATTGTCTCCCAAGTCACATCAAACTGTATGTGGTGTGGCATTGTCTCCCAAATCACATCAAACTGTATGTGGTGTGGCATTGTCTCCCAAGTCACATCAAACTGTATGTGGTGTGGCATTGTCTCCCAAGACACACCAAACTGTATGTGGTGTGGCATTGTCTCCCAAGTCACATCAAATTGCATGTGGTGTGGCATTGTCTCCCAAGTCACATCAAACTGCATGTGGTGTGGCATTGTCTCCCAAGTCACATCAAACTGCATGTGGTGTGGCATTGTCTCCCAAGTCACATCAAACTGTATGTGGTGTGGCATTGTCTCCCAAGTCACATCAAACTGTATGTGGTGTGGCATTGTCTCCCAAGTCACATCAAACTGTATGTGGTGTGGCATTGTCTACCAAGTCACATCAAACTGTATGTGGTGTGGCATTGTCTCCCAAGTCACATCAAACTGTATGTGGTGTGGCATTGTCTCCCAAGACACATCAAACTGTATGTGGTGTGGCATTGTCTCCCAAGACACATCAAACTGTATGTGGTGTGGCATTGTCTCCCAAGACACATCAAACTGTATGTGGTGTGGCATTGTCTCCCAAGTCACATCAAACTATGTGGTGTGGCATTGTCTCCCAAGTCACATCAAACTGCATGTGGTGTGGCATTGTCTCCCAAGTCACATCAAACTATATGTGGTGTGGCATTGTCTCCCAAGTCACATCAAACTGCATGTGGTGTGGCATTGTCTCCCAAGTCACATCAAACTATGTGGTGTGGCATTGTCTCCCAAGTCACATTAAACTGTATGTGGTGTGGCATTGTCTCCCAAGTCACATCAAACTGCATGTGGTGTGGCATTGTCTCCCAAGTCACATCAAACTGTATGTGGTGTGGCATTGTCTCCCAAGTCACATCAAACTGCATGTAATGTGGCATTGTCTCCCAAGTCACATCAAACTGCATGTGGTGTGGCATTGTCTCCCAAGTCACATCAAACTGCATGTGGTGTGGCATTGTCTCCCAAGTCACATCAAACTGTATGTGGTGTGGCATTGTCTCCCAAGTCACATCAAACTGTATGTGGTGTGGCATTGTCTCCCAAGTCACATCAAACTTTATGTGGTGTGGCATTGTCTCCCAAGTCACATCAAACTGTATGTGGTGTGGCATTGTCTCCCAAGTCACATCAAACTGTATGTGGTGTGGCATTGTCTCCCAAGTCACATCAAACTGCATGTGGTGTGGCATTGTCTCCCAAGTCACATCAAACTGTATGTGGTGTGGCATTGTCTCCCAAGTCACATCAAACTGTATGTGGTGTGGCATTGTCTCCCAAGTCACATCAAACTGCATGTGGTGTGGCATTGTCTCCCAAGTCACATCAAACTGTATGTGGTGTGGCATTGTCTCCCAAGTCACATCAAACTGCATGTGGTGTGGTATTGTCTCCCAAGTCACATCAAACTGCATGTGGTGTGGCATTGTCTCCCAAGTCACATCAAACTGTATGTGGTGTGGCATTGTCTCCCAAGTCACATCAAACTGCATGTGGTGTGGCATTGTCTCCCAAGTCACATCAAACTGCATGTGGTGTGGCATTGTCTCCCAAGTCACATCAAACTGCATGTGGTGTGGCATTGTCTCCCAAGTCACATCAAACTGCATGTGGTGTGGCATTGTCTCCCAAGTCACATCAAACTGCATGTGGTGTGGCATTGTCTCCCAAGTCACATCAAACTGTATGTGGTGTGGCATTGTCTCCCAAGTCACATCAAACTGTATGTGGTGTGGCATTGTCTCCCAAGTCACATCAAACTGTATGTGGTGTGGCATTGTCTCCCAAGTCACATCAAACTGTATGTGGTGTGGCATTGTCTCCCAAGTCACATCAAACTGTATGTGGTGTGGCATTGTCTCCCAAGTCACATCAAACTGTATGTGGTGTGGCATTGTCTACCAAGTCACATCAAACTGCATGTGGTGTGGCATTGTCTCCCAAGTCACATCAAACTGCATGTGGTGTGGCATTGTCTCCCAAGTCACATCAAACTGCATGTGGTGTGGCATTGTCTCCCAAGTCACATCAAACTGCATGTGGTGTGGCATTGTCTCCCAAGTCACATCAAACTGCATGTGGTGTGGCATTGTCTCCCAAGTCACATCAAACTGCATGTGGTGTGGCATTGTCTACCAAGTCACATCAAACTGCATGTGGTGTGGCATTGTCTCCCAAGTCACATCAAACTGCATGTGGTGTGGCATTGTCTCCCAAGTCACATCAAACTGCATGTGGTGTGGCATTGTCTCCCAAGTCACATCAAACTGCATGTGGTGTGGCATTGTCTCCCAAGTCACATCAAACTGTATGTGGTGTGGCATTGTCTCCCAAGTCACATCAAACTGTATGTGGTGTGGCATTGTCTCCCAAGTCACATCAAACTGCATGTGGTGTGGCATTGTCTCCCAAGTCACATCAAACTGCATGTGGTGTGGCATTGTCTCCCAAGTCACATCAAACTGCATGTGGTGTGGCATTGTCTCCCAAGTCACATCAAACTGCATATGGTGTGGCATTGTCTCCCAAGTCACATCAAACTGCATGTGGAGTGGCATTGTCTCCCAAGTCACATCAAACTGCATGTGCAGTGGCATTGTCTCCCAAGTCACATCAAACTGCATGTGCAGTGGCATTGTCTCCCAAGTCACATCAAACTGTATGTGGTGTGGCATTGTCTCCCAAGTCACATCAAACTGCATATGGTGTGGCATTGTCTCCCAAGTCACATCAAACTGCATATGGTGTGGCATTGTCTCCCAAGTCACATCAAACTGCATATGGTGTGGCATTGTCTCCCAAGTCACATCAAACTGCATGTGGTGTGGCATTGTCTCCCAAGTCACATCAAACTGTATGTGGTGTGGCATTGTCTCCCAAGTCACATCAAACTGTATGTGGTGTGGCATTGTCTCCCAAGTCACATCAAACTGTATGTGGTGTGGCATTGTCTCCCAAGTCACTTCAAACTGTATGTGGTGTGGCATTGTCTCCCAAGTCACATCAAACTGTATGTGGTGTGGCATTGTCTCCCAAGTCACATCAAACTGTATGTGGTGTGGCATTGTCTCCCAAGTCACATCAAACTGCATGTGGTGTGGCATTGCCTCCCAAGTCACATCAAACTGTATGTGGTGTGGTGTCTCCCAAGTCACATCAAACTGTATGTGGTGTGGCATTGTCTCCCAAGTCACATCAAACTGTATGTGGTGTGGCATTGTCTCCCAAGTCACATCAAACTGCATGTGGTGTGGCATTGTCTCCCAAGTCACATCAAACTGTATGTGGTGTGGCATTGTCTCCCAAGTCACATCAAACTGTATGTGGTGTGGCATTGTCTCCCAAGTCACATCAAACTGCATGTGGTGTGGCATTGTCTCCCAAGTCACATCAAACTGCATGTGGTGTGGCATTGTCTCCCAAGTCACATCAAACTGTATGTGGTGTGGCATTGTCTCCCAAGTCACATCAAACTGTATGTGGTGTGGCATTGTCTCCCAAGTCACATCAAACTGCATGTGGTGTGGCATTGTCTCCCAAGTCACATCAAACTGTATGTGGTGTGGCATTGTCTCCCAAGTCACATCAAACTGTATGTGGTGTGGCATTGTCTCCCAAGTCACATCAAACTGCATGTGGTGTGGCATTGTCTCCCAAGTCACATCAAACTGTATATGGTGTGGCATTGTCTCCCAAGTCACATCAAACTGCATGTGGTGTGGCATTGTCTCCCAAGTCACATCAAACTGTATGTGGTGTGGCATTGTCTCCCAAGTCACATCAAACTGCATGTGGTGTGGCATTGTCTCCCAAGTCACATCAAACTGTATGTGGTGGGGCATTGTCTCCCAAGTCACATCAAACTGCATGTGGTGTGGCATTGTCTCCCAAGTCACATCACACTGCATGTGGTGTGGCATTGTCTCCCAAGTCACATCACACTGTATGTGGTGTGGCATTGTCTCCCAAGTCACATCAAACTATGTGGTGTGGCATTGTCTCCCAAGTCACATCAAACTGTATGTGGTGGGGCATTGTCTCCCAAGTCACATCAAACTGCATGTGGTGTGGCATTGTCTCCCAAGTCACATCAAACTGCATGTGGTGTGGCATTGTCTCCCAAGTCACATCAAACTGTATGTGGTGTGGCATTGTCTCCCAAGTCACATCAAACTGTATGTGGTGTGGCATTGTCTCCCAAGTCACATCAAACTGCATGTGGTGTGGCATTGTCTCCCAAGTCACATCAAACTGTATGTGGTGTGGCATTGTCTCCCAAGTCACATCAAACTGTATGTGGTGTGGCATTGTCTCCCAAGTCACATCAAACTGCATGTGGTGTGGCATTGTCTCCCAAGTCACATCAAACTGCATGTGGTGTGGCATTGTCTCCCAAGTCACATCAAACTGTATGTGGTGTGGCATTGTCTCCCAAGTCACATCAAACTGTATGTGGTGTGGCATTGTCTCCCAAGTCACATCAAACTGCATGTGGTGTGGCATTGTCTCCCAAGTCACATCAAACTGTATGTGGTGTGGCATTGTCTCCCAAGTCACATCAAACTGTATGTGGTGTCGCATTGTCTCCCAAGTCACATCAAACTGCATGTGGTGTGGCATTGTCTCCCAAGTCACATCAAACTGTATATGGTGTGGCATTGTCTCCCAAGTCACATCAAACTGCATGTGGTGTGGCATTGTCTCCCAAGTAACATCAAACTGCATGTGGTGTGGCATTGTCTCCCAAGTAACATCAAACTGTATGTGGTGTGGCATTGTCTCCCAAGTCACATCAAACTGTATGTGGTGTGGCATTGTCTCCCAAGTCACATCAAACTGTATGTGGTGGGGCATTGTCTCCCAAGTCACATCAAACTGTATGTGGTGTAGCATTGTCTCCCAAGTCACATCAAACTGTATGTGGTGTGGCATTGTCTCCCAAGTCACATCAAACTGTATGTGGTGTGGCATTGTCTCCCAAGTCACATCAAACTGTATGTGGTGTGGCATTGTCTCCCAAGTCACATCAAACTGCATGTGGTGTGGCATTGTCTCCCAAGTCACATCAAACTGTATGTGGTGGGGCATTGTCTCCCAAGTCACATCAAACTGCATGTGGTGTGGCATTGTCTCCCAAGTCACATCACACTGCATGTGGTGTGGCATTGTCTCCCAAGTCACATCACACTGTATGTGGTGTGGCATTGTCTCCCAAGTCACATCAAACTATGTGGTGTGGCATTGTCTCCCAAGTCACATCAAACTGTATGTGGTGGGGCATTGTCTCCCAAGTCACATCAAACTGCATGTGGTGTGGCATTGTCTCCCAAGTCACATCAAACTGCATGTGGTGTGGCATTGTCTCCCAAGTCACATCAAACTGTATGTGGTGTGGCATTGTCTCCCAAGTCACATCAAACTGTATGTGGTGTGGCATTGTCTCCCAAGTCACATCAAACTGTATGTGGTGTGGCATTGTCTCCCAAGTCACATCAAACTGTATGTGGTGTGGCATTGTCTCCCAAGTCACATCAAACTGCATGTGGTGTGGCATTGTCTCCCAAGTCACATCAAACTGCATGTGGTGTGGCATTGTCTCCCAAGTCACATCAAACTATATGTGGTGTGGCATTGTCTCCCAAGTCACATCAAACTGCATATGGTGTGGCATTGTCTCCCAAGTCACATCAAACTGCATATGGTGTGGCATTGTCTCCCAAGTCACATCAAACTATATGTGGTGTGGCATTGTCTCCCAAGTCACATCAAACTGCATGTGGAGTGGCATTGTCTCCCAAGTCACATCAAACTGCATGTGGAGTGGCATTGTCTCCCAAGTCACATCAAACTGTATGTGGTGTGGCATTGTCTCCCAAGTCACATCAAACTGCATATGGTGTGGCATTGTCTCCCAAGTCACATCAAACTGCATGTGGTGTGGCATTGTCTCCCAAGTCACATCAAACTGTATGTGGTGTGGCATTGTCTCCCAAGTCACATCAAACTGCATGTGGTGTGGCATTGTCTCCCAAGTCACATCAAACTGCATGTGGTGTGGCATTGTCTCCCAAGTCACATCAAACTGTATGTGGTGTGGCATTGTCTCCCAAGTCACATCAAACTGCATGTGGTGTGGCATTGTCTCCCAAGTCACATCAAACTGCATGTGGTGTGGCATTGTCTCCCAAGTCACATCAAACTGCATGTGGTGTGGCATTGTCTCCCAAGTCACATCAAACTGCATGTGGTGTGGCATTGTCTCCCAAGTCACATCAAACTGCATGTGGTGTGGCATTGTCTCCCAAGTCACATCAAACTGTATGTGGTGTGGCATTGTCTCCCAAGTCACATCAAACTGTATGTGGTGTGGCATTGTCTCCCAAGTCACATCAAACTGTATGTGGTGTGGCATTGTCTCCCAAGTCACATCAAACTGTACGTGGTGTGGCATTGTCTCCCAAGTCACATCAAACTGTATGTGGTGTGGCATTGTCTCCCAAGTCACATCAAACTGTATGTGGTGTGGCATTGTCTACCAAGTCACATCAAACTGCATGTGGTGTGGCATTGTCTCCCAAGTCACATCAAACTGCATGTGGTGTGGCATTGTCTCCCAAGTCACATCAAACTGCATGTGGTGTGGCATTGTCTCCCAAGTCACATCAAACTGCATGTGGTGTGGCATTGTCTCCCAAGTCACATCAAACTGCATGTGGTGTGGCATTGTCCCCCAAGTCACATCAAACTGCATGTGGTGTGGCATTGTCTACCAAGTCACATCAAACTGCATGTGGTGTGGCATTGTCTCCCAAGTCACATCAAACTGCATGTGGTGTGGCATTGTCTCCCAAGTCACATCAAACTGCATGTGGTGTGGCATTGTCTCCCAAGTCACATCAAACTGCATGTGGTGTGGCATTGTCTCCCAAGTCACATCAAACTGTATGTGGTGTGGCATTGTCTCCCAAGTCACATCAAACTGTATGTGGTGTGGCATTGTCTCCCAAGTCACATCAAACTGCATGTGGTGTGGCATTGTCTCCCAAGTCACATCAAACTGCATGTGGTGTGGCATTGTCTCCCAAGTCACATCAAACTGCATGTGGTGTGGCATTGTCTCCCAAGTCACATCAAACTGCATATGGTGTGGCATTGTCTCCCAAGTCACATCAAACTGCATGTGGAGTGGCATTGTCTCCCAAGTCACATCAAACTGCATGTGCAGTGGCATTGTCTCCCAAGTCACATCAAACTGCATGTGCAGTGGCATTGTCTCCCAAGTCACATCAAACTGTATGTGGTGTGGCATTGTCTCCCAAGTCACATCAAACTGCATATGGTGTGGCATTGTCTCCCAAGTCACATCAAACTGCATATGGTGTGGCATTGTCTCCCAAGTCACATCAAACTGCATATGGTGTGGCATTGTCTCCCAAGTCACATCAAACTGCATGTGGTGTGGCATTGTCTCCCAAGTCACATCAAACTGTATGTGGTGTGGCATTGTCTCCCAAGTCACATCAAACTGTATGTGGTGTGGCATTGTCTCCCAAGCCACATCAAACTGTATGTGGTGTGGCATTGTCTCCCAAGTCACTTCAAACTGTATGTGGTGTGGCATTGTCTCCCAAGTCACATCAAACTGTATGTGGTGTGGCATTGTCTCCCAAGTCACATCAAACTGTATGTGGTGTGGCATTGTCTCCCAAGTCACATCAAACTGCATGTGGTGTGGCATTGCCTCCCAAGTCACATCAAACTGTATGTGGTGTGGTGTCTCCCAAGTCACATCAAACTGTATGTGGTGTGGCATTGTCTCCCAAGTCACATCAAACTGTATGTGGTGTGGCATTGTCTCCCAAGTCACATCAAACTGCATGTGGTGTGGCATTGTCTCCCAAGTCACATCAAACTGTATGTGGTGTGGCATTGTCTCCCAAGTCACATCAAACTGTATGTGGTGTGGCATTGTCTCCCAAGTCACATCAAACTGCATGTGGTGTGGCATTGTCTCCCAAGTCACATCAAACTGCATGTGGTGTGGCATTGTCTCCCAAGTCACATCAAACTGTATGTGGTGTGGCATTGTCTCCCAAGTCACATCAAACTGTATGTGGTGTGGCATTGTCTCCCAAGTCACATCAAACTGCATGTGGTGTGGCATTGTCTCCCAAGTCACATCAAACTGTATGTGGTGTGGCATTGTCTCCCAAGTCACATCAAACTGTATGTGGTGTGGCATTGTCTCCCAAGTCACATCAAACTGCATGTGGTGTGGCATTGTCTCCCAAGTCACATCAAACTGTATATGGTGTGGCATTGTCTCCCAAGTCACATCAAACTGCATATGGTGTGGCATTGTCTCCCAAGTAACATCAAACTGCATGTGGTGTGGCATTGTCTCCCAAGTAACATCAAACTGTATGTGGTGTGGCATTGTCTCCCAAGTCACATCAAACTGTATGTGGTGTGGCATTGTCTCCCAAGTCACATCAAACTGTATGTGGTGGGGCATTGTCTCCCAAGTCACATCAAACTGTATGTGGTGTGGCATTGTCTCCCAAGTCACATCAAACTGTATGTGGTGTGGCATTGTCTCCCAAGTCACATCAAACTGTATGTGGTGTGGCATTGTCTCCCAAGTCACATCAAACTGTATGTGGTGTGGCATTGTCTCCCAAGTCACATCAAACTGCATGTGGTGTGGCATTGTCTCCCAAGTCACATCAAACTGTATGTGGTGGGGCATTGTCTCCCAAGTCACATCAAACTGCATGTGGTGTGGCATTGTCTCCCAAGTCACATCACACTGCATGTGGTGTGGCATTGTCTCCCAAGTCACATCACACTGTATGTGGTGTGGCATTGTCTCCCAAGTCACATCAAACTATGTGGTGTGGCATTGTCTCCCAAGTCACATCAAACTGTATGTGGTGGGGCATTGTCTCCCAAGTCACATCAAACTGCATGTGGTGTGGCATTGTCTCCCAAGTCACATCAAACTGCATGTGGTGTGGCATTGTCTCCCAAGTCACATCAAACTGTATGTGGTGTGGCATTGTCTCCCAAGTCACATCAAACTGTATGTGGTGTGGCATTGTCTCCCAAGTCACATCAAACTGCATGTGGTGTGGCATTGTCTCCCAAGTCACATCAAACTGTATGTGGTGTGGCATTGTCTCCCAAGTCACATCAAACTGTATGTGGTGTGGCATTGTCTCCCAAGTCACATCAAACTGCATGTGGTGTGGCATTGTCTCCCAAGTCACATCAAACTGCATGTGGTGTGGCATTGTCTCCCAAGTCACATCAAACTGTATGTGGTGTGGCATTGTCTCCCAAGTCACATCAAACTGTATGTGGTGTGGCATTGTCTCCCAAGTCACATCAAACTGCATGTGGTGTGGCATTGTCTCCCAAGTCACATCAAACTGTATGTGGTGTGGCATTGTCTCCCAAGTCACATCAAACTGTATGTGGTGTGGCATTGTCTCCCAAGTCACATCAAACTGCATGTGGTGTGGCATTGTCTCCCAAGTCACATCAAACTGTATATGGTGTGGCATTGTCTCCCAAGTCACATCAAACTGCATGTGGTGTGGCATTGTCTCCCAAGTAACATCAAACTGCATGTGGTGTGGCATTGTCTCCCAAGTAACATCAAACTGTATGTGGTGTGGCATTGTCTCCCAAGTCACATCAAACTGTATGTGGTGTGGCATTGTCTCCCAAGTCACATCAAACTGTATGTGGTGGGGCATTGTCTCCCAAGTCACATCAAACTGTATGTGGTGTAGCATTGTCTCCCAAGTCACATCAAACTGTATGTGGTGTGGCATTGTCTCCCAAGTCACATCAAACTGTATGTGGTGTGGCATTGTCTCCCAAGTCACATCAAACTGTATGTGGTGTGGCATTGTCTCCCAAGTCACATCAAACTGCATGTGGTGTGGCATTGTCTCCCAAGTCACATCAAACTGTATGTGGTGGGGCATTGTCTCCCAAGTCACATCAAACTGCATGCGGTGTGGCATTGTCTCCCAAGTCACATCACACTGCATGTGGTGTGGCATTGTCTCCCAAGTCACATCACACTGTATGTGGTGTGGCATTGTCTCCCAAGTCACATCAAACTATGTGGTGTGGCATTGTCTCCCAAGTCACATCAAACTGTATGTGGTGGGGCATTGTCTCCCAAGTCACATCAAACTGCATGTGGTGTGGCATTGTCTCCCAAGTCACATCAAACTGCATGTGGTGTGGCATTGTCTCCCAAGTCACATCAAACTGTATGTGGTGTGGCATTGTCTCCCAAGTCACATCAAACTGTATGTGGTGTGGCATTGTCTCCCAAGTCACATCAAACTGTATGTGGTGTGGCATTGTCTCCCAAGTCACATCAAACTGTATGTGGTGTGGCATTGTCTCCCAAGTCACATCAAACTGCATGTGGTGTGGCATTGTCTCCCAAGTCACATCAAACTGCATGTGGTGTGGCATTGTCTCCCAAGTCACATCAAACTATATGTGGTGTGGCATTGTCTCCCAAGTCACATCAAACTGCATATGGTGTGGCATTGTCTCCCAAGTCACATCAAACTGCATATGGTGTGGCATTGTCTCCCAAGTCACATCAAACTATATGTGGTGTGGCATTGTCTCCCAAGTCACATCAAACTGCATGTGGAGTGGCATTGTCTCCCAAGTCACATCAAACTGCATGTGGAGTGGCATTGTCTCCCAAGTCACATCAAACTGTATGTGGTGTGGCATTGTCTCCCAAGTCACATCAAACTGTATGTGGTGTGGCATTGTCTCCCAAGTCACATTAAACTGCATATGGTGTGGCATTGTCTCCCAAGTCACATCAAACTGCATATGGTGTGGCATTGTCTCCCAAGTCACATCAAACTGTATGTGGTGTGGCATTGTCTCCCAAGTCACATCAAACTGTATGTGGTGTGGCATTGTCTCCCAAGTCACATCAAACTGTATGTGGTGTGGCATTGTCTCCCAAGTCACATCAAACTGTATGTGGTGTGGCATTGTCTCCCAAGTCACATCAAACTGTATGTGGTGTGGCATTGTCTCTCAAGTCACATCAAACTGTATGTGGTGTGGCATTGTCTCCCAAGTCACATTAAACTGTATGTGGTGTGGCATTGTCTCCCAAGTCACATCAAACTGTATGTGGTGTGGCATTGTCTCCCAAGTCACATCAAACTGTATGTGGTGTGGCATTGTCTCCCAAGTCACATCAAACTGTATGTGGTGTGGCATTGTCTCCCAAGTCACATCAAACTGTATGTGGTGTGGCATTGTCTCCCAAGACACACCAAACTGTATGTGGTGTGGCATTGTCTCCCAAGTCACATCAAATTGCATGTGGTGTGGCATTGTCTCCCAAGTCACATCAAACTGCATGTGGTGTGGCATTGTCTCCCAAGTCACATCAAACTGCATGTGGTGTGGCATTGTCTCCCAAGTCACATCAAACTGTATGTGGTGTGGCATTGTCTCCCAAGTCACATCAAACTGTATGTGGTGTGGCATTGTCTCCCTAGTCACATCAAACTGTATGTGGTGTGGCATTGTCTCCCAAGTCACATCAAACTGTATGTGGTGTGGCATTGTCTCCCAAGTCACATCAAACTGTATGTGGTGTAGCATTGTCTCCCAAGACACATCAAACTGTATGTGGTGTGGCATTGTCTCCCAAGACACATCAAACTGTATGTGGTGTGGCATTGTCTCCCAAGACACATCAAACTGTATGTGGTGTGGCATTGTCTCCCAAGTCACATCAAACTATGTGGTGTGGCATTGTCTCCCAAGTCACATCAAACTGCATGTGGTGTGGCATTGTCTCCCAAGTCACATCAAACTATATGTGGTGTGGCATTGTCTCCCAAGTCACATCAAACTGCATGTGGTGTGGCATTGTCTCCCAAGTCACATCAAACTGTATGTGGTGTGGCATTGTCTCCCAAGTCACATTAAACTGCATGTGGTGTGGCATTGTCTCCCAAGTCACATCAAACTGCATGTGGTGTGGCATTGTCTCCCAAGTCACATCAAACTGTATGTGGTGTGGCATTGTCTCCCAAGTCACATCAAACTGTATGTGGTGTGGCATTGTCTCCCAAGTCACATCAAACTGTATGTGGTGGGGCATTGTCTCCCAAGTCACATCAAACTGTATGTGGTGTGGCATTGTCTCCCAAGTCACATCAAACTGTATGTGGTGTGGCATTGTCTCCCAAGTCACATCAAACTGTATGTGGTGTGGCATTGTCTCCCAAGTCACATCAAACTGCATGTGGTGTGGCATTGTCTCCCAAGTCACATCAAACTGTATGTGGTGGGGCATTGTCTCCCAAGTCACATCAAACTGCATGTGGTGTGGCATTGTCTCCCAAGTCACATCACACTGCATGTGGTGTGGCATTGTCTCCCAAGTCACATCACACTGTATGTGGTGTGGCATTGTCTCCCAAGTCACATCAAACTATGTGGTGTGGCATTGTCTCCCAAGTCACATCAAACTGTATGTGGTGGGGCATTGTCTCCCAAGTCACATCAAACTGCATGTGGTGTGGCATTGTCTCCCAAGTCACATCAAACTGCATGTGGTGTGGCATTGTCTCCCAAGTCACATCAAACTGCATGTGGTGTGGCATTGTCTCCCAAGTCACATCAAACTGTATGTGGTGTGGCATTGTCTCCCAAGTCACATCAAACTGTATGTGGTGTGGCATTGTCTCCCAAGTCACATCAAACTGTATGTGGTGTGGCATTGTCTCCCAAGTCACATCAAACTGTATGTGGTGTGGCATTGTCTCCCAAGTCACATCAAACTGCATGTGGTGTGGCATTGTCTCCCAAGTCACATCAAACTGCATGTGGTGTGGCATTGTCTCCCAAGTCACATCAAACTGTATGTGGTGTGGCATTGTCTCCCAAGTCACATCAAACTGTATGTGGTGTGGCATTGTCTCCCAAGTCACATCAAACTGTATGTGGTGTGGCATTGTCTCCCAAGTCACATCAAACTGTATGTGGTGTGGCATTGTCTCCCAAGTCACATTAAACTGTATGTGGTGTGGCATTGTCTCCCAAGTCACATCAAACTGTATGTGGTGTGGCATTGTCTCCCAAGTCACATCAAACTGTATGTGGTGTGGCATTGTCTCCCAAGTCACATCAAACTGTATGTGGTGTGGCATTGTCTCCCAAGTCACATCAAACTGTATGTGGTGTGGCATTGTCTCCCAAGACACACCAAACTGTATGTGGTGTGGCATTGTCTCCCAAGTCACATCAAATTGCATGTGGTGTGGCATTGTCTCCCAAGTCACATCAAACTGCATGTGGTGTGGCATTGTCTCCCAAGTCACATCAAACTGCATGTGGTGTGGCATTGTCTCCCAAGTCACATCAAACTGTATGTGGTGTGGCATTGTCTCCCAAGTCACATCAAACTGTATGTGGTGTGGCATTGTCTCCCAAGTCACATCAAACTGTATGTGGTGTGGCATTGTCTCCCAAGTCACATCAAACTGTATGTGGTGTGGCATTGTCTCCCAAGTCACATCAAACTGTATGTGGTGTGGCATTGTCTCCCAAGACACATCAAACTGTATGTGATGTGGCATTGTCTCCCAAGACACATCAAACTGTATGTGGTGTGGCATTGTCTCCCAAGTCACATCAAACTGTATGTGGTGTGGCATTGTCTCCCAAGTCACATCAAACTATGTGGTGTGGCATTGTCTCCCAAGTCACATCAAACTGCATGTGGTGTGGCATTGTCTCCCAAGTCACATCAAACTATATGTGGTGTGGCATTGTCTCCCAAGTCACATCAAACTGCATGTGGTGTGGCATTGTCTCTCAAGTCACATCAAACTGTATGTCTTGTGGCATTGTCTCCCAAGTCACATTAAACTGTATGTGGTGTGGCATTGTCTCCCAAGTCACATCAAACTGCATGTGGTGTGGCATTGTCTCCCAAGTCACATCAAACTGTATGTGGTGTGGCATTGTCTCCCAAGTCTCATCAAACTGTATGTGGTGTGGCATTGTCTCCCAAGTCACATCAAACTGTATGTGGTGTGGCATTGTCTCCCAAGTCACATCAAACTGTATGTGGTGTGGCATTGTCTCCCAAGTCACATCAAACTGTATGTGGTGTGGCATTGTCTCCCAAGTCACATCAAACTGCATGTGGTGTGGCATTGTCTCCCAAGTCACATCAAACTGTATGTGGTGGGGCATTGTCTCCCAAGTCACATCAAACTGCATGTGGTGTGGCATTGTCTCCCAAGTCACATCAAACTGCATGTGGTGTGGCATTGTCTCCCAAGTCACATCACACTGTATGTGGTGTGGCATTGTCTTCCAAGTCACATCAAACTATGTGGTGTGGCATTGTCTCCCAAGTCACATCAAACTGTATGTGGTGGGGCATTGTCTCCCAAGTCACATCAAACTGCATGTGGTGTGGCATTGTCTCCCAAGTCACATCAAACTGCATGTGGTGTGGCATTGTCTCCCAAGTCACATCAAACTGCATGTGGTGTGGCATTGTCTCCCAAGTCACATCAAACTGTATGTGGTGTGGCATTGTCTCCCAAGTCACATCAAACTGTATGTGGTGTGGCATTGTCTCCCAAGTCACATCAAACTGTATGTGGTGTGGCATTGTCTCCCAAGTCACATCAAACTGTATGTGGTGTGGCATTGTCTCCCAAGTCACATCAAACTGCATGTGGTGTGGCATTGTCTCCCAAGTCACATCAAAGTGCATGTGGTGTGGCATTGTCTCCCAAGTCACATCAAACTGTATGTGGTGTGGCATTGTCTCCCAAGTCACATCAAACTGTATGTGGTGTGGCATTGTCTCCCAAGTCACATCAAACTGCATGTGGTGTGGCATTGTCTCCCAAGTCACATCAAACTGTATGTGGTGTGGCATTGTCTCCCAAGTCACATCAAACTATATGTGGTGTGGCATTGTCTCCCAAGTCACATCAAACTGCATATGGTGTGGCATTGTCTCCCAAGTCACATCAAACTGTATGTGGTGTGGCATTGTCTCCCAAGTCACATCAAACTGTATGTGGAGTGGCATTGTCTCCCAAGTCACATCAAACTGTATGTGGTGTGGCATTGTCTCCCAAGTCACATCAAACTGTATGTGGTGTGGCATTGTCTCCCAAGTCACATCAAACTGCATGTGGTGTGGCATTGTCTCCCAAGTCACATCAAACTGTATGTGGTGGGGCATTGTCTCCCAAGTCACATCAAACTGCATGCGGTGTGGCATTGTCTCCCAAGTCACATCACACTGCATGTGGTGTGGCATTGTCTCCCAAGTCACATCACACTGTATGTGGTGTGGCATTGTCTCCCAAGTCACATCAAACTATGTGGTGTGGCATTGTCTCCCAAGTCACATCAAACTGTATGTGGTGGGGCATTGTCTCCCAAGTCACATCAAACTGCATGTGGTGTGGCATTGTCTCCCAAGTCACATCAAACTGCATGTGGTGTGGCATTGTCTCCCAAGTCACATCAAACTGCATGTGGTGTGGCATTGTCTCCCAAGTCACATCAAACTGTATGTGGTGTGGCATTGTCTCCCAAGTCACATCAAACTGTATGTGGTGTGGCATTGTCTCCCAAGTCACATCAAACTGTATGTGGTGTGGCATTGTCTCCCAAGTCACATCAAACTGTATGTGGTGTGGCATTGTCTCCCAAGTCACATCAAACTGCATGTGGTGTGGCATTGTCTCCCAAGTCACATCAAACTGCATGTGGTGTGGCATTGTCTCCCAAGTCACATCAAACTGTATGTGGTGTGGCATTGTCTCCCAAGTCACATCAAACTGTATGTGGTGTGGCATTGTCTCCCAAGTCACATCAAACTGTATGTGGTGTGGCATTGTCTCCCAAGTCACATCAAACTGTATGTGGTGTGGCATTGTCTCCCAAGTCACATTAAACTGTATGTGGTGTGGCATTGTCTCCCAAGTCACATCAAACTGTATGTGGTGTGGCATTGTCTCCCAAGTCACATCAAACTGTATGTGGTGTGGCATTGTCTCCCAAGTCACATCAAACTGCATGTGGTGTGGCATTGTCTCCCAAGTCACATCAAAGTGCATGTGGTGTGGCATTGTCTCCCAAGTCACATCAAACTGTATGTGGTGTGGCATTGTCTCCCAAGTCACATCAAACTGTATGTGGTGTGGCATTGTCTCCCAAGTCACATCAAACTGCATGTGGTGTGGCATTGTCTCCCAAGTCACATCAAACTGTATGTGGTGTGGCATTGTCTCCCAAGTCACATCAAACTATATGTGGTGTGGCATTGTCTCCCAAGTCACATCAAACTGCATATGGTGTGGCATTGTCTCCCAAGTCACATCAAACTGTATGTGGTGTGGCATTGTCTCCCAAGTCACATCAAACTGTATGTGGAGTGGCATTGTCTCCCAAGTCACATCAAACTGTATGTGGTGTGGCATTGTCTCCCAAGTCACATCAAACTGTATGTGGTGTGGCATTGTCTCCCAAGTCACATCAAACTGCATGTGGTGTGGCATTGTCTCCCAAGTCACATCAAACTGCATGTGGTGTGGCATTGTCTCCCAAGTCACATCAAACTGTATGTGGTGTGGCATTGTCTCCCAAGTCACATCAAACTGTATGTGGTGTGGCATTGTCTCCCAAGTCACATCAAACTGTATGTGGTGTGGCATTGTCTCCCAAGTCACATCAAACTGTATGTGGTGTGGCATTGTCTCCCAAGTCACATCAAACTGTATGTGGTGTGGCATTGTCTCCCAAGTCACATCAAACTGTATGTGGTGTGGCATTGTCTCCCAAGTCACATCAAACTGTATGTGGTGTGGCATTGTCTCCCAAGTCACATCAAACTGTATGTGGTGTGGCATTGTCTCCCAAGTCACATCAAACTGTATGTGGTGTGGCATTGTCTCCCAAGTCACATCAAACTGTATGTGGTGTGGCATTGTCTCCCAAGTCACATCAAACTGTATGTGGTGTGGCATTGTCTCCCAAGTCACATCAAACTGTATGTGGTGTGGCATTGTCTCCCAAGTCACATCAAACTGTATGTGGTGTGGCATTGTCTCCCAAGACACACCAAACTGTATGTGGTGTGGCATTGTCTCCCAAGTCACATCAAATTGCATGTGGTGTGGCATTGTCTCCCAAGTCACATCAAACTGCATGTGGTGTGGCATTGTCTCCCAAGTCACATCAAACTGCATGTGGTGTGGCATTGTCTCCCAAGTCACATCAAACTGTATGTGGTGTGGCATTGTCTCCCAAGTCACATCAAACTGTATGTGGTGTGGCATTGTCTCCCAAGTCACATCAAACTGTATGTGGTGTGGCATTGTCTCCCAAGTCACATCAAACTGTATGTGGTGTGGCATTGTCTCCCAAGTCACATCAAACTGTATGTGGTGTGGCATTGTCTCCCAAGACACATCAAACTGTATGTGGTGTGGCATTGTCTCCCAAGACACATCAAACTGTATGTGGTGTGGCATTGTCTCCCAAGACACATCAAACTGTATGTGGTGTGGCATTGTCTCCCAAGTCACATCAAACTATGTGGTGTGGCATTGTCTCCCAAGTCACATCAAACTGCATGTGGTGTGGCATTGTCTCCCAAGTCACATCAAACTATATGTGGTGTGGCATTGTCTCCCAAGTCACATCAAACTGTATGTGGTGTGGCATTGTCTCCCAAGTCACATCAAACTGTATGTGGTGTGGCATTGTCTCCCAAGTCACATTAAACTGTATGTGGTGTGGCATTGTCTCCCAAGTCACATCAAACTGCATGTGGTGTGGCATTGTCTCCCAAGTCACATCAAACTGTATGTGGTGTGGCATTGTCTCCCAAGTCACATCAAACTGTATGTGGTGGGGCATTGTCTCCCAAGTCACATCAAACTGTATGTGGTGTGGCATTGTCTCCCAAGTCACATCAAACTGTATGTGGTGTGGCATTGTCTCCCAAGTCACATCAAACTGTATGTGGTGTGGCATTGTCTCCCAAGTCACATCAAACTGCATGTGGTGTGGCATTGTCTCCCAAGTCACATCAAACTGTATGTGGTGGGGCATTGTCTCCCAAGTCACATCAAACTGCATGTGGTGTGGCATTGTCTCCCAAGTCACATCAAACTGCATGTGGTGTGGCATTGTCTCCCAAGTCACATCACACTGTATGTGGTGTGGCATTGTCTCCCAAGTCACAGCAAACTATGTGGTGTGGCATTGTCTCCCAAGTCACATCAAACTATGTGGTGTGGCATTGTCTCCCAAGTCACATCAAACTGCATGTGGTGTGGCATTGTCTCCCAAGTCACATCAAACTGCATGTGGTGTGGCATTGTCTCCCAAGTCACATCAAACTGCATGTGGTGTGGCATTGTCTCCCAAGTCACATCAAACTGTATGTGGTGTGGCATTGTCTCCCAAGTCACATCAAACTGTATGTGGTGTGGCATTGTCTCCCAAGTCACATCAAACTGTATGTGGTGTGGCATTGTCTCCCAAGTCACATCAAACTGTATGTGGTGTGGCATTGTCTCCCAAGTCACATCAAACTGTATGTGGTGTGGCATTGTCTCCCAAGTCACATCAAACTGTATGTGGTGTGGCATTGTCTCCCAAGTCACATCAAACTGCATGTGGTGTGGCATTGTCTCCCAAGTCACATCAAACTGCATGTGGTGTGGCATTGTCTCCCAAGTCACATCAAACTGTATGTGGTGTGGCATTGTCTCCCAAGTCACATCAAACTGTATGTGGTGTGGCATTGTCTCCCAAGTCACATCAAACTGCATATGGTGTGGCATTGTCTCCCAAGTCACATCAAACTGTATGTGGTGTGGCATTGTCTCCCAAGTCACATCAAACTGTATGTGGAGTGGCATTGTCTCCCAAGTCACATCAAACTGTATGTGGTGTGGCATTGTCTCCCAAGTCACATCAAACTGTATGTGGTGTGGCATTGTCTCCCAAGTCACATCAAACTGCATGTGGTGTGGCATTGTCTCCCAAGTCACATCAAACTGCATGTGGTGTGGCATTGTCTCCCAAGTCACATCAAACTGTATGTGGTGTGGCATTGTCTCCCAAGTCACATCAAACTGTATGTGGTGTGGCATTGTCTCCCAAGTCACATCAAACTGTATGTGGTGTGGCATTGTCTCCCAAGTCACATCAAACTGTATGTGGTGTGGCATTGTCTCCCAAGTCACATCAAACTGTATGTGGTGTGGCATTGTCTCCCAAGTCACATCAAACTGTATGTGGTGTGGCATTGTCTCCCAAGTCACATCAAACTGTATGTGGTGTGGCATTGTCTCCCAAGTCACATCAAACTGTATGTGGTGTGGCATTGTCTCCCAAGTCACATCAAACTGTATGTGGTGTGGCATTGTCTCCCAAGTCACATCAAACTGTATGTGGTGTGGCATTGTCTCCCAAGTCACATCAAACTGTATGTGGTGTGGCATTGTCTCCCAAGTCACATCAAACTG
This sequence comes from Cepaea hortensis, assembly GCA_963921405.1. NCBI lineage: Eukaryota > Metazoa > Mollusca > Gastropoda > Stylommatophora > Helicidae > Cepaea > Cepaea hortensis. The sequence goes on along the minus strand of CAWUFQ010000224.1, from coordinate 29,572 downwards.
TATGTGGTGTGGCATTGTCTCCCAAGTCACATCAAACTGTATGTGGTGTGGCATTGTCTCCCAAGACACACCAAACTGTATGTGGTGTGGCATTGTCTCCCAAGTCACATCAAATTGCATGTGGTGTGGCATTGTCTCCCAAGTCACATCAAACTGCATGTGGTGTGGCATTGTCTCCCAAGTCACATCAAACTGCATGTGGTGTGGCATTGTCTCCCAAGTCACATCAAACTGTATGTGGTGTGGCATTGTCTCCCAAGTCACATCAAACTGTATGTGGTGTGGCATTGTCTCCCAAGTCACATCAAACTGTATGTGGTGTGGCATTGTCTCCCAAGTCACATCAAACTGTATGTGGTGTGGCATTGTCTCCCAAGTCACATCAAACTGTATGTGGTGTGGCATTGTCTCCCAAGACACATCAAACTGTATGTGGTGTGGCATTGTCTCCCAAGACACATCAAACTGTATGTGGTGTGGCATTGTCTCCCAAGACACATCAAACTGTATGTGGTGTGGCATTGTCTCCCAAGTCACATCAAACTATGTGGTGTGGCATTGTCTCCCAAGTCACATCAAACTGCATGTGGTGTGGCATTGTCTCCCAAGTCACATCAAACTATATGTGGTGTGGCATTGTCTCCCAAGTCACATCAAACTGTATGTGGTGTGGCATTGTCTCCCAAGTCACATCAAACTGTATGTGGTGTGGCATTGTCTCCCAAGTCACATTAAACTGTATGTGGTGTGGCATTGTCTCCCAAGTCACATCAAACTGCATGTGGTGTGGCATTGTCTCCCAAGTCACATCAAACTGTATGTGGTGTGGCATTGTCTCCCAAGTCACATCAAACTGTATGTGGTGGGGCATTGTCTCCCAAGTCACATCAAACTGTATGTGGTGTGGCATTGTCTCCCAAGTCACATCAAACTGTATGTGGTGTGGCATTGTCTCCCAAGTCACATCAAACTGTATGTGGTGTGGCATTGTCTCCCAAGTCACATCAAACTGCATGTGGTGTGGCATTGTCTCCCAAGTCACATCAAACTGTATGTGGTGGGGCATTGTCTCCCAAGTCACATCAAACTGCATGTGGTGTGGCATTGTCTCCCAAGTCACATCAAACTGCATGTGGTGTGGCATTGTCTCCCAAGTCACATCACACTGTATGTGGTGTGGCATTGTCTCCCAAGTCACAGCAAACTATGTGGTGTGGCATTGTCTCCCAAGTCACATCAAACTATGTGGTGTGGCATTGTCTCCCAAGTCACATCAAACTGCATGTGGTGTGGCATTGTCTCCCAAGTCACATCAAACTGCATGTGGTGTGGCATTGTCTCCCAAGTCACATCAAACTGCATGTGGTGTGGCATTGTCTCCCAAGTCACATCAAACTGTATGTGGTGTGGCATTGTCTCCCAAGTCACATCAAACTGTATGTGGTGTGGCATTGTCTCCCAAGTCACATCAAACTGTATGTGGTGTGGCATTGTCTCCCAAGTCACATCAAACTGTATGTGGTGTGGCATTGTCTCCCAAGTCACATCAAACTGTATGTGGTGTGGCATTGTCTCCCAAGTCACATCAAACTGTATGTGGTGTGGCATTGTCTCCCAAGTCACATCAAACTGCATGTGGTGTGGCATTGTCTCCCAAGTCACATCAAACTGCATGTGGTGTGGCATTGTCTCCCAAGTCACATCAAACTGTATGTGGTGTGGCATTGTCTCCCAAGTCACATCAAACTGTATGTGGTGTGGCATTGTCTCCCAAGTCACATCAAACTGTATGTGGTGTGGCATTGTCTCCCAAGTCACATCAAACTGCATGTGGTGTGGCATTGTCTCCCAAGTCACATCAAACTGCATGTGGTGTGGCATTGTCTCCCAAGTCACATCAAACTGTATGTGGTGTGGCATTGTCTCCCAAGTCACATCAAACTGTATGTGGTGTGGCATTGTCTCCCAAGTCACATCAAACTGCATGTGGTGTGGCATTGTCTCCCAAGTCACATCAAACTGCATGTGGTGTGGCATTGTCTCCCAAGTCACATCAAACTGTATGTGGTGTGGCATTGTCTCCCAAGTCACATCAAACTGTATGTGGTGTGGCATTGTCTCCCAAGTCACATCAAACTGTATGTGGTGTGGCATTGTCTCCCAAGTCACATCAAACTGTATGTGGTGTGGCATTGTCTCCCAAGTCACATCAAACTGCATGTGGTGTGGCATTGTCTCCCAAGTCACATCAAAGTGCATGTGGTGTGGCATTGTCTCCCAAGTCACATCAAACTGTATGTGGTGTGGCATTGTCTCCCAAGTCACATCAAACTGTATGTGGTGTGGCATTGTCTCCAAAGTCACATCAAACTGCATGTGGTGTGGCATTGTCTCCCAAGTCACATCAAACTGTATGTGGTGTGGCATTGTCTCCCAAGTCACATCAAACTATATGTGGTGTGGCATTGTCTCCCAAGTCACATCAAACTGCATATGGTGTGGCATTGTCTCCCAAGTCACATCAAACTGTATGTGGTGTGGCATTGTCTCCCAAGTCACATCAAACTGTATGTGGAGTGGCATTGTCTCCCAAGTCACATCAAACTGTATGTGGTGTGGCATTGTCTCCCAAGTCACATCAAACTGTATGTGGTGTGGCATTGTCTCCCAAGTCACATCAAACTGCATGTGGTGTGGCATTGTCTCCCAAGTCACATCAAACTGCATGTGGTGTGGCATTGTCTCCCAAGTCACATCAAACTGTATGTGGTGTGGCATTGTCTCCCAAGTCACATCAAACTGTATGTGGTGTGGCATTGTCTCCCAAGTCACATCAAACTGTATGTGGTGTGGCATTGTCTCCCAAGTCACATCAAACTGTATGTGGTGTGGCATTGTCTCCCAAGTCACATCAAACTGTATGTGGTGTGGCATTGTCTCCCAAGTCACATCAAACTGTATGTGGTGTGGCATTGTCTCCCAAGTCACATCAAACTGTATGTGGTGTGGCATTGTCTCCCAAGTCACATCAAACTGTATGTGGTGTGGCATTGTCTCCCAAGTCACATCAAACTGTATGTGGTGTGGCATTGTCTCCCAAGTCACATCAAACTGTATGTGGTGTGGCATTGTCTCCCAAGTCACATCAAACTGTATGTGGTGTGGCATTGTCTCCCAAGTCACATCAAACTGTATGTGGTGTGGCATTGTCTCCCAAGTCACATCAAACTGTATGTGGTGTGGCATTGTCTCCCAAGACACACCAAACTGTATGTGGTGTGGCATTGTCTCCCAAGTCACATCAAATTGCATGTGGTGTGGCATTGTCTCCCAAGTCACATCAAACTGCATGTGGTGTGGCATTGTCTCCCAAGTCACATCAAACTGCATGTGGTGTGGCATTGTCTCCCAAGTCACATCAAACTGTATGTGGTGTGGCATTGTCTCCCAAGTCACATCAAACTGTATGTGGTGTGGCATTGTCTCCCAAGTCACATCAAACTGTATGTGGTGTGGCATTGTCTCCCAAGTCACATCAAACTGTATGTGGTGTGGCATTGTCTCCCAAGTCACATCAAACTGTATGTGGTGTGGCATTGTCTCCCAAGACACATCAAACTGTATGTGGTGTGGCATTGTCTCCCAAGACACATCAAACTGTATGTGGTGTGGCATTGTCTCCCAAGACACATCAAACTGTATGTGGTGTGGCATTGTCTCCCAAGTCACATCAAACTATGTGGTGTGGCATTGTCTCCCAAGTCACATCAAACTGCATGTGGTGTGGCATTGTCTCCCAAGTCACATCAAACTATATGTGGTGTGGCATTGTCTCCCAAGTCACATCAAACTGTATGTGGTGTGGCATTGTCTCCCAAGTCACATCAAACTGTATGTGGTGTGGCATTGTCTCCCAAGTCACATTAAACTGTATGTGGTGTGGCATTGTCTCCCAAGTCACATCAAACTGCATGTGGTGTGGCATTGTCTCCCAAGTCACATCAAACTGTATGTGGTGTGGCATTGTCTCCCAAGTCACATCAAACTGTATGTGGTGGGGCATTGTCTCCCAAGTCACATCAAACTGTATGTGGTGTGGCATTGTCTCCCAAGTCACATCAAACTGTATGTGGTGTGGCATTGTCTCCCAAGTCACATCAAACTGTATGTGGTGTGGCATTGTCTCCCAAGTCACATCAAACTGCATGTGGTGTGGCATTGTCTCCCAAGTCACATCAAACTGTATGTGGTGGGGCATTGTCTCCCAAGTCACATCAAACTGCATGTGGTGTGGCATTGTCTCCCAAGTCACATCAAACTGCATGTGGTGTGGCATTGTCTCCCAAGTCACATCACACTGTATGTGGTGTGGCATTGTCTCCCAAGTCACAGCAAACTATGTGGTGTGGCATTGTCTCCCAAGTCACATCAAACTATGTGGTGTGGCATTGTCTCCCAAGTCACATCAAACTGCATGTGGTGTGGCATTGTCTCCCAAGTCACATCAAACTGCATGTGGTGTGGCATTGTCTCCCAAGTCACATCAAACTGCATGTGGTGTGGCATTGTCTCCCAAGTCACATCAAACTGTATGTGGTGTGGCATTGTCTCCCAAGTCACATCAAACTGTATGTGGTGTGGCATTGTCTCCCAAGTCACATCAAACTGTATGTGGTGTGGCATTGTCTCCCAAGTCACATCAAACTGTATGTGGTGTGGCATTGTCTCCCAAGTCACATCAAACTGTATGTGGTGTGGCATTGTCTCCCAAGTCACATCAAACTGTATGTGGTGTGGCATTGTCTCCCAAGTCACATCAAACTGCATGTGGTGTGGCATTGTCTCCCAAGTCACATCAAACTGCATGTGGTGTGGCATTGTCTCCCAAGTCACATCAAACTGTATGTGGTGTGGCATTGTCTCCCAAGTCACATCAAACTGTATGTGGTGTGGCATTGTCTCCCAAGTCACATCAAACTGCATGTGGTGTGGCATTGTCTCCCAAGTCACATCAAACTATATGTGGTGTGGCATTGTCTCCCAAGTCACATCAAACTATATGTGGTGTGGCATTGTCTCCCAAGTCACATCAAACTGCATGTGGTGTGGCATTGTCTCCCAAGTCACATCAAACTGTATGTGGTGTGGCATTGTCTCCCAAGTCACATCAAACTGTATGTGGAGTGGCATTGTCTCCCAAGTCACATCAAACTGTATGTGGTGTGGCATTGTCTCCCAAGTCACATCAAACTGTATGTGGTGTGGCATTGTCTCCCAAGTCACATCAAACTGCATGTGGTGTGGCATTGTCTCCCAAGTCACATCAAACTGCATGTGGTGTGGCATTGTCTCCCAAGTCACATCAAACTGTATGTGGTGTGGCATTGTCTCCCAAGTCACATCAAACTGTATGTGGTGTGGCATTGTCTCCCAAGTCACATCAAACTGTATGTGGTGTGGCATTGTCTCCCAAGTCACATCAAACTGTATGTGGTGTGGCATTGTCTCCCAAGTCACATCAAACTGTATGTGGTGTGGCATTGTCTCCCAAGTCACATCAAACTGTATGTGGTGTGGCATTGTCTCCCAAGTCACATCAAACTGTATGTGGTGTGGCATTGTCTCCCAAGTCACATCAAACTGTATGTGGTGTGGCATTGTCTCCCAAGTCACATCAAACTGCATGTGGTGTGGCATTGTCTCCCAAGTCACATCAAACTGCATGTGGTGTGGCATTGTCTCCCAAGTCACATCAAACTGTATGTGGTGTGGCATTGTCTCCCAAGTCACATCAAACTGTATGTGGTGTGGCATTGTCTCCCAAGTCACATCAAACTGTATGTGGTGTGGCATTGTCTCCCAAGTCACATCAAACTGTATGTGGTGTGGCATTGTCTCCCAAGTCACATCAAACTGTATGTGGTGTGGCATTGTCTTCCAAGTCACATCAAACTGTATGTGGTGTGGCATTGTCTCCCAAGTCACATCAAACTGTATGTGGTGTGGCATTGTCTCCCAAGTCACATCAAACTGTATGTGGTGTGGCATTGTCTCCCAAGTCACATCAAACTGTATGTGGTGTGGCATTGTCTCCCAAGTCACATCAAACTGTATGTGGTGTGGCATTGTCTCCCAAGTCACATCAAACTGTATGTGGTGTGGCATTGTCTCCCAAGTCACATCAAACTGTATGTGGTGTGGCATTGTCTCCCAAGTCACATCAAACTGTATGTGGTGTGGCATTGTCTCCCAAGTCACATCAAACTGTATGTGGTGTGGCATTGTCTCCCAAGTCACATCAAACTGTATGTGGTGTGGCATGGTCTCCCAAGTCACATCAAACTGCATGCGGTGTGGCATGGTCTCCCAAGTCACATCAAACTGCATGCGGTGTGGCATGGTCTCCCAAGTCACATCAAACTGTATGCGGTGTGGCATGGTCTCCCAAGTCACATCAAACTGTATGTGGTGTGGCATTGTCTCCCAAGTCACATCAAACTGTATGTGGTGTGGCATTGTCTCCCAAGTCACATCAAACTGTATGTGGTGTGGCATTGTCTCCCAAGTCACATCAAACTGTATGTGGTGTGGCATTGTCTCCCAAGTCACATCAAACTGTATGTGGTGTGGCATTGTCTCCCAAGTCACATCAAACTGTATGTGGTGTGGCATTGTCTCCCAAGTCACATCAAACTGTATGTGGTGTGGCATTGTCTCCCAAGTCACATCAAACTGTATGTGGTGTGGCATTGTCTCCCAAGTCACATCAAACTGTATGTGGTGTGGCATTGTCTCCCAAGTCACATCAAACTGTATGTGGTGTGGCATTGTCTCCCAAGTCACATCAAACTGTATGTGGTGTGGCATTGTCTACCAAGTCACATCAAACTGCATGTGGTGTGGCATTGTCTCCCAAGTCACATCAAACTGCATGTGGTGTGGCATTGTCTCCCAAGTCACATCAAACTGCATGTGGTGTGGCATTGTCTCCCAAGTCACATCAAACTGCATGTGGTGTGGCATTGTCTCCCAAGTCACATCAAACTGCATGTGGTGTGGCATTGTCTCCCAAGTCACATCAAACTGTATGTGGTGTGGCATTGTCTCCCAAGTCACATCAAACTGTATGTGGTGTGGCATTGTCTACCAAGTCACATCAAACTGCATGTGGTGTGGCATTGTCTCCCAAGTCACATCAAACTGCATGTGGTGTGGCATTGTCTCCCAAGTCACATCAAACTGCATGTAGTGTGGCATTGTCTCCCAAGTCACATCAAACTGCATGTGGTGTGGCATTGTCTCCCAAGTCACATCAAACTGTATGTGGTGTGGCATTGTCTCCCAAGTCACATCAAACTGTATGTGGTGTGGCATTGTCTCCCAAGTCACATCAAACCGCATGTGGTGTGGCATTGTCTCCCAAGTCACATCAAACTGCATGTGGTGTGGCATTGTCTCCCAAGTCACATCAAACTATATGTGGTGTGGCATTGTCTCCCAAGTCACATCAAACTGCATATGGTGTGGCATTGTCTCCCAAGTCACATCAAACTGCATATGGTGTGGCATTGTCTCCCAAGTCACATCAAACTGCATGTGGAGTGGCATTGTCTCCCAAGTCACATCAAACTGCATGTGCAGTGGCATTGTCTCCCAAGTCACATCAAACTGTATGTGGTGTGGCATTGTCTCCCAAGTCACATCAAACTGTATGTGGTGTGGCATTGTCTCCCAAGTCACATCAAACTGCATATGGTGTGGCATTGTCTCCCAAGTCACATCAAACTGCATATGGTGTGGCATTGTCTCCCAAGTCACATCAAACTGCATATGGTGTGACATTGTCTCCCAAGTCACATCAAACTGCATATGGTGTGGCATTGTCTCCCAAGTCACATCAAACTGTATGTGGTGTGGCATTGTCTCCCAAGTCACATCAAACTGTATGTGGTGTGGCATTGTCTCCCAAGTCACATCAAACTGTATGTGGTGTGGCATTGTCTCCCAAGTCACATCAAACTGTATGTGGTGTGGCATTGTCTCCCAAGTCACATCAAACTGTATGTGGTGTGGCATTGTCTCCCAAGTCACATCAAACTGTATGTGGTGTGGCATTGTCTCCCAAGTCACATCAAACTGTATGTGGTGTGGCATTGTCTCCCAAGTCACATCAAACTGTATGTGGTGTGGCATTGTCTCCCAAGTCACATCAAACTGTATGTGGTGTGGCATTGTCTCCCAAGTCACATCAAACTGTATGTGGTGTGGCATTGTCTCCCAAGACACACCAAACTGTATGTGGTGTGGCATTGTCTCCCAAGTCACATCAAACTGCATGTGGTGTGGCATTGTCTCCCAAGTCACATCAAACTGCATGTGGTGTGGCATTGTCTCCCAAGTCACATCAAACTGCATGTGGTGTGGCATTGTCTCCCAAGTCACATCACACTGTATGTGGTGTGGCATTGTCTCCCAAGTCACAGCAAACTATGTGGTGTGGCATTGTCTCCCAAGTCACATCAAACTATGTGGTGTGGCATTGTCTCCCAAGTCACATCAAACTGCATGTGGTGTGGCATTGTCTCCCAAGTCACATCAAACTGCATGTGGTGTGGCATTGTCTCCCAAGTCACATCAAACTGCATGTGGTGTGGCATTGTCTCCCAAGTCACATCAAACTGTATGTGGTGTGGCATTGTCTCCCAAGTCACATCAAACTGTATGTGGTGTGGCATTGTCTCCCAAGTCACATCAAACTGTATGTGGTGTGGCATTGTCTCCCAAGTCACATCAAACTGTATGTGGTGTGGCATTGTCTCCCAAGTCACATCAAACTGTATGTGGTGTGGCATTGTCTCCCAAGTCACATCAAACTGTATGTGGTGTGGCATTGTCTCCCAAGTCACATCAAACTGCATGTGGTGTGGCATTGTCTCCCAAGTCACATCAAACTGCATGTGGTGTGGCATTGTCTCCCAAGTCACATCAAACTGTATGTGGTGTGGCATTGTCTCCCAAGTCACATCAAACTGTATGTGGTGTGGCATTGTCTCCCAAGTCACATCAAACTGCATGTGGTGTGGCATTGTCTCCCAAGTCACATCAAACTATATGTGGTGTGGCATTGTCTCCCAAGTCACATCAAACTATATGTGGTGTGGCATTGTCTCCCAAGTCACATCAAACTGCATGTGGTGTGGCATTGTCTCCCAAGTCACATCAAACTGTATGTGGTGTGGCATTGTCTCCCAAGTCACATCAAACTGTATGTGGAGTGGCATTGTCTCCCAAGTCACATCAAACTGTATGTGGTGTGGCATTGTCTCCCAAGTCACATCAAACTGTATGTGGTGTGGCATTGTCTCCCAAGTCACATCAAACTGCATGTGGTGTGGCATTGTCTCCCAAGTCACATCAAACTGCATGTGGTGTGGCATTGTCTCCCAAGTCACATCAAACTGTATGTGGTGTGGCATTGTCTCCCAAGTCACATCAAACTGTATGTGGTGTGGCATTGTCTCCCAAGTCACATCAAACTGTATGTGGTGTGGCATTGTCTCCCAAGTCACATCAAACTGTATGTGGTGTGGCATTGTCTCCCAAGTCACATCAAACTGTATGTGGTGTGGCATTGTCTCCCAAGTCACATCAAACTGTATGTGGTGTCGCATTGTCTCCCAAGTCACATCAAACTGTATGTGGTGTGGCATTGTCTCCCAAGTCACATCAAACTGTATGTGGTGTGGCATTGTCTCCCAAGTCACATCAAACTGCATGTGGTGTGGCATTGTCTCCCAAGTCACATCAAACTGCATGTGGTGTGGCATTGTCTCCCAAGTCACATCAAACTGTATGTGGTGTGGCATTGTCTCCCAAGTCACATCAAACTGTATGTGGTGTGGCATTGTCTCCCAAGTCACATCAAACTGTATGTGGTGTGGCATTGTCTCCCAAGTCACATCAAACTGTATGTGGTGTGGCATTGTCTCCCAAGTCACATCAAACTGTATGTGGTGTGGCATTGTCTTCCAAGTCACATCAAACTGTATGTGGTGTGGCATTGTCTCCCAAGTCACATCAAACTGTATGTGGTGTGGCATTGTCTCCCAAGTCACATCAAACTGTATGTGGTGTGGCATTGTCTCCCAAGTCACATCAAACTGTATGTGGTGTGGCATTGTCTCCCAAGTCACATCAAACTGTATGTGGTGTGGCATTGTCTCCCAAGTCACATCAAACTGTATGTGGTGTGGCATTGTCTCCCAAGTCACATCAAACTGTATGTGGTGTGGCATTGTCTCCCAAGTCACATCAAACTGTATGTGGTGTGGCATTGTCTCCCAAGTCACATCAAACTGTATGTGGTGTGGCATTGTCTCCCAAGTCACATCAAACTGTATGTGGTGTGGCATGGTCTCCCAAGTCACATCAAACTGCATGCGGTGTGGCATGGTCTCCCAAGTCACATCAAACTGCATGCGGTGTGGCATGGTCTCCCAAGTCACATCAAACTGTATGCGGTGTGGCATGGTCTCCCAAGTCACATCAAACTGTATGTGGTGTGGCATTGTCTCCCAAGTCACATCAAACTGTATGTGGTGTGGCATTGTCTCCCAAGTCACATCAAACTGTATGTGGTGTGGCATTGTCTCCCAAGTCACATCAAACTGTATGTGGTGTGGCATTGTCTCCCAAGTCACATCAAACTGTATGTGGTGTGGCATTGTCTCCCAAGTCACATCAAACTGTATGTGGTGTGGCATTGTCTCCCAAGTCACATCAAACTGTATGTGGTGTGGCATTGTCTCCCAAGTCACATCAAACTGTATGTGGTGTGGCATTGTCTCCCAAGTCACATCAAACTGTATGTGGTGTGGCATTGTCTCCCAAGTCACATCAAACTGTATGTGGTGTGGCATTGTCTACCAAGTCACATCAAACTGCATGTGGTGTGGCATTGTCTCCCAAGTCACATCAAACTGCATGTGGTGTGGCATTGTCTCCCAAGTCACATCAAACTGCATGTGGTGTGGCATTGTCTCCCAAGTCACATCAAACTGCATGTGGTGTGGCATTGTCTCCCAAGTCACATCAAACTGCATGTGGTGTGGCATTGTCTCCCAAGTCACATCAAACTGTATGTGGTGTGGCATTGTCTCCCAAGTCACATCAAACTGTATGTGGTGTGGCATTGTCTACCAAGTCACATCAAACTGCATGTGGTGTGGCATTGTCTCCCAAGTCACATCAAACTGCATGTGGTGTGGCATTGTCTCCCAAGTCACATCAAACTGCATGTAGTGTGGCATTGTCTCCCAAGTCACATCAAACTGCATGTGGTGTGGCATTGTCTCCCAAGTCACATCAAACTGTATGTGGTGTGGCATTGTCTCCCAAGTCACATCAAACTATATGTGGTGTGGCATTGTCTCCCAAGTCACATCAAACCGCATGTGGTGTGGCATTGTCTCCCAAGTCACATCAAACTGCATGTGGTGTGACATTGTCTCCCAAGTCACATCAAACTATATGTGGTGTGGCATTGTCTCCCAAGTCACATCAAACTGCATATGGTGTGGCATTGTCTCCCAAGTCACATCAAACTGCATATGGTGTGGCATTGTCTCCCAAGTCACATCAAACTGCATGTGGAGTGGCATTGTCTCCCAAGTCACATCAAACTGCATGTGCAGTGGCATTGTCTCCCAAGTCACATCAAACTGTATGTGGTGTGGCATTGTCTCCCAAGTCACATCAAACTGTATGTGGTGTGGCATTGTCTCCCAAGTCACATCAAACTGCATATGGTGTGGCATTGTCTCCCAAGTCACATCAAACTGCATATGGTGTGGCATTGTCTCCCAAGTCACATCAAACTGCATATGGTGTGACATTGTCTCCCAAGTCACATCAAACTGCATATGGTGTGGCATTGTCTCCCAAGTCACATCAAACTGTATGTGGTGTGGCATTGTCTCCCAAGTCACATCAAACTGTATGTGGTGTGGCATTGTCTCCCAAGTCACATCAAACTGTATGTGGTGTGGCATTGTCTCCCAAGTCACATCAAACTGTATGTGGTGTGGCATTGTCTCCCAAGTCACATCAAACTGTATGTGGTGTGGCATTGTCTCCCAAGTCACATCAAACTGTATGTGGTGTGGCATTGTCTCCCAAGTCACATCAAACTGTATGTGGTGTGGCATTGTCTCCCAAGTCACATCAAACTGTATGTGGTGTGGCATTGTCTCCCAAGTCACATCAAACTGTATGTGGTGTGGCATTGTCTCCCAAGTCACATCAAACTGTATGTGGTGTGGCATTGTCTCCCAAGACACACCAAACTGTATGTGGTGTGGCATTGTCTCCCAAGTCACATCAAACTGCATGTGGTGTGGCATTGTCTCCCAAGTCACATCAAACTGCATGTGGTGTGGCATTGTCTCCCAAGTCACATCAAACTGCATGTGGTGTGGCATTGTCTCCCAAGTCACATCAAACTGCATGTGGTGTGGCATTGTCTCCCAAGTCACATCAAACTGTATGTGGTGTGGCATTGTCTCCCAAGTCACATCAAACTGTATGTGGTGTGGCATTGTCTCCCAAGTCACATCAAACTGTATGTGGTGTGGCATTGTCTCCCAAGTCACATCAAACTGTATGTGGTGTGGCATTGTCTCCCAAGTCACATCAAACTGTATGTGGTGTGGCATTGTCTCCCAAGACACATCAAACTGTATGTGGTGTGGCATTGTCTCCCAAGACACATCAAACTGTATGTGGTGTGGCATTGTCTCCCAAGACACATCAAACTGTATGTGGTGTGGCATTGTCTCCCAAGTCACATCAAACTATGTGGTGTGGCATTGTCTCCCAAGTCACATCAAACTGCATGTGGTGTGGCATTGTCTCCCAAGTCACATCAAACTGCATGTGGTGTGGCATTGTCTCCCAAGTCACATCAAACTGTATGTGGTGTGGCATTGTCTCCCAAGTCACATTAAACTGTATGTGGTGTGGCATTGTCTCCCAAGTCACATCAAACTGCATGTGGTGTGGCATTGTCTCCCAAGTCACATCAAACTGTATGTGGTGTGGCATTGTCTCCCAAGTCACATCAAACTGTATGTGGTGGGGCATTGTCTCCCAAGTCACATCAAACTGTATGTGGTGGGGCATTGTCTCCCAAGTCACATCAAACTGTATGTGGTGTGGCATTGTCTCCCAAGTCACATCAAACTGTATGTGGTGTGGCATTGTCTCCCAAGTCACATCAAACTGTATGTGGTGTGGCATTGTCTCCCAAGTCACATCAAACTGCATGTGGTGTGGCATTGTCTCCCAAGTCACATCAAACTGCATATGGTGGGGCATTGTCTCCCAAGTCACATCAAACTGCATGTGGTGTGGCATTGTCTCCCAAGTCACATCAAACTGCATGTGGTGTGGCATTGTCTCCCAAGTCACATCAAACTGTATGTGGTGTGGCATTGTCTCCCAAGTCACATCAAACTATGTGGTGTGGCATTGTCTCCCAAGTCACATCAAACTGTATGTGGTGGGGCATTGTCTCCCAAGTCACATCAAACTGCATGTGGTGTGGCATTGTCTCCCAAGTCACATCAAACTGCATGTGGTGTGGCATTGTCTCCCAAGTCACATCAAACTGCATGTGGTGTGGCATTGTCTCCCACCCAAGTCACATCAAACTGTATGTGGTGTGGCATTGTCTCCCAAGTCACATCAAACTGTATGTGGTGTGGCATTGTCTCCCAAGTCACATCAAACTGTATGTGGTGTGGCATTGTCTCCCAAGTCACATCAAACTGTATGTGGTGTGGCATTGTCTCCCAAGTCACATCAAACTGTATGTGGTGTGGCATTGTCTCCCAAGTCACATCAAACTGCATGTGGTGTGGCATTGTCTCCCAAGTCACATCAAAATGTATGTGGTGTGGCATTGTCTCCCAAGTCACATCAAACTGCATGTGGTGTGGCATTGTCTCCCAAGTCACATCAAACTGCATGTGGTGTGGCATTGTCTCCCAAGTCACATCAAACTGTATGTGGTGTGGCATTGTCTCCCAAGTCACATCAAACTATATGTGGTGTGGCATTGTCTCCCAAGTCACATCAAACTGCATATGGTGTGGCATTGTCTCCCAAGTCACATCAAACTGTATGTGGTGTGGCATTGTCTCCCAAGTCACATCAAACTGTATGTGGAGTGGCATTGTCTCCCAAGTCACATCAAACTGTATGTGGTGTGGCATTGTCTCCCAAGTCACATCAAACTGTATGTGGTGTGGCATTGTCTCCCAAGTCACATCAAACTGCATGTGGTGTGGCATTGTCTCCCAAGTCACATCAAACTGCATGTGGTGTGGCATTGTCTCCCAAGTCACATCAAACTGTATGTGGTGTGGCATTGTCTCCCAAGTCACATCAAACTGTATGTGGTGTGGCATTGTCTCCCAAGTCACATCAAACTGTATGTGGTGTGGCATTGTCTCCCAAGTCACATCAAACTGTATGTGGTGTGGCATTGTCTCCCAAGTCACATCAAACTGTATGTGGTGTGGCATTGTCTCCCAAGTCACATCAAACTGTATGTGGTGTGGCATTGTCTCCCAAGTCACATCAAACTGTATGTGGTGTGGCATTGTCTCCCAAGTCACATCAAACTGTATGTGGTGTGGCATTGTCTCCCAAGTCACATCAAACTGTATGTGGTGTGGCATTGTCTCCCAAGTCACATCAAACCGTATGTGGTGTGGCATTGTCTCCCAAGACACACCAAACTGTATGTGGTGTGGCATTGTCTCCCAAGTCACATCAAACTGCATGTGGTGTGGCATTGTCTCCCAAGTCACATCAAACTGCATGTGGTGTGGCATTGTCTCCCAAGTCACATCAAACTGTATGTGGTGTGGCATTGTCTCCCAAGTCACATCAAACTGTATGTGGTGTGGCATTGTCTCCCAAGTCACATCAAACTGTATGTGGTGTGGCATTGTCTCCCAAGACACATCAAACTGTATGTGGTGTGGCATTGTCTCCCAAGTCACATCAAACTGTATGTGGTGTGGCATTGTCTCCCAAGTCACATCAAACTGTATGTGGTGTGGCATTGTCTCCCAAGTCACATCAAACTGTATGTGGTGTGGCATTGTCTCCCAAGTCACATTAAACTGCATGTGGTGTGGCATTGTCTCCCAAGTCACATCAAACTGCATGTGGTGTGGCATTGTCTCCCAAGTCACATCAAACTGCATGTGGTGTGGCATTGTCTCCCAAGTCACATCAAACTATGTGGTGTGGCATTGTCTCCCAAGTCACATCAAACTGTATGTGGCGGGGCATTGTCTCCCAAGTCACATCAAACTGCATGTGGTGTGGCATTGTCTCCCAAGTCACATCAAACTGCATGTGGTGTGGCATTGTCTCCCAAGTCACATCAAACTGTATGTGGTGTGGCATTGTCTCCCAAGTCACATCAAACTATGTGGTGTGGCATTGTCTCCCAAGTCACATCAAACTGTATGTGGTGGGGCATTGTCTCCCAAGTCACATCAAACTGCATGTGGTGTGGCATTGTCTCCCAAGTCACATCAAACTGCATGTGGTGTGGCATTGTCTCCCAAGTCACATCAAACTGCATTTTGTGTGGCATTGTCTCCCAAGTCACATCAAACTGTATGTGGTGTGGCATTGTCTCCCAAGTCACATCAAACTGTATGTGGTGTGGCATTGTCTCCCAAGTCACATCAAACTGTATGTGGTGTGGCATTGTCTCCCAAGTCACATCAAACTGTATGTGGTGTGGCATTGTCTCCCAAGTCACATCAAACTGTATGTGGTGTGGCATTGTCTCCCAAGTCACATCAAACTGTATGTGGTGTGGCATTGTCTCCTAAGTCACATCAAACTGTATGTGGTGTGGCATTGTCTCTCAAGTCACATCAAACTGCATGTGGTGTGGCATTGCCTCCCAAGTCACATCAAACTGTATGTGGTGTGGTGTCTCCCAAGTCACATCAAACTGTATGTGGTGTGGTGTCTCCCAAGTCACATCAAACTGTATGTGGTGTGGCATTGTCTCCCAAGTCACATCAAACTGCATGTGGTGTGGCATTGTCTCCCAAGTCACATCAAACTGCATGTGGTGTGGCATTGTCTCCCAAGTCACATCAAACTGTATGTGGTGTGGCATTGTCTCCCAAGTCACATCAAACTGCATGTGGTGTGGCATTGTCTCCCAAGTCACATCAAACTGCATGTGGTGTGGCATTGTCTCCCAAGTCACATCAAACTGTATGTGGTGTGGCATTGTCTCCCAAGTCACATCAAACTGTATGTGGTGTGGCATTGTCTCCCAAGTCACATCAAACTGCATGTGGTGTGGCATTGTCTCCCAAGTCACATCAAACTGTATGTGGTGTGGCATTGTCTCCCAAGTCACATCAAACTGTATGTGGTGTGGCATTGTCTCCCAAGTCACATCAAACTGCATGTGGTGTGGCATTGTCTCCCAAGTCACATCAAACTGCATGTGGTGTGGCATTGTCTCCCAAGTCACATCAAACTGCATGTGGTGTGGCATTGTCTCCCAAGTCACATCAAACTGCATGTGGTGTGGCATTGTCTCCCAAGTCACATCAAACTGTATGTGGTGTGGCATTGTCTCCCAAGTCACATCAAACTGTATGTGGTGTGGCATTGTCTCCCAAGTCACATCAAACTGTATGTGGTGGGGCATTGTCTCCCAAGTCACATCAAACTGTATGTGGTGGGGCATTGTCTCCCAAGTCACATCAAACTGTATGTGGTGTGGCATTGTCTCCCAAGTCACATCAAACTGTATGTGGTGTGGCATTGTCTCCCAAGTCACATCAAACTGTATGTGGTGTGGCATTGTCTCCCAAGTCACATCAAACTGTATGTGGTGTGGCATTGTCTCCCAAGTCACATCAAACTGTATGTGGTGTGGCATTGTCTCCCAAGTCACATCAAACTGTATGTGGTGTGGCATTGTCTCCCAAGTCACATCAAACTGCATGTGGTGTGGCATTGTCTCCCAAGTCACATCAAACTGTATGTGGTGTGGCATTGTCTCCCAAGTCACATCAAACTATATGTGGTGTGGCATTGTCTCCCAAGTCACATCAAACTGCATATGCTGTGGCATTGTCTCCCAAGTCACATCAAACTGTATGTGGTGTGGCATTGTCTCCCAAGTCACATCAAACTGTATGTGGTGTGGCATTGTCTCCCAAGTCACATCAAACTGTATGTGGTGTGGCATTGTCTCCCAAGTCACATCAAACTGCATGTGGTGTGGCATTGTCTCCCAAGTCACATTAAACTGCATGTGGTGTGGCATTGTCTCCCAAGTCACATCAAACTGTATGTGGTGTGGCATTGTCTCCCAAGTCACATCAAACTGTATGTGGTGTGGCATTGTCTCCCAAGTCACATCAAACTGCATGTGGTGTGGCATTGTCTCCCAAGTCACATCAAACTGCATGTGGTGTGGCATTGTCTCCCAAATCACATCAAACTGTATGTGGTGTGGCATTGTCTCCCAAGTCACATCAAACTGCATGTGGTGTGGCATTGTCTCCCAAGTCACATCAAACTGTATGTGGTGTGGCATTGTCTCCTAAGTCACATCAAACTGCATGTGGTGTGGCATTGTCTCCCAAGTCACATCAAACTGTATGTGGTGTGGCATTGTCTCCCAAGTCACATCAAACTGCATGTGGTGTGGCATTGTCTCCCAAGTCACATCAAACTGCATGTGGTGTGGCATTGTCTCCCAAGTCACATCAAACTGTATGTGGTGGGGCATTGTCTCCCAAGTCACATCAAACTGCATGTGGTGTGGCATTGTCTCCCAAGTCACATCAAACTGCATGTGGTGTGGCATTGTCTCCCAAGTCACATCACACTGTATGTGGTGTGGCATTGTCTTCCAAGTCACATCAAACTGCATGTGGTGTGGCATTGTCTCCCAAGTCACATCAAACTGCATGTGGTGTGGCATTGTCTCCCAAGTCACATCAAACTGTATGTGGTGTGGCATTGTCTCCCAAGTCACATCAAACTGTATGTGGTGTGGCATTGTCTCCCAAGTCACATCAAACTGTATGTGGTGTGGCATTGTCTCCCAAGTCACATCAAACTGTATGTGGTGTGGCATTGTCTCCCAAGTCACATCAAACTGTATGTGGTGTGGCATTGTCTCCCAAGTCACATCAAACTGTATGTGGTGTGGCATTGTCTCCCAAGTCACATCAAACTGTATGTGGTGTGGCATTGTCTCCCAAGTCACATCAAACTGTATGTGGTGTGGCATTGTCTCCCAAGTCACATCAAACTGTATGTGGTGTGGCATTGTCTCCCAAGTCACATCAAACCGTATGTGGTGTGGCATTGTCTCCCAAGACACACCAAACTGTATGTGGTGTGGCATTGTCTCCCAAGTCACATCAAACTGCATGTGGTGTGGCATTGTGTCCCAAGTCACATCAAACTGCATGTGGTGTGGCATTGTCTCCCAAGTCACATCAAACTGTATGTGGTGTGGCATTGTCTCCCAAGTCACATCAAACTGTATGTGGTGTGGCATTGTCTCCCAAGTCACATCAAACTGTATGTGGTGTGGCATTGTCTCCCAAGACACATCAAACTGTATGTGGTGTGGCATTGTCTCCCAAGTCACATCAAACTGTATGTGGTGTGGCATTGTCTCCCAAGTCACATCAAACTGTATGTGGTGTGGCATTGTCTCCCAAGTCACATCAAACTGTATGTGGTGTGGCATTGTCTCCCAAGTCACATTAAACTGCATGTGGTGTGGCATTGTCTCCCAAGTCACATCAAACTGCATGTGGTGTGGCATTGTCTCCCAAGTCACATCAAACTGCATGTGGTGTGGCATTGTCTCCCAAGTCACATCAAACTATGTGGTGTGGCATTGTCTCCCAAGTCACATCAAACTGTATGTGGCGGGGCATTGTCTCCCAAGTCACATCAAACTGCATGTGGTGTGGCATTGTCTCCCAAGTCACATCAAACTGCATGTGGTGTGGCATTGTCTCCCAAGTCACATCAAACTGTATGTGGTGTGGCATTGTCTCCCAAGTCACATCAAACTATGTGGTGTGGCATTGTCTCCCAAGTCACATCAAACTGTATGTGGTGGGGCATTGTCTCCCAAGTCACATCAAACTGCATGTGGTGTGGCATTGTCTCCCAAGTCACATCAAACTGCATGTGGTGTGGCATTGTCTCCCAAGTCACATCAAACTGCATTTTGTGTGGCATTGTCTCCCAAGTCACATCAAACTGTATGTGGTGTGGCATTGTCTCCCAAGTCACATCAAACTGTATGTGGTGTGGCATTGTCTCCCAAGTCACATCAAACTGTATGTGGTGTGGCATTGTCTCCCAAGTCACATCAAACTGTATGTGGTGTGGCATTGTCTCCCAAGTCACATCAAACTGTATGTGGTGTGGCATTGTCTCCCAAGTCACATCAAACTGTATGTGGTGTGGCATTGTCTCCTAAGTCACATCAAACTGTATGTGGTGTGGCATTGTCTCTCAAGTCACATCAAACTGCATGTGGTGTGGCATTGCCTCCCAAGTCACATCAAACTGTATGTGGTGTGGTGTCTCCCAAGTCACATCAAACTGTATGTGGTGTGGTGTCTCCCAAGTCACATCAAACTGTATGTGGTGTGGCATTGTCTCCCAAGTCACATCAAACTGCATGTGGTGTGGCATTGTCTCCCAAGTCACATCAAACTGCATGTGGTGTGGCATTGTCTCCCAAGTCACATCAAACTGTATGTGGTGTGGCATTGTCTCCCAAGTCACATCAAACTGCATGTGGTGTGGCATTGTCTCCCAAGTCACATCAAACTGCATGTGGTGTGGCATTGTCTCCCAAGTCACATCAAACTGTATGTGGTGTGGCATTGTCTCCCAAGTCACATCAAACTGTATGTGGTGTGGCATTGTCTCCCAAGTCACATCAAACTGCATGTGGTGTGGCATTGTCTCCCAAGTCACATCAAACTGTATGTGGTGTGGCATTGTCTCCCAAGTCACATCAAACTGTATGTGGTGTGGCATTGTCTCCCAAGTCACATCAAACTGCATGTGGTGTGGCATTGTCTCCCAAGTCACATCAAACTGTATGTGGTGTGGCATTGTCTCCCAAGTCACATCAAACTGCATGTGGTGTGGCATTGTCTCCCAAGTCACATCAAACTGCATGTGGTGTGGCATTGTCTCCCAAGTCACATCAAACTGTATGTGGTGTGGCATTGTCTCCCAAGTCACATCAAACTGTATGTGGTGTGGCATTGTCTCCCAAGTCACATCAAACTGTATGTGGTGGGGCATTGTCTCCCAAGTCACATCAAACTGTATGTGGTGGGGCATTGTCTCCCAAGTCACATCAAACTGTATGTGGTGTGGCATTGTCTCCCAAGTCACATCAAACTGTATGTGGTGTGGCATTGTCTCCCAAGTCACATCAAACTGTATGTGGTGTGGCATTGTCTCCCAAGTCACATCAAACTGTATGTGGTGTGGCATTGTCTCCCAAGTCACATCAAACTGTATGTGGTGTGGCATTGTCTCCCAAGTCACATCAAACTGTATGTGGTGTGGCATTGTCTCCCAAGTCACATCAAACTGCATGTGGTGTGGCATTGTCTCCCAAGTCACATCAAACTGTATGTGGTGTGGCATTGTCTCCCAAGTCACATCAAACTATATGTGGTGTGGCATTGTCTCCCAAGTCACATCAAACTGCATATGCTGTGGCATTGTCTCCCAAGTCACATCAAACTGTATGTGGTGTGGCATTGTCTCCCAAGTCACATCAAACTGTATGTGGTGTGGCATTGTCTCCCAAGTCACATCAAACTGTATGTGGTGTGGCATTGTCTCCCAAGTCACATCAAACTGCATGTGGTGTGGCATTGTCTCCCAAGTCACATTAAACTGCATGTGGTGTGGCATTGTCTCCCAAGTCACATCAAACTGTATGTGGTGTGGCATTGTCTCCCAAGTCACATCAAACTGTATGTGGTGTGGCATTGTCTCCCAAGTCACATCAAACTGCATGTGGTGTGGCATTGTCTCCCAAGTCACATCAAACTGCATGTGGTGTGGCATTGTCTCCCAAATCACATCAAACTGTATGTGGTGTGGCATTGTCTCCCAAGTCACATCAAACTGCATGTGGTGTGGCATTGTCTCCCAAGTCACATCAAACTGTATGTGGTGTGGCATTGTCTCCTAAGTCACATCAAACTGCATGTGGTGTGGCATTGTCTCCCAAGTCACATCAAACTGTATGTGGTGTGGCATTGTCTCCCAAGTCACATCAAACTGTATGTGGTGGGGCATTGTCTCCCAAGTCACATCAAACTGTATGTGGTGTGGCATTGTCTCCCAAGTCACATCAAACTGTATGTGGTGTGGCATTGTCTCCCAAGTCACATCAAACTGTATGTGGTGTGGCATTGTCTCCCAAGTCACATCAAACTGTATGTGGTGTGGCATTGTCTCCCAAGTCACATCAAACTGTATGTGGTGTGGCATTGTCTCCCAAGTCACATCAAACTGTATGTGGTGTGGCATTGTCTCCCAAGTCACATCAAACTGTATGTGGTGTGGCATTGTCTCCCAAGTCACATCAAACTGTATGTGGTGTGGCATTGTCTCCCAAGTCACATCAAACTGCATGTGGTGTGGCATTGTCTCCTAAGTCACATCAAACTGCATGTGGTGTGGCATTGTCTCCCAAGTCACATCAAACTGTATGTGGTGTGGCATTGTCTCCCAAGTCACATCAAACTGCATGTGGTGTGGCATTGTCTCCCAAGTCACATCAAACTGTATGTGGTGTGGCATTGTCTCCCAAGTCACATCAAACTGCATGTGGTGTGGCATTGTCTCCCAAGTCACATCAAACTGTATGTGGTGTGGCATTGTCTCCCAAGTCACATCAAACTGCATGTGGTGTGGCATTGTCTCCCAAGTCACATCAAACTGCATGTGGTGTGGCATTGTCTCCCAAGTCACATCAAACTGTATGTGGTGTGGCATTGTCTCCCAAGTCACATCAAACTGTATGTGGTGTGGCATTGTCTCCCAAGTCACATCAAACTGTATGTGGTGGGGCATTGTCTCCCAAGTCACATCAAACTGTATGTGGTGGGACATTGTCTCCCAAGTCACATCAAACTGTATGTGGTGTGGCATTGTCTCCCAAGTCACATCAAACTGTATGTGGTGTGGCATTGTCTCCCAAGTCACATCAAACTGTATGTGGTGTGGCATTGTCTCCCAAGTCACATCAAACTGTATGTGGTGTGGCATTGTCTCCCAAGTCACATCAAACTGTATGTGGTGTGGCATTGTCTCCCAAGTCACATCAAACTGTATGTGGTGTGGCATTGTCTCCCAAGTCACATCAAACTGCATGTGGTGTGGCATTGTCTCCCAAGTCACATCAAACTGTATGTGGTGTGGCATTGTCTCCCAAGTCACATCAAACTATATGTGGTGTGGCATTGTCTCCCAAGTCACATCAAACTGCATATGGTGTGGCATTGTCTCCCAAGTCACACCAAACTGTATGTGGTGTGGCATTGTCTCCCAAGTCAAATCAAACTGTATGTGGTGTGGCATTGTCTCCCAAGTCACATCAAACTGTATGTGGTGTGGCATTGTCTCCCAAGTCACATCAAACTGCATGTGGTGTGGCATTGTCTCCCAAGTCACATCAAACTGCATGTGGTGTGGCATTGTCTCCCAAGTCACATCAAACTGTATGTGGTGTGGCATTGTCTCCCAAGTCACATCAAACTGTATGTGGTGTGGCATTGTCTCCCAAGTCACATCAAACTGCATGTGGTGTGCCATTGTCTCCCAAGTCACATCAAACTGCATGTGGTGTGGCATTGTCTCCCAAATCACATCAAACTGTATGTGGTGTGGCATTGTCTCCCAAGTCACATCCAACTGCATGTGGTGTGGCATTGTCTCCCAAGTCACATCAAACTGTATGTGGTGTGGCATTGTCTCCCAAGTCACATCAAACTGCATGTGGTGTGGCATTGTCTCCCAAGTCACATCAAACTGTATGTGGTGTGGCATTGTCTCCCAAGTCACATCAAACTGTATGTGGTGGGGCATTGTCTCCCAAGTCACATCAAACTGTATGTGGTGTGGCATTGTCTCCCAAGTCACATCAAACTGTATGTGGTGTGGCATTGTCTCCCAAGTCACATCAAACTGTATGTGGTGTGGCATTGTCTCCCAAGTCACATCAAACTGTATGTGGTGTGGCATTGTCTCCCAAGTCACATCAAACTGTATGTGGTGTGGCATTGTCTCCCAAGTCACATCAAACTGTATGTGGTGTGGCATTGTCTCCCAAGTCACATCAAACTGTATGTGGTGTGGCATTGTCTCCCAAGTCACATCAAACTGCATGTGGTGTGGCATTGTCTCCCAAGTCACATCAAACTGTATGTGGTGTGGCATTGTCTCCCAAGTCACATCAAACTGCATGTGGTGTGGCATTGTCTCCCAAGTCACATCAAACTGCATGTGGTGTGGCATTGTCTCCCAAGTCACATCAAACTGTATATGGTGTGGCATTGTCTCCCAAGTCACATCAAACTGCATGTGGTGTGGCATTGTCTCCGAAGTCACATCAAACTGTATGTGGTGTGGCATTGTCTCCCAAGTCACATCAAACTGTATGTGGTGTGGCATTGTCTCCCAAGTCACATCAAACTGTATGTGGTGTGGCATTGTCTCCCAAGTCACATCAAACTGCATATGGTGTGGCATTGTCTCCCAAGTCACATCAAACTGTATGTGGTGTGGCATTGTCTCCCAAGTCACATCAAACTGCATGTGGTGTGGCATTGTCTCCCAAGTCACATCAAACTGTATGTGGTGTGGCATTGTCTCCCAAGTCACATCAAACTGTATGTGGTTTGGCATTGTCTCCCAAGTCACATCAAACTGTATGTGGTGTGGCATTGTCTCCCAAGTCACATCAAACTGTGTGTGGTGTGGCATTGTCTCCCAAGTCACATCAAACTGCGTGTGGTGTGGCATTGTCTCCCAAGTCACATCAAACTGTATGTGGTGTGGCATTGTCTCCCAAGTCACATCAAACTGCGTGTGGTGTGGCATTGTCTCCCAAGTCACATCAAACTGTATGTGGTGTGGCATTGCCTCTTAAGTCACATCAAACTGTATGTGGTGTGGCATTGTCTCCCAAGTCACATCAAACTGTATGTGGTGTGGCATTGTCTCCCAAGTCACATCAAACTGCATGTGGTGTGGGATTGTCTCCCTAGTCACATCAAACTGTATGTGGTGTGGCATTGTCTCACAAGTCACATCAAACTGTATGTGGTGTGGCATTGTCTCCGAAGTCACATCAAACTGCATGTGGTGTGGCATTGTCTCCCAAGTCACATCAAACTGCATGTGGTGTGGCATTGTCTCCCAAGTCACATCAAACTGTATGTGGTGTGGCATTGTCTCCCAAGTCACATCAAACTGTATGTGGTGTGGCATTGTCTCCCAAGTCACATCAAACTGTATGTGGTGTGGCATTGTCTCCCAAGTCACATCAAACTGTATGTGGTGTGGCATTGTCTCCCAAGTCACATCAAACTGCATGTGGTGTGGCATTGTCTCCCAAGTCACACCAAACTGTATGTGGTGTGGCATTGTCTCCCAAGTCACATCAAACTGCATATGGTGTGGCATTGTCGTTCTCAGGCAGAATTTCTCTAGTCAGTAGGTCTGGTACTTTATTTGGATTGCGTCCCAAAGCTTCAATTGAACTTCACACACAATGCAGCAGTTACAGTCCCACATTCCTTCTAAAAACAGGACAGCTGTACTCATTGCGTCTCAAAGCATAACCCCTGCTGGTGGCAGACTGCATGTCATTGTTAAAGACGAGGAATGATGTTAGTTAGTTAGTTAGTTATCAGTTGGGGTATCTTCTTTGCACTCCGGACATGTCCATAGGTGCTCAGATCCTCCCCCCAGCATATGCATCAGCGTCCGGTGGCTAATAGTGCCAGTTCTGTGTTGGTTGACGAGGCGCTTTGTTTTCCCGATGTACCTCTCGCGTCTGGCTGTGCCGATTCTTACTCCCAGGTCTTTCATCCTGGAAAGCGATGTGGGATCACTGGCGTCAAAATCCTCTGTTCTCGCCATATCTTTAAGGGCGTTAATAACATCGGCACGATCCATGGGCTGGCCATCTACAGGGGGTGCAGAGCTAGCCAATTTATCAGCTCGTTCATTTCCCTCGACTCCCGCATGTCCCGGGACGAAGATGAAGGTGACTTTGCGGACAACAGACTTCCGCAGCGACTCAGTCCACTGTCTACGTACAGATCCAGCTTCGACCTTCTGAATCATGCTCATTGAATCACTTAGTACACACACGTTGGTATAATGCTGTGATTCCAGCCATATGAAAGCCTGTGTAACTGCCATCACCTCCATCGTCATGCTGCTCGTGGTCATAGAGTGGGCACCACTGGATTCTTGAACGGTTCGGCCCGCTGAACGGGCTGTAAATGCCCACGCACTTCTCTGCTGCTTTACAACAGATTCATCTGTATAGATGAGCACTTCGGGGCTATCTGAGTGATCATAGATGAGCGCGTTAACCTCTGCATTGACAGCGGCAGGGTTCTGCTCTCTGCACCGTCTGTCGAGTGTGATAATGCAGGAGAAGGTACACTTAAAAGCTGGAGGCACCGGCACCCATTCCTTGCCGGGGTTGATACTGGTAAGACTGCAGACCTGTCCGACGACATCTTCCGCCCGACCCATCCATGATTTGCCCCTCTTTAGCCTGTCACCCTTTTCTCTGAATATAGCGTCATGCAGAGGGTGCTGCTCATCTGCACTTATTTTTAAGTATGCACGAGCTCTCCAGATCTTGATCCTGTGTTCCATTATCGGGAAGTCAAAGAGGTATCTCATTGCTACACAGCTGGTGTCTCTCGTGCAGCCCAAAATGATGCGCATGGCTTCGTTTTGTACCTTTTCAAGTCTTCCAATCTGTGTAGGGCTGACAGTGAGGATGGCCAGGGCATACTCGATGCGTGAAAGCACAAGTCCTTGGAACAGAAGTAATAGCAGTCTTTGCTCGATATTGGCAGTCGCCATGACTCTCATTGCTGCCAAACCTTTTCGAGCCTTCGTTATGACATAATCGACATGATCTCTGAAGGACAGGCTACGATCAAGCCTCACGCCAAGATATGTCAATGACTGGGTTCTACTCAGAATGCTCCCATCCATTCTTACTGCCGGCAGTCTGTTTTCACAATATGGTTGTTTAGTGAGAACCATGTAACCGTTGCCTTTGCAGGGTTGACAAAGGCATCGGCATCAGCACACCATGAGGAAATTCGATCTAGTTCGCCCTGCATATAGTTGGCAACCGCCTGTCTATCTCGACCCTGTCGATACACGAGGATGTCGTCAACGAATGATAGAGTCCTACCCCTCCCATCCAACTGTTGTTCAGTGATCGGCACCGTATACACGTTGAATAGTATTGGTGACAGTGGTGAACCCTGCGGCAATCCTGGACATATCGTTATCGGCTCAGAAGACCAACTCCCGCATCTTAGCACCACCTTCCTTTGGAGTAGAACTGCAGCTATCCATCATACAAGGTGAGGGTGCACTTTCAGTCTGAGGAGGGTTTGCATCAAGTGCTCGAAAGATACTCTGTTATATGCGTCCTCTAAGTCTATGGCGGCCGCACATGTCTCTTCTCTGACCTGAAATCCTTCGTAAACATCTTGAGCAAAGACCGCCGCATTCAGCCATGACTCTTTGTTGCGTCTGTATCCTCCAAGTGTGGGCGGGAAGCAGCCGAGCTGTTCCAAGTCCCAAGCAAGTCTGTGTGCTACAATTTTCTCCAGTAGCTTGCCAACAGTATTCTGCATCGTAATGATTCTGTAGCCGCTTATCTTGGAGTGGTCTTTGTTCGGTTTTGGCAGCGGCAGCAAGTAGCTGTGTAGCCATTCTTCTTTGACCTGACCCCTCTGGATACTGGTGTTGAATTCTCTGGCCAGTTCTTCCATGTTGTCGTGTCCTCCTTTAAAGTGTCGTCCCTGGAGTGAGGAGATCCGACACCCACATTATAATATTTTTTTTTTCCCCCTCAATATTCTAGAGAATCCACCAGCTTCCGTCCAACACACTCCATCAGCCTATGGATACCTTTTCCTATCACTCTCTCACTGTCGTACTATGCCTCCTTCTCATACTTCCCCAACGCAACATACTCAACAACTCTTGCTTCTAGAAATTAATAAAGATTAATTTATTAAAATAAAAGTGTAACGTATATGAGACGTGTATGCGAAGAAAATGTGTGACGTGTTCTATAAAGGGTGTAGACTCTGACTCTCAGACATCAACTCAGTCAGCTGATCCCAGCAAAGATAGACCACAGCACGTTACGTCAGAACAAGTACGTCTCACCCGTTGCCGGAACCATCTTGCCGGATAATGCTTTGCCTCTGTAGACCTCTGGTAATCCAATTTCATGAACATCCGAAATAGACACCGGTGGTATTAACAGTTAATCATGGACCGGTTGCACTCTACACAATGTCCGTTCCTAATGTTCCTAAACAAACTGCACAAGTCTTTTGCAGTGTGTACGCAGTTAGTTAGTTAGTTAGTCGACAGATCATCCTCGTTGCCCATCGAACCACTCAGTTCATAAGGGCTACTTACTAATGTTAATTGTTACTGTACTAACACTAGGTACTCTTAGATTGTTCTCCGTTATTTACTACTGTCTGATGCTGTGTGGTGTATCAGTACGCATCACTCACTTTGGTGAATCAACCTGCTTTTAGCTTTCAGTTACGTTCTGTCTGCAATTTTATTGACTCTTGAACGGGTGTTCTTGGAGTTTATTCTTTCCCAAAACTTGTTGAGTTTCCTTGGATCTGGTAGGGAACCTAGGATAGAAACAACACATCTGGTGATAGTACTAGTCACTGATCCTTTTGGCTGAGTGTAAGCCTATCACCTTGCTTAATGATCTTTAGCTAACTAGACTTAGTCATAG
Organism: Cepaea hortensis; assembly: GCA_963921405.1. NCBI lineage: Eukaryota > Metazoa > Mollusca > Gastropoda > Stylommatophora > Helicidae > Cepaea > Cepaea hortensis. The sequence goes on along the minus strand of CAWUFQ010000224.1, from coordinate 1,395 downwards.
AGCAGATTAGCTACCCACCTGGAGTCGAATCAGGCTATGACAAAGAAAAAATATCAGCAAACAGAATGCGGAACCCCGCCCACCAGGGACACCTACGGGAAGATCCCAATTATCCCTCATTACTCAATTAGTAAAGCTTATCAACACTTCACTAATCTATTCTAGCTAACACTAACAGTGCTAATCATCACACTATAGTTAACAAGGCCACAGTCTATATTAATTATAACGAATATATTATAATAGGTTATACCTTAAATGGCACTACTGCAGTCCTATCAATCATATCTACATCTGCCATTATAGGCACGTGTAAAATTAAGTCACTAATTAACACACGGTAGATATTATTTCCACTAGGCGCTGCAGTGCCCTGCACTCTAACTAGAGCATTATTCAAGTCCACCCTAGTTGATCTCAACTCGAGTTTATATGGCAAACTACCAAAGTTGGCCACGTGACGTTATCCTTTATGCCCCCACACAGGTGGCACAGTGGCAAATCATCCCTTGTCAAGAACTATTTTCCTGGCTTTAGTCCTGTCAAAGTTGTCAGTAATTGCCTAGATTCTCAAAACAAGCCAGCGAGTTTCTGTCTAGTTACAACAAAGAGTTGCCAATAACCCCGTCAATCCTCTCGATGTGCCGGAAACCAAGAATTGACAGATGCACTGTTTTTCTGTCTCTCGCTGCCAATTCCAGTTTTCCCAACAAGCTTACATTGTGCACGTGACGTTGTTCATGTCCGGCAGGTGTTGGCCAACATCCGATTGCCACTATGACCCCACTGCTTCCATTCGTATTCAAATGTTGACAAACTGTCACGCGCTGTCTCCATCACCACCAAATGTTCCAAATCCGTTAGAGATTTACACGTGCAGCTACAAATATTGTCCTGGGATTTTGACATCCGCTGTGTTTTTTCCAGTTAGTAAAAATAGATGTCGCTGGTCGATCGTCCGCTTAATCCGAAAATCCCCTGTAATAATCAACCGGATAAACACACGGTTTCATTTTGTGACACATGTCATCATCTGATATCACCATTAGGTCACCATATCGGATGCCGTCTGGGCCTGGGGCGGTGTTAGGTGATTTCTTGAGCATCGCACGCAATATCTCAACTGTGATTGTCCATTCTTCGTCTGTCCCGGCCCCCTCGTACAACTGAGAGAGTGTTGTTGTGGTCCTCTGTCTGGCGGGCTCGTCTTTCTGGTCAGTCTGTTCTATGTAGCATGCAAGAAGGGCGTTACCTTTATCCGCATCCGACTTTTTCCATGCGAGGTCTGTGCCTTGAAAGTCTGGAATACCCCTACGTTGTGCAGCACCGTTCATGCTCTTGTGGAGGCGCCAGAATGTCGTAAGAGGAATGATGTGATTGTTGAAGGTGAAGGTG
>CAWUFQ010000223.1:0-164000 GCA_963921405.1 Cepaea hortensis | reverse complement strand
TCGGCAAGGTGTTGTGGCGAGTGTGGGAACCTCAGAGAAGAAATTGTAATGTTCCTAGAGATGAAGGGCATTGAATCTGACTTTAATACTAACATTGTCAATAAAGAGTGGAAGTTAGACTTTATTTTGCCATTGAAATTATGGAAAAGTTAAATGAACTGAATGTTAAACCTCAGGGCAATGGTATGTTTGCACATGCATTGTATGTACATGTAAAATCATTTCAGGCAAAACTCTCACTGTTCTCCAGACAAGCAAGTGAAAACAAGGTTTTTTTTCACTTCCCTTTGCTGAAACAAGAAACCATTTCTGGTGAGAAAACTGGAAAGTGCAAAGCCCAATTAGATGAATTGACTGAAGAATTTGGATGGAGATTCCAAGATTTCAAGAAATTAGAGCCACAGTTCAATATTCTCAGTTCCCATTTTAGTGCAGAAGCTGATACAGCCACAGAGGACATACAGTTGGAGCTGCTTGACTTACAAGCAGATCATGACCTGAAAGAGAAATTCAAGTCAGATGGCTTGCTGGATTTCTATTTATCTTTATCACAAGAATCATTTTCCAACATGAAAAACTTTGCAGCTAAACTGTTATCATTGTTTGGATCAATATACATTTGCTAACAAACATTTGTTTTGCGTGAAGATCAACAAATCTAAGAATAGGTCTTTATTGTCGGACTGCTACTTGTATGTTGTCATGCGAATTTCAATAAGTAAACTTGCTTCAGATTTCAATAATATTGTCAAAAATTGTAAGCAGTTACATAAATCTCATTAACAAGCAACAACTGTAGTGACAATGTAGTCGATTTGTGTCTAAATTAAAGCCATTGATAGATAATTTAAAAAAAAAACAATATTATAATAAAAAAAAGTGTAAAATCTTGTTAACAAATTAGTAAAATTGTTTGTCCTTGGTGGGGAGCATCTCATTTAATTCATATAAGTAGTCATATAAGTTCCCGTTCCCGTTACCGACTATCTGTCTGTCTGTCTGTCTGTCTGTCTGTCTGTCTGTCTGTCTGTCTGTCTGACCCGGCCCGGCATCGCCCAGCTCCTGGTGTGGAGCATCTCATTTAATTTATATAAGTAGTCATATAAGCTCACGTTCCCGTTCTCGACTATCTATCTTTCTGTCTGTCTGTCTATCTGTCTGTCTGTCTGTCTGATCCGGCCCGGCTTCGCCCAGCCCCTGATGGGGAGCATCTCATTTAATTCATATAAGTAGTCATATAAGTTCCCGTTCCCAACTGTCTGTCTGTCTGTCTGTCTGTCTGTCTGTCTGTCTGTCTGTCTGTCTGTCTGTCTGTCTGCCTGTCTGTCTAATAATTTATTGGTTGCAGTTAGAACAACCTTAGATAAACGAAGACCAACTTACAAAAAGCATTAGAAAGAGCACTTGAAAGATCTTTACATCTTCCCCAACAATTAACTTGGGTAAATGGAGCAGCGGCAGCAGCAGCAGAAGAAGAAGAAAAAGGAGGAGTAGGAGCTGGGAGGAGGAAGAGGGAGGTGGAGGAGGGAGGAGGAGGGAGGAAGAGATAGGCGGAGAGAGGAGGAGGAGGGATTAGGAGGAGGAGAGAGGAGGAGGAGGAAGGAGGAGGAGGAGGGAGGAGGAGGAGGCAGGAGGAGGGGGAGGAGGAAGAGGGAGGAGGAGAGGGAGGAGGAAGAGGGAGGAGGAAGGAGAAGGAGGAGGGAGGAGAAGGGAGGAGGAGGGAGATGGAGGAGGAGGAGAGAGGAGGCGGAGGGAGAAGGAGGAGGGAGGAGAAGGAGGGGGAGGATGAAGAGGGAGGAGGAGGAGGGATGTGGAGGGAGGAGGAGGAAGGAGGTAGAGGGAGGATGAGGAGGGAGGAGGAGAAGGGAGGAGGAGATGGAGGAAGAGGGAGGAGGAGGGGGAGGAGGAGGGAGGAGAAGGAGGAGGAGGGAGGAAGAGGGAGGAGAAGGAGGAGGAGGGGGAGGACGTAGGAGGAGGAGGAGGGAATAGGAGGAGAGAGGAGGAGAAGGGAGGAGGAAGGAAGAGAAGTGATTAGGAGGACGAGGAGGCAGGAGGAGGAAGAGGGAGGAGGAGGAAAGAGGAGGAGGAAGAGGGAGGAGGAGGAGGAGAAAGAGGGAAGAGGAGGATGGAGGAGGGGGAGGGGAAGAGGAAGAGGGTAGGAGGTGGAGGAGGGGAGAGGAGGAGGAGGAGGAATATAACGCATATGCCTGTAGATTTAATAATGGCTGAAGTTGTTCCATGTCTTCTTAGAGTTGGCGACAGTGTAAAGAAATATAAAATCTTCAAACTTGATAGAGATAAGGTAACTATTATTTATTTATTCTTTAAGCATAAAAAGATGAGTTACAATGTTATGCATTATGCATTATTTTTAAGAAAACTTTGAAAATGCCTTAAAGATTGTATCACTATTTATTATAACTCATATGCCGGTATATAACTATGGACTAAGAGTTTATAAATCTTTGAAAACGATGCCACAATATGACTATAAGTTATACAGAAAAGTTATGACCCTTGAAATAACTTTTACAGAGTTAAGTCCCCTCGCTGTATAGAAATTACAATGAAAAATGGAAAATTAAATAATATTGGGTAAGCAGCCGATTTCACACTAAAAAAAATATCACAGTGGCCTGCGCTGGAATGAAAGGAAGACGTGTAGAAAATTTCATCTCAAGCGGATGGGCCGTTCGCGAACGCATAAAGGACATACGGACATACAGACGGAGATTGCCTTTTATATATAAGATACGTGTATAAGTAAAATAAAATTGCAATAATTAGTTATTTATTCTGTTTAATAACCTATAAATAATTCATAATTACTTATTGTGATAGGTTGCTGTAAAAAAAAAGTGAACATAATATATATGCGCCCCCCAATAGCTTTACATTTGTCAATGTGGCCCTACGCACAAAAAGTTTGCCCACCCCTGCTCAGAAGTATTGGGAGAGGAGATGAGTGGGTCAGAATTTCAAAGGAAATGTTAGACCTGTTCATGATCATAATTATAATATTAGATCGGGAATGTAATAACATCTGATGGGAGATGCCTTGAAGAGATTAGAACAAGAATCGCCATGGCGAAAGTAGCCTTTAGCAAGATGAAAAATACTAACCAATAAAAAGATGTCAATTGAAACGAGAAAAAGAGTTTTGAGGTGCTACAAAGAGCCCGTACTTTTGTAAGGATATGAAGCTTGGACAATGAGCAGTCAAATTGAAAACATCTTATGACTGTGGAAATGTGGTTTCTGAGGAGAATGCAAAGAATACCATGGACAGACAGAAAAACTAATGACCAAGTACTACAAGAAACAAATGAAAATCGTAAACTAATTAGAGAAATTAGACTTAGACAGTCAACATTTTTGGACATGTTATGAGAATAAATAAATAGGAGAACTTGGTGACAACTGGCAGGATCGAGGAGACGAGAACAAGGGGAAGACAGAGAAGTAAATACCTAGATGGCTTGGCCATGTGGCAAGGTCGAGACAAGAACACTGAGCTGATCCACGACTCTAGTGATCGAGTGAAATGGCGAGTCATGACCGCCCAAGCTTACCAGCATGGCACATGTTGGATGATAGGGATTGGCCAGCGAGTTGCAAAAATTATTGCACATTTTGTGCCCATGTGATGCAATCATCTACACGGATAGTTCTGCGCTAAAGAGATAAAAGAAATGCCTAGGAGTTCACAGCGAAGATTAATCGACTGTGTTTAGTGCAGGAGTTGAGTTGAGTTAAGAACCGACATCACTGCACTCAGGACATTCCCATACGTGCTCAGTCCCCTCGTTCAACAGCCAGCGAAAAGTCATACTACTAATCGTTCACACCATCCATCCATCATGTGCCATGGCGGTAAGCGTGGGCGGTCATGTTCTGCTATCTCACTCGATCAACAGAGTCGTGGATCAGTTCCGTGTTTCTGTCTCGACCATGCCACAAGGCCAAGCCATCCAGATACTTGTTTCTATGTCTTCCCTTGGTCTGTTCCCCTCGATCTTACCAGTTGTCACCATGTTCTCCAAATCATTTCTTCTCATAACATGCCCAAAAAATTGTGACTGTCTACGTCTAATGTCTCTGATCAGTTTACGATCTTCATTTGTTTCTTGAAGAACTTGTTCATTGGTCTTTCTGGCTGTCCATGGTATTCTTTGCATTTTCCTCAGAAACCACATTTCTACAGCCATCAGATGTTTTTCAGCCTGGCTGCTCATTGTCCAAGCTTCACATCCATATAAAAGTACAGGTTCTATGTAGCATCTCAACACTCTTTTTCTCGTTTCAATTGACATCTTTTTATTGGTCAGTATGTTTTTCATCTTGCTAAAGGCTACGTTTGCCATGGCGATTCTTGTTCTAATCTCTTCAAGGCATCTCCCATCAGATGTTATTACTGTTCCGAGATAATTGTACCTATTCACTTGTTGAAGAATATTCCCATTTACTTGTATATTACACTGTGGTATTTCGTTCTTTCTAGTGACGACCATAATCTGTGTCTTTTTACAATTTAATTCTAACCCTTGTTGTTCACTGTGTGTAACAACCGCATCTACTAAATTTTGCAGGTCCTGTTCATTGTCTGCAATCAAGACTGTATCATCTGCATATCTAATGTTATTGATGCATCGTCCCCCAATGTTGATTCCTTCCATATTTTCAATATTTCTGAAAATATTTTCACTGTACAGGGAAAACAGATCTGGAGACATTACACATCCCTGTCTCACACCTCTCTTAATAGGCTGATATTGGCTTACTTCATTATCAACTCTTATGGCCGCTTGTTTCCAATATATGTGTTTTATAAGTCTAAGGTCTTTCCCATCAATTTGTAGATCTTCAAGCATCCTTATCATGTTGACATGTCTCACTTTATCAAAAGCCTTTGTGTAGTCAATAAAGCAAAGGTGTAGATCTTTGTTTACTTCTATAGAACGTTCGATTATGTTTCTCAGTATATACACAGCATTTACTGTACCCTTGCCTTCCACAAACCCACATTGTTCTTCTCCTATTTCAGGTTGTATTTTCCTCCTAACTCTTTGCATGATAATTCTTAGCAAAATCTTCGTGATGTGACTCATTATACTAATTGTTCTATGTTGATCACATTCCAAGGCTCCTGATTTCTTTGGGATTGCAATAAATACAGAATTACATAACTCATGAGGTATATTTCCAGTATCATATATTGTATTAAGCAGACTGGTAACTTTATCTATTCCATATTCTTCTAAAGCATTAATCATTTCTGTTGTGACGCTGTCTGGACCGGGGGTTTTGCCAGATTTCATATGATTAAGAGCATTCTGAACCTCCATCTTCAAAATTGCTGGCCCTTCATTGTTATTTTGAACAATATATTGTTCGTCTCTGTTATCGTCATAAAGGTTTTTCACGTAATCTGACCATTCATGTAAGATCTGATCTTTTTCTATTATGACTCTTCCATCTTTTGTCTTTAGGCAGCCTGCTGATGTACGTGTTCTTTGATTAGTAATCTCCTGAATTCTTTTGTGCATTAGTTTCGCATTTTTACTGTTGTGTTGTTTTTCAATTTCTCTGCAATTTTTCTCAAGCCATGTTTCTTTAGCCTCCTTACATAAGGTTCTGACTTTTCTGTGAATTTCTTCATATTTGGCACTATTATTTTTGTTCTGTCTTCTTGTTTCCATTAGTTGTAAAATTTCTTCAGTCATCCATGTCTTACGGCCCACTTTCTTTACTTTTGGAATAGTTTTTTCTGCTGCACAACTGATTGAATTCTTCAGCATTTCCCATTGATCCTCTACATCTTGAAATAGGATCTCTAGATCAGACAATAAATCAAATTTGTTCTTTACTTCTATGTTAAAATTATCTTGTATTTCTTTGTCAGTTTTCAATTTGCACAAGTCATATTTAGGGTTTCCTGCTGTATACTTGACTTTCTTTAACTTTACCCTCAATGTGCCAGTAATTAATCTGTGATCACTGTAACAGTCTGCATTTGGAACTGTTTTTACAACTGTTAATGCATTTCGAAACCTTTTGCTTATCAGGATGTAATCTATCTGGTTTTTAATCCTGCTGTCTGGACTCCTCCATGTCCATAATCTTCTAGGATGTTGTTTAAACCAGGTGTTTCCTACAACCATTTCTTGTTCTTTTGCCCATTCTACAAGTCTGTAACCTCTTTCATTTCTCTCTCCCAAACCATGGTTGCCTACACTGCATCCATCGCTTTGCTTTCTTATTTTTGCGTTGAAATCACCCATTATGATATTTATTTCTGATTTTTTACAGTTCTTCAAAGCAGACTCCATGTCATTATAAAATTCCTCTATACTTTCTTCACTGCTTTCACTTGTTGGGGCATATACTTGAATTACATTTATTTTAAAAGGTTTTCCGTTTAATTTTACTAATAGAACTCTGTCTGACACAGCCCAATATCCTTTGACAGAATTTGATGTTTGCTTATCTAATATAATGGCTACCCCTCTTTGCTGTTCTTCTCCCCCCGAGTAAATAATCTTACAATCCTCTCCTGTCTTTATCCCTGCTCCTCTCCATCTTGTTTCCGATATTCCTAATATGTTAATCTTCTCTCTCTCCATTTCTTTTTTGATGTCCTCCAACTTTCCATCTGCATTCATTGTTCTAACATTCCAAGTTCCTACTTTCAATGATATTAATCTTTTGCACCTAGTAGCCTGTTGACGTTCACACCGCTATCTGATTAAAAGTTCTCCTTGTCTTTCCTCTCAGTTTTGAGATTCTTCCAGAACCCCTGCCGATCCCCAGCAGTCTCATTCTTTCCACATATGGGTTCTCAATCTGTTCCTTCGCCTTCTCCACGTGGTCCCACAAGCGCACGACCACTTCCCCCTTGTCCATAGGCAAGATACCACCAAGAGGTGCATTCCCTGCTAGCCTATCAGCCTGTTAATTCCCCCGTACACCCGCATGGCCAGATGTAATCTAGCAGTAGTGCAGGAGAGTCTAGCATATGATATCACAATATCGAGTCTGAGAATAGAGATGGAGGAAATTACTGCGGCGTTCCGCTGGCTGGAGGACTAACAGCACACACGTATTGTGATTGTAACACAGGCTCACAGAGCCTGTCGAGAAGAGTGAAGACATTTGTGTTCCGTGCAGAGCGGCTTGCTTCAAATAAAAAATCAAAGATAAAGATCATCCGTTGGATCTTTTCCCCATTGGGAAACAAGATGGCTGGGTCTGTACCAATTTGTGGGGTATTAGTGCACGAGAGGGCAGATGTGGTAAGGTTCCTTTGGGATCATGTGTATAATTGTGAAGAACATCGCCTGGAGAGAATGATGCAGCAAGGAATGAATAGGAGATCTGGTAGACCATTGGTTCTTAACCGGTTGGGGATTCTCCCCCACTCCAGGGGGGAATTTCGGGTTTCGGGGGTGGGGAAATTAAGAAGACCACCGATTTGTAAACTCAAACTGGCTTCAGGACCATTAAAAAACGCGATCGTCCCTTTTCTGGAATTATGTGTGAGCGTTGCGTACAGTTGTGTCTCCGACCTGAGAAGATTAAGCGTATACGTGATGTTATATTCCCCGATTATTTCAAGATCGCCTTGTACCGTTTACTTGATATTATTTTTCCCTCTATACTTTACCGTTCTGTACTTCTCGCCCTTCCGATATTCGTTTTACAATGTAAGTAGACCCGCAAACCACGTTGTATGTAGATGTCTAGACTTGGTCTACAGTATTACATTTAGCTTACATTTTTATGTATACTGTGTAATTTTCTACACACACACACACACACACACGCACACACACACACTGCATCTCCACAGTGATAGTATGGCTGTAGACGTCGATGTAAAATAAAGTACCTTGAAATCTCTTGGGCGGTAATCGCAGCCGGCGTGATACCGACCACACCGACTACTGTGTGCCGAGTGGTCTATACAAAAGGTGGGCCTAGTACTATTTGCCCAATGCTCCTGTAGGGGTAGAAAAGGGCCGTTTACGAACTTGGCTTAGATATTCAAGGGCAGCGCTCATGTTCCATTCGAACTGTGTGACCTTCAAGTCAAGATAGGCAAGAAAAGAATTTGTAGTTTCCTACCGGTGACAGCTTCCAAGAACTGAACGGTTTTGGAATGCACATAATCACTATGTCCGGAAGCACGCATTTGTTTGAAAGTACATTTTCGAGTATCTTATAAATAGAAGCTGGTCAAGACACAATTATCCAATCACAAGCCAGGAAGCCGACAACAAGCAACCTGATATACGAAAGAACCAAAACAAGCTACGCAATAAAGGGCCCAATTACAACAAGTTTTCAAAACAGTTGAACGGGACCATTCGTACTGATGGAGGAGGAGGAAGAGATCAGTCATTCCTTGTTGCTGTTATGGATGCTTTCTGCGGCGAATACTCGAGTCTCTCCTTTAGTGATAGGGTTAAAATAGAAACAGTCCTCTCTTTGCAGTTGATTGTAACTTGGAGATAAGAATTTTGTTCCTGTCTGAACTTGAGTGAATTGATTTTACAAAAATCGACATCACAGTACCCAGGACGCTTTCTTACCCTCACCACCCCCAACTTAACATCCAGCGTTGAGTCCCAATGAAAATCGTACCAGTTACAATATGATTATGTGTCCATCTGGCCTTTCCTCAAAGTATCGGGTGTCGGTCACATCCTCTTGTCTCTCCCTGCAGTATCATACTCTTCATGCCTTGATAATTCTCTTTTCTTGTACACTATTCACATGATCACACAAGGCCCTGGCTACATCGGCCTTTTCGTGGAGAACAAACACTCCCTCTCTCCCCCGATGTGTCTCCACCTTGCCGTGGTGGGGGAGCTTGCGTGTCCCATCGACCCCATGTGCTTGCCGATGGGTGAAAAACTACATATCGGACAGCATATGGGATAGGGACCAGACTAAGAGAGACACAACCTGCTGCTCTGCAGGTGAGACTGAGGATAGCAGTCCAAAATTTAAATCAGGCGCACGAAGGCAGAAGTCCTTGGTCCGGACAAATCACTAAAGGCTCCCTGTCGAGGGCTGTGGCTGAACGCCTCTAAGCCACAAACCCTCGGACCTGAGAGCCGGGCCGATAGCCACCTCTCGAAAAATAAAGGCGTGATACTGAGCAAGCTACATGCTCAGGTCTGATAGAAGTTCGAAGGCTCTCAGCTGGGGGATATGAGAGATTCCCGGATGAGAGGCCAGGCCGTTTCTCGTTCACCGCTGCACGAAGGTAAGGTGCTGATCCGGCAGCACAAGTAGCCTACCTCGTGAGCGAGTACAAAAAGTCAAAAAGTGCCCCAGTCGAAGAAAGTGGCTGCGAAAACTGTATCTAACTCATAGAGAGTGTAGACAAAAGTGGAAGAACGTCTCAATGCCGCAAAATGGAACGCACTGCGAGCGAACCTGTTGCGTGGTCCGAAGTCAAAAGCGTGGGTGTCGCTTGCAGTCTGACCGTCCCTGGTGTGTGCTTGAGCGATCAGTGGCAAACGAGTTGCCCAACACATGGAAGTGAGGAACTAAAGCAGCCATGAGCAGGACGTGGCAACTCCTCGGGTGAGCCCAGTCACAGAGCAATATGTGCCGGCTCTGCAATTATGGAAGCCTCCTTGGATAGCGAGGGAATGCTCATGGTCTGCCCCTGCCTTCCCTTGAGGGCCGACCACGATGTCGTTCGTCGTTCTATCTTGACCAGCTGAGATGTTAGCGACATCACAACAGTCCAACGTGCCTCGAAACCAGAGGATGGCTAACCTCATTAAAAAATGCCCGCTGGAAGTCGGAAGTGTCGTCCTACGGGTGGCAAACTAAAAATTGACACTACGCAATTACGTCCGAGTGAAATGTCTCGTCCGAATGTCTCTCGTGCTAGGAACAGCTCTGACTACCTAGTTTCCGAATGCCGCTCTTGTTCGGAACAGCTCTGACTGGGTAGTTTTCCGAATGTCTGTTGAGCCTGGAAAAGCTCTGATGGGCGCAACGACAAGCACATGTCCGAAAACTCGCTGAGTGGATGCCGTCTGCAAACCTGTCTGGTTTGTGCGGGAATGACCCGGGGAAACGAAATGACCAATATATTGAAGTGAGGATTTAAAGCAGCCATGAGCAGGACGTGACGATCTCCCTCGGTGAGCCCAGATCCAGGGCGTTATGTGTCGGCCCTGCAACTATGGAAGCAACCTTGGATGGCGGAAAATGCTATGGACTGTCCCTGCCTTCCTTTGAGGGATGACCGTTGTCTTCGACCGTTCCATCTTGGCCAGCATGGTTGCAGATGGCGCCACAAAAGTGAGTCTCCCAGGAATGCTACCTGGTCAAAAATGCACGCTAAAGTCGATGTGTTGGCCTACGGGTTTCGGCCCAAGGGCGCATAACAGACACACCGCAATCACATCTGAAAAAACACTCCGGATGAACGAAAAGAAGAAGAAGAAGAAACACTCCATCTGGCGTTGCAGACCCATCCAAACTGTCCGCCTGCTCTTTTCCAACTATACCAGAACGTTCTGGGGTAAAGATCCAACGGATGGTCTGCCTTGTATCTTCAAATGGAGCATGCGCCCTCAACGATCTCGCATCAAACAGTCCTATCCATTGCTGTCCCCCGCAGTTCCTTCCATGCCTTCCCTCTCTAAAATATTTATCAACGTCTCTAATTCTTGTCTACTTGTGTTTTTAGGTTTTCCTCTGTTTATGTTGCCATGCGTGTTTTGGAGGAACGACTTTATATTTATGCTATCAAATTTTCTCACTGTTCCCACCAAGCGCCAGCATCTTTTCTACGTGCAATATTTCGCTGAGATTTGCTTCGTTCGTGCCGTGAGTTCCAAACTGGTGATTCTGTTCTAACAGTTTAATCTTTCTTTCCTGCGAAAGCATCATTTAATAAATTTTCGTAGCTTATTAGCAATTGTGAATGCAAATTGTATTAGTAATTGTGAATGAGAATATTTTTTTAATGTTCTCGCAAATGATATTCACATTTGTAACTTATAACCTGTAATAATGCTATTTTAAATAGTTAAAAACAACACGTTACATTTGTTCGTTTGGTTTGTTTATTTTAGATTGTAACACTGGTAATATTGTCAATCTGATCATTTCTGTTTGAAATAACGATAATCGTGACACATTTATGATCTTTTAGTAGCAACAGTTTTAGTGACATTCAGTGATTCTATAACTCATCTTAGAAAATGTACTCAGCAGACTTTATTTATAGTTCCTCAACGTCATCAATTGCCTTGTCGATAGCGTGAGAGTTCATATTTCGACATCTCACAAGATTATCAGTCATGGATCAGCTCTGTGTTCTTATCTCGACCATACCACGTGGCCAAGTCATCTAGATTTTTACTTCTTTTCTTAACCCTTGTTCTTTTCCCCCTCAATCTCGCCAGTTGTCACCAATTTCTCCAGCTCTCATAACGTGCCCAAAATATCTTGTCTACGTCTAATTTCTCGAATCAGTTTCCGGTTTTAATTTATTTCTTGTAATACTTGCTCTTTGATTTTTCTGTCTGTCCATTTTATTCTTTGCATTTTCCCCAGAAAGCTCCTATCTACTGCCATTAGATGTTGTTCAGCTTGACTGCTCATTGTCCACGTTTCACATCTATACACAAGTACAGGTTACATTAGACCATATGCATTTGCACTTCCCATACACCCTTTCTTGGTCTGTTCTGTCATAACAGTAGTGATAGAAGATGGCAGCAGTCACGGAGCAAGCATTGCAGATATTGTTGGCGATCAATACATTGACAGAAGACAGCGGCGAAGATGGAACCTGCAAAGTACGCAACAAAAGAAAACATTTAAACTATTTATAGTAGTAGTAGTAGTAGTAGTAGTAGTAGTAGTAGTAGTAGTAGTAGTAGTAGTAGTAGTAGTAGTAGTAGTGGTGGTGGTGGTGGTGGTGGTGGTGGTAGTGGTGGTGGTGGTGGCAGTAGTAGTAGTAGTAGTAGTAGTAGTAGTAGTAGTAGTAGTAGTAGTAGTAGTAGTAGTAGTAGTAGTAGTAGTAGTAGTAGTAGTAGTAGTAGTAGTAGTAGGCCTCTTTCAGTTCTATTCGGGGGTCTCAGTGACGAAGTGGTCAAGCCGTCTTATTCTTGCTCCGGATGTTTTGGGTTCGATTCCAGGCCACTTTCTTAGTTTCACGAGTGCAATGTTTTCTCTGGAGCTACGGAGTTCGTGCTTTGTGCGACGCTTTCTGCGCTGCGGGAAGAGACTGAGCCATATCGGATAAAACCCGGTGCAATGAAATCGACCCTGTCGACTTTTAAGCGACTTTTTTTTTCAGTCTTGTAGGACTGTAGAGTTGTGCCGTTGGTGAGGCACCTGACAGCGCCGCTGGTGACTGTATAGTCCAATGTGAGAGTTACAATCTCTGTCACAGTTTCCGAATCTGTAAGACGAGGCAGGTCCCGCAGTAAGTAACTGCATTCTATGCCTTTGCATCCTATTCTCAGTTTGTTGAAGCAGATTACGCTCAAAGAGCACAAGTCCCTTATGTGCATCTCTTCTCCATGAACACATGTCTGCTGCAATTCTTTTCCCATGTGTCTGGATTTATGTTGAGGACTTTCATATCTTGTTTACACACATCCGTATATCGCATTTGGGGTCTCCCGGGTGGCCTCTTCCCAGTGGCTAGTTCTCTGTATAGTAGATCTTTCGGAATACTTTCATTCTCCGTTCTAGATACGTGGACCAGCCACCGGAGATGTCTCTGTTTGAGGAGGGAGTGTACTGTAATAATATCCGCTCTTTCAAGCACATGTTTGTTTATTATATGGTCTTTCTACGATATGTCCAGGCTACGTTTCAAATATCTCACGTGAAAGGAATACAACTTTCTTTCCTGTCGTGTTCCATCCTTTGTTTTAATATATGTGCACACAGTAGAGTGAGGGCGTGTTTTTGTGAGCTCTTACTTCTAGTATTTTTATTACTGCCAGCTGAATTAACCTCACGTGTTTTTTGTTTTTGTTTTAAAATATAATTGTGCTCTTTGTGATTCTATGGATGTGGTTAATAGTTCTTAGATTAATACAAGTGTTGATTTTTGCCAAAAAATGTGTATTAGGTATAAAATTCATTTCAAGTGATAGCTGAACACTAACAAATTTAGACCAAACAAGTGCATGAGGCGTCTGTCACGAAACTCCCAATAGGCGTGCTCTCGCTGGGAAATCTAGTACTGGGATACCCGAGCTATTTTTAGCCTCGGGGAAACCGCTGTAATTCGGTTGCACTGGAAGGTTCTATTTCTTTCTAGTTTGTCAAAGACTGAAATAGATAGGAGGGAAGACCACCCTGAATGAGTGGTCTACCTCAAGTAGAGTAGAGGTAACCCAGTGCCCCAACATGATGGCAGGGTAGGTGTAGGAAGTAGATAGGGAGGGGAACTGTAAACAGTTCTCTCATGAGACACGGAAGTGTCAACCAGAGAGTAAGCACTCTGGTCACGGTATAATCACGCCAACGTGATAGACACGAAGCACTAGAATAGAACTCAATAGTAGACTACTACTCTAAGCGTGTTGAATGATGTAGCACGCAAAAGCCAAGTACGCACGAGGTCCTTCCGCGTACTGTGTAATCAGCACGCGGAGAATCGTCAGACTGGGGACAGACTTCGTAGGGAACACATCGCTTAGCGTCGATGCGTATTTCTTTAGATGAGTAGATAGATTTAGCAGTAGGGCTAGGGACGACTAGTGATAGGAAATTATGTGTATTCATGTGTGATGCATTAGAGACAGTTTTGTGCATTTATGTAATGTAAAGAGCCAGTGGCAATAAAATGTGTAATCAATTCCTCTCGTACGACTGACAAATCTTTTTGTGTGGTGCGAGAGAAGTGTATCCCATAATGCCTGTAGCATCGCTTGATGACAAGTTGTTATTTCGGGTTGGCGTTATGCACCCGAAAGACCCTGAACTGACCTTAGATGGGTTTCTCGTGGGGGAGAACCTATGAACCTCGAGAAAATCACTTTTCTTTAAATACTGCGACTTCTTCGGGCGTAGAGAGTAGTCCCCAGGCCATAGAACGCAGCCATTTGCAGTAACTTCTTGTTCAAGACTGGATGTGGATTTTCGGACCAGGGTTGTTTACATGGCGCTTTCCAGCACCCGACAATATTCTGTCTGACTGCAGTATTGGTTCCCTCTCTAAGGTAATACATCTAATACTTCGTTACTTGTCTTGTTTAATTATATTACGCGATTATCAGTGCCGCACTAATCGTGGTGTTAGCTAAGCCGTCACATGAATATTAATGAAGTTATCGATCGATTCTAGGCTAGAACTGGGACGATGGAGGGTTTGTTTATGTCTAGATCTATCAGTTAATTCTTTGAATACTGATTAGAGAGAGTGATTTATTGAAGTCATTTAGTACAGGCCTCTGTTTGTTCGATTCGTAGAAAATGTGTTTAATTTAGGCTCTTATATTTATTTGTGAGAGGGCTAGATAAGCGCTGTGATGTCGGTTACTGAAATCAGTTGGCTGTGAGTAACAGAGGGAAATTGAATCCCCAGTGCTAGTCATGCAGACAGGACTGGGTGAAGTAAGATGAGTGATGTGTTAAGATGATTAATGATGAATCTGTCAGTTACCCAGTTATATAAGCGCGTCGGTTAGGTTGGTCCTTCGCGATTCAGACTGGAACACCTTTGTGATTGTGGGGCTAATTTATTCACTGTGATTGTGGTGTTGAATTATTCAAGGGATTGTGGTGTTGCTTTATTCACGTGTGTGGTTCAGATGTGAATATTCCTCGCGATTCCTAAGGGAACAGCGTGTGTTTGTTCAGCGCGATTCTGGGCGGAAGAGCGTGTGTAACTGCATCACGATTGTTATGCGAACGTTAGGTCTTCTATCCTTCATTCTACCACACTCTACAGCATTGTCTTGGGATAATTCTGCTTGGGTTAGGGCGATGAGCAGGTGGGTTCTACTTTCCCTTGCGAGAGGAGAGAAACCTTGGGATGGGATGTCAACAGCATACTAACTATGAGATGACTGGTCCTAACAGACCAGTGTAACCGTTCATGCTTGACCACAGCTAATTAATGGGGTAAGGGAACGGGGTTGGACTTACACCATCTACATGTGGTGTGCTATCAAGTATAATAATAATACTATTTGCAAGGGAGAGGGATTAAAAAGGAGGGTTTCTCTTGGGTCTGGGACGAAGATCCCAAAAGAGAAACTAATGATGACGATGATTAGGAGGAGGAGGAGGAATTGTCCGGATGAATAATTCACAATGAGAGATGACCCCTACACTTATATAAGACTTTGATGTTTTATGATAGTGATTGATGAGGGAAGAAGAAAGAGTAAGTGGGAGGTACCAGGGTCAGGTGACAAGGGTACGGCGACAACAAGACCGGTACTTACTGGAACTGTGCCTCCCAGACGAGCAATTTCATGTTCTGCTTGACAACGGCAGTGCTCTCGTGCCTGAACTCTTTCCATGTTGAAGATGATCCCGTAAGCCGGAATATACGGCTTACAAATTGTGTTTATTGAAGGAATAAGATTCATGATTCTGATAGATGTGTGTATGTCAGAATTGTAGCCGAATGCTTTCAATCAGAACCTCTCCTTGCAGGGTCTGCCTTCAATTGTTGGAATCCAGATACACATACTGAGACGGAGAACCATGGCTATTTGCTCATTCCAGTGATACCACCAACTATCTGTTGCTGCACTGGAGCAAGCCACATCAGTCCCCTCAGTTAATGTCCAACTGAAGGCTATGAACTTTAACACACTTATCATTTACTATCGACAGTGCATTCTCAATCTCAGGTAAGAGAGAACCTTAACTTGAATTCCATTATGACTACCTCATTGATTGGCCATACCTACTGGTGTCTTGAATGACTTTACTATTGGAATCCGAACTATGACGTCAAAGAGGTATATCAACATCTTAAGTGACTTTGTTTATGTGATCTTAAATGTCATATTTACTCTCAGTGGTCCGACCCAGATGGGGTCCGAACTGTTATGTCATTTATCGCCCATAACATTTATAATAATACTGGTGATGGAGTTTATGCCCCCTTCACAGACCCTGAACGGGTCAATTTGAACATTAGGACACCAATTTGCGTTGCCCAGCTCCAGCGGATTTGTTCATCTTAGACTGCTTCCCCGGGAGACGCCTATGGCTATAGGGTCTCGCCAGTCTGTCGTTGGCTTGTGATCTACTGCGTGTTTACTACGTCACCGAGTGACGCATCGATATTGACTTATTGTAAGAACCGTTATCCTTTTGGAGAAGCTGAGGATGGCTATTCCAGGTGGTTGTTCCACGTGGAACTGTGATGCTACCTGGAGCTCCGGCAATTCTACAGTCAGCTCTAGCAGGGAGAGAGCTGGGTGAGACATCTGTGTCGACCGGATGTACGCACACGACAGAATCCCACTTGCCTGATGATGATGCCAGGATCATCATTAATTCTTCTGCACTCTTTGGTCTAGCTGTACATATACCTACTCTCTATCCCAATCTCCATCCTTCTTATCTGGACGATCTGGCATATTAAAATCCCACTTTTGTTAACATGCCTTTGCTTGAGTTTATGTGTGTCTTTTGGACTGAGCCCCCTAAGGGAAGTTGTCCATGCGGGGGAGGAGGGTGTTAGTGACAGGTGGAGTTCAGAATGTGTAGGGGTTCGGTAGACGAACATACTTATGTTGTTGTCAGTCAAGGGTGGTAAGGTCGAGGTGTACCCCTACCTAGTAAAGCCCCACTGGTTCGGTACAGCGTCTCAAAAATAATCAACCACAACACGGGACTTCAAACTGCCCGCGGCGTATCTAGAGTTACAATGCGATCGCTGCATTCTTCAAACGGGTTTGATAAGATTATGCAATAATGTCATCGGTAGGCGAGGTCTCTTTGGAGGTGACTGGTGTGAAAATAATATCCGGTTTGCGATCGAGCGTGAGTAACACTTACATACTAAACAATGAGAGGGTGGTCACGACCAAGCTCGCTAGGTGTATGAACCCTGTCGGCCGAGTCGTCCAACACACCAACTCTGGCCAATGTTTTACGGTATCCTTTAATAATACACTCCATTATGAGGCATTCCGAACTTGCCTCCTCAACAGTTACAAGCCTGAACTAATCAAACACAGACAAGATAGGTGCTGGGCCCATGTAGAAGACCTGATTACGACGTCAATGCTTACGATCCATTTATATCATACCAAGAATAAATTGTTGGCGAAGTGTTGAAACCACTAATTCTTGGCTAAAATTAGACTTTGTCTAGCTGGATATCTCAAAACATTCACGATTAGAGGCATATCAAAGATACAAGATATCATCACCATGATCATCTCGAGTGAGGCAACAGAATCTACACAGCCCACAACTTCAGCTGTGGACCTCACAGTAGACAATGTTTCTCAACTAATACATACGACGGGTGCACAGGACAATATCATCAACACGAGGCCAGCTACCCCATCAGTGCTCTTGGCCATTGAATACCAATGGAGTGTCCTCAAAACAACGTAGAGATCAACGTACGAGGGGCAGAGTAATTACTAGCCTTAGATAACACCCCAACTATCAATGGGCAATCCTGTGATTGTCATCGGCGCATTGAAGTATTAAACAATTATAACTGTGTAACCTGTTATACGGGCTTTAATTAGATTGGCACGCACGCTGTGCAAGGGGAAAGAGAATGAGCACGAATGAGCACTGTAGTTAGGGATTTTAGGGGACGCTCACGTGCTGACGTAGGGGCTTAGTGACAACTCAGCGGCCGAACTCACAACAAGCTTTTATATTTGCTGTCTACATTTTTGTATTAGAGAAACTTCTTAAATTAAACTGACACTTACATACATCGGTGAGTGAGTTGTCTTGATATCTTCAGTTGCCTGCAGGTGTATTTGGACTGTCGCTTTGTTATACAGTCCTTAAAGGCGCTTATTGTTACTGATAGAGTGAATATTGAAGCGAACAGCAAGACCAGCAGTGACTACACTACTCTCAAAGCATAAGTCTCCCTCCTGAGAGAGGAAAATCTGTTGCTAAGAAAAACAATTCAAACTTTACAGAATGAGTCCACCACCGACCCAACAGAACAAGCGTGTAATTTCCAGTCAATTTTATCAACCTAAAAAAAATATAGAAGCCCAGTTTCACCCAAAACAAATAACGAAACAAAACGCGAAAAAAAAACTCAACGTGCAGAGGAATATAAAACACTACAAGCAGTCTATGACTGAACTACCGTATGACAGTAGACGGTACTACCTGCTTTCTGTCAGCGACGAATGTTGGGCGGCGCTTACCAAACCCGACACCCCACATTGTGCCAACGGCTTCGGGCGGAAGAGCGCAATTGGGAGGGTACAAGCCTTACCCTGGTGCGAGGAAATGCAACGCAAAGACAAAATAGTCATATCAGGGCAGACCAGGCCCTAAGCCTTGGTTGACAGCTGGTCTAGGATTGAAGCTCCGACAGGCGGACAGTTAGAGCATTGCTTTGCTGATCCGGCAGTTTCTGCAGCTTGTCTTGTTCCAGATGTATAGGTCGAGAGAGGGATCATGCTGCATGGGCAACACATGGTTTCTTTATTTTAGCCCAGGCTTTGTGCTATGGAGCGGCAATAACTCCATCCCTGGTCTTAACCGGTCTCGGAATTAAAGCGAGAGGCAACTGTTACGGGTTATAAGTCCTTGTCAGTTGGCGTAGACATGGGGCGCCACGCGTTGCCTCTGACGGTGGGAGACACCTACAGGTGTCACTGATGAGCTACCGCCCGCCTCAAGCTGGGCAGCCCCCGGCCAATTGGGTGCTGATCCGCCACAGCCTGCCTGCTTCAATGGGTGCTTGGGGCTAGGACAAAATCTGAATCGCAGGCTGTAAAACCAATGCACCAGGTACTAATAAAAAGTATAATAGAAACCTCAAGCTACGGCTTGCAACCTGGAACGTAAGAATTATGTGTACAGGATTGTCCAATGACTTGACAGATATTGATAATGTGAGAAAAACGGCTGTGATTGATGCTGAACTCAATCGTCTTAACATTGATATTGCTGGCCTGCAGGAGACTCGCCTCGCTGAGGAAGGGTCACTCATGGAAAACAATTACACCTTTTTTTTTTTTTGGAAGGGTAAAGGCAGGCAGAAAAAGGGCAACATGGTGTGGGCTTTGCAGTGAAGAATTCGCTACTGGGAATGATTGATATCCCAGCTGGAGGTAATGAAAGATTATTATCCCTGCGCTTGGCAACCTCTTGTGGATTTGCCACCATTATCATTGCATATGCACCGACACTCGCTTCCTCTGATGATGTGAAGGGTGCGTTCCATGAGCAGCTAGACTCTGTGATTAAAGCAGTTCCAAAATCCGACTACATTTATATGCTCGGTGATTTCAAAGCTCGTGTGGGCAAGGACTCGAGTTCATGGCCAGTGTGTCTTGGAAAATACAACATCGGTCGCATGAATGAAAATGGGCAAAGGCTGCTGGAGCATTGCACCAGAAATGACCTATGTATTACAAACTCCTTTTTTAAAACAAAAGAGTTGAATAAGGTCACATGGAAACATCCAAGATCCGGCCATTGGCATCAGCTGGACTTCATTATCACACGGAGACAACATCTGAACCATACATCATTAACTCGAAGTTACCACAGTGCTGACTATGATACAGATCATTCTTTGGTTGTTGCAAGGGTTAGATTGAGACCAAAGAGAATCTACACAGCTAAACACAAATCTAGCCGCATGGATTAATATTATTAACACTCACGATCCTGGAAAGTGCTTTGAATTTCAACAGCAACTTGAAGACGCTTTCGCTGATACATCAGAAAATTGTATAGTAAATGATGAATGGAGTAAACTTAAAGAAACTATTTATAAAACAGCGGTAGGGGTTTATGGCACTGTGGATCATAAGAGGCAGGACTGGTTTGCGGCAAACAGCCAGATACTGCAGCCCTTGATTGATAAAAAGAAGATAGCTCTCTTAAGAAACAAGGAAAGACCAACGCGTAACACTCTGAGTGAGCTGAAGCAAGCAAGGAAGGATGTGCAAAAGGCTGCCAGGCAGTGTGCGAATGACTCTTGGATCAAGTTATGTGAGTCCATTCAAATCGCAAGTGATAAGGGAAACATCAGAAGCATGTATGAAGGGATAAAGAAAGCCTGTGGTCCAATGATCAAAAGAAGTGCACCGCTGAAAACCTTGACTGAAGAAATCATCACTGATAAGAAACAGCAGATGGATAGGTGGGTCGAGTACTATTTAGAGCTTTACTCAAGTGAAACCAAACTAGCGGATGATGCCCCCAACGCCATAGAGGCCCTGCCAACTCTTGACCACCTGGACACACTTCCCACCATAACAGAAGTTAAGTGTGCTATAAATGACCTTGCGTCTGGCAAGGCTCCAGGTAAGGATGGGATTCCAATAGAGGTTATCAGGAGTGGGCAAGACACATTCACTCTACAGATCCACCAGCTAATAGAGCTATGCTGGGGAGAAGGACAAGTCCCACAGGATTTCAAAGATTCAAACATCATAACGCTGTACAAGAATAAGGGCGATCGGAGCGACTGTAACAACTATATGGGTATCTCACTTCTGTGTATTGTTGGGAAAGTATTTGCCAGAATTGTTCTGCGCAGACTTCAAGTCCTGGGAGATCAAGTCTAACCCGAATCACAGTGCGGCTTCCGTCAGTACAGGTCTACCATTGATATGATATTCTCATTGCGACAGATGCAAGAAAAATGCCGGGAACAAAAGCAGCCACCGTTTATTGCCTTCATCGACCTCACAAAGGCATTCGATTTGGTCAGTCGTGAGGGTCTGTTCAAAGCACTAAAGAAGATTGGCTGCCACCAACTCTTCTGTCCGTTGTGGAATCGTTCCACACAGGCATGAAGGGTATAATCAAGTTTGATGGCTCAACTTCAGAAGAGTTTGAAATCAAGAGTGGAGTTAAGCAAGGCTGTGTACTATCCCCCACCCCCTTTGGGGTACACTTTTCACTTCTACTGAAATATGCCTTTCGTGATCAGGAAGACGGTATATACATTCACTCACGCTCAGATGGTGGCCTCTATAATGCTCAGAGATTGAAGGCCAAGACCAAAATTAGGAGGGTACTAATCAGAGATTTGCTTTTTGCGGATGATGCTGCTATTACGACCCACTCTGAGGAAGAATTACAACATCTACTATCTGCATTCTACAATGCTTGTTCTGAATTTGGTTTAACAATTAACAAAAAGAAGACACAGATTATGTCACAAGGTGCACATGGTGTACCATCAATCTTTATTGACGACGCCGAACTGGAGATAGTAGACCATTTTACATATCTAGGAACAGAGGTAAATAGCAAATTATCCCTCGATCAGAAAATCAGCATCAGGATTGGCAAGGCAGCAACAACAATGAACATGTTAGCAAAAAGAGTCTGGGAGAACAGGAAGCTTACTGCCAAAACAAAAGTCCTCGTCTACCAAGCCTGTGTCCTTATTACTCTTCTTTATGGCAGTGAAACCTGGACAACTTACTCACGCCAAGAGAAACGTTTAAACAGCTTTCATATGCGGTGTCTGCGAAGAATACTTGGTATTAAGTGTCAAGACAAAATCACAAATACTGAAGTATTGGAAAGATCAGGTTGTGTGACGGTGTATTCCATGCTCAGTCTTCGTAGACTTAGATGGATAGGACATGTTAGGAGGATGGATGATGGTAGAATACCAAAGGACATCTTTTTTGGTGAATTACAGACGGGTAGGAGATCTCAGGGTCGGCCTCTCCTACGATACAAAGATGTGTATAAGCGGGACATGATTGATACAGGCATTAATAATGCACATTGGGAGCATGTCGCCGCTGAACGTGTTGCATGGAGGGCAACTATCAGAAATGGAATAAAGACAAAGGAGAAAATGATTGCAGATAAATCACACACAGAGCGTGAGAGACGTAAGATGGTGCAAAATGGTGGAAATGACCATGTTTTCACATGCATCTACTGTGGGCAAACATTTGCAGCAAGAATTGGCCTTACCAGCCATACTCGCCACCGCCATGGGTCGTAGTTATTAAGCCTTTTTGAAGCACAATGTACCAAACTATCGTCTGTCAAGACGGAAAGGTGCCAATGAATGAAAGCAGTCTATCCCATTGATGTAAAAATAGGTAGCAGATTCGAAGTGCTTCAAGAGCATTCGCCATGAAACGTACAGTGCTTTAGTACACTGCAACAGACAACACACGCCTGCAGGAAACATAGGGAGACTCACAAGGAGACATACATACTACTGACAACCATCAATGGAAGAAATAACGGGCGAGTCGTACTGACAACCATCATATACAGACAGCGCGACCCGACTATACACATATTAAAATAGGCGATTCTTTAATGAAAGGCCTATACCGTGACCGGATGACCACTTCAGACAACTAGGGAAACGTTGATTAACACAACATAGTGAGACAAGCAGAATTTAAAATTTTGCATAAAATACAGCTGTTTTCCTGTTGTCTGTTGTTCCTTCCTCACTTTAATACAATTAATCGCGCAAGTCATTCTTCATTCAACGTCATGATTCAGAGAGTAGTGCAGCAGAAACTTCGGCACATGCGGGACTCCTGGCTGAGCAGCTAAGCTGATGAAATCCAAGGCTTTGCTGACAGACATGATATGAAAAATTTCTACGACTCACTGAAAGCGGTCTATGGTCCTACATCACCAGGCATAGTTCCCTTCCACAGTGCAGATGGGGGAACATTGGTCACCGATAAGAAAGAAATCCTTCAACGCTGGGCAGAGCATTTCAGCAACATCTTAAATGCAACTTCCATCTTCGATGATGAAATCATAAACTGTCTTCCTCAAGTTCCCACTAATGATAAACTTGATGACCTGCCAACCATAGTGGAAGTAAACAAAGCCATCCAGCAACTCTCCAGCGGCAAGGCACCTGGTCCTGACTCAATCCCAGCAGAGATATACAATGCAGGTGGACCGGTCCTAACAGAGCAGCTTCACCAAGTCTTTACAAACATATGGTTGAATGAGACCATGCCACAAGATTTTAAGGACGCGTCAATAGTCCACCTTTACAAACGTAAAAGAAACCGCCAATCCTGTGACAATCACCAAGGCATCTCCTTGCTTTCAGTTGCAGTGAAGTTACTATCCAGAATTCTTCTAAATCGCCTCACGGCCAATCTCGATCAAGGAATCTTCCTGAGAGTCAATGTGGCTTCAGAAAAGAACGAGGAACTGTTGACATGATTTCCGCTGCAAGTCAGACGCAAGAGAAATATCAGGACCAGAACTGCGAAATGTTCTCCACTTTCATTGACCTTACCAAGGCTTGTGATAGAGTCAGCAGAGACTGACTGTTTAAGATTATGTCAAACTATGGCTGTCCACGAAAGTTTGTCCAAAAAGTGCGGCTATTTCATGATGGTATGCAGGCAAACGTACAGGAAAATGGTGAACTGTCTGAGCCCTTTCCTGTCACCAATGGGGTGAAGCAAGGATGTGTCCTGGCACTAACACTGTTCAGCCTCATGTTTTCAGCTATGTTGACGAATGCCTTCGAGAACAACGACATTGGAATAGACATCAACTACCGCATGGATGGAATGTTATTCAATCTCAGAAGGCAGAAAGCTAAAACAAAAATTAACAGCGACACCATCAGAGAGCTGCTGTTTGCTGATGATTGCGCTCTATATGCCAACTCAGAGGTAGACATGCAACATAATGTTTCAGCTTTCTCACATGCCTGTGCCAACTTTGAGCTCAATATCAACTTGGAGAAGACTGTAGTTATGTACCAGCCAGCTCCAGGGAATAATCACACTGTGCCGAATATCAAAGTGAATGGTCATAGACTAAGTGTTGTGGAAAAATTCACCTATCTTGGCAGCACTGTGTCACAAGCTGCCACAATTGATGACGAAGTGAATGCAAGAATCTCCATGGCCAGCGCGGCCTTTGGCAGACTGTACAAGAATGTATGGGACAGAAATGGAATAAGCCTGCAAACAAAGTTGAAAGTCTACAAAGCAGTTGTATTATCCACACTGCTATATGCTTGTGAAACCTGGACTGTTTATCAGCGACACGTTAGGAAATTAAACAACTTCCACAGTCTGCCTTAAAAAGCTACTGAAGATGAAATGGCAAGACAAGATCCCAAACACTGAAGTCCTAGAAAGAGCGTCCATGCCCAGTATCCACACTCTTCTAATGAAGAATCAGATTCGTTGGGCTGGTCACTTTACTCTCATGCCAGATCACAGGCTCCCTAAACGATTTTTTATGGTGAGTTGCGTTGTGGTAAACGCTCCCAAGGTGGCAAGAGGAAACGCTTTAAAAACACTCTGAATATCTCACTGAATGCTTTAGAAATTCATCATGACACCTGGGAGACTGCTGCCAGAGACCGAAATGCGTGGCGTGCATCATTACGCAAGGGTGCAGTCGCGTGTGAGGCACCCAGGACTGCAAGAGATGTGAAGAAAAGGCTGGACAGAAAAACCACTGCAGGAAATTCTCCTCCAGAAACGACAAGCGTTCTTTGTCCACATTGTCAAAGAACATTTCGAGCCAAAATAGGCCTTATCAGCCATCTTAGAACTCAATTCTCCATATTTTCAACCCCACTGGATGAAATGAATGGTCATCATACTCTTGATGGACAAACAACAACATTTCAGACAAAGACATTGCTTAATAATCCCACTGCCTGGGGCTGGTGTTGACCTGCTAACAGACAAGATTAGCAGGTTTTCTGTAAATCATAACGTTAGAAAGGCAAGCGTACACATATGTATTAACGACACCATGAATAACCAACAAATCACAGTATCTCAACTGCTGGCACTCTTGAACGGGTTATGTCAAACTTCTCCTAACTCGTCTATTTTCTTCTTCAGCATCATATCACCGAGTTATGGATTCCAGCGTTGTCTAGCTGACATAAATAACAACATATTGCAGAAATGTTGTTCTCACAACAACATACATTTCCTCAACAAGACGCTGTTCCTCACTTCACAGGCTGGTCCACAAAAAAGCTTATATATAAAGATCAACTGCATATGTCTACATTGGGAACAGGCATATCAAATTCCCAGAACGGACACAAAATACATCCAACACAGGATCTAGTATGACACTTTTAGCTACTCAACTTAAATCTCAAGCCAGACGACATTCTCCCGTCACATCAAGTACTAATTGTCCAGAAGTGCGCAGACCACTCATAACCACTGCACCTGAAATCCAAGCCAGACGGAATAATTCCACCACATCAAGTCTGTAAAATAGGCCCTCTTTCACACAGGAGGATGATAATTATAGAGGTATGTTCCCTCTTCTCCCAAGCAAGGAACCATGTATCCGCAACAACAGCGTGCCACTACAGTCTCCTTTTAGCCACGAATCAGATCCTGTAGTTGGTAGTTGTTACATACAGGTGAGACATCGACTGTATCCATTTCATTGTAACCCGGAATGGTTACAACTCACATGTTTTAGCCCAGCTTCACTTCGTCAAGCACTTATGATGTTGCCGTACCAACGACCTGATATTTACAAGCAAATCAGCACAAAGCTACATTGGACATAGACACAAGAAAGAGTATCTCATAGAACGTTTATCTGCATTTTCGGCTATTGTTTTATTTAATAACGTAACAGGTTATACGTGACTATAAACATTGACTTGTATTGACTTTACATTAATTGATAGTATTTAGTTGTGTATCTTTTATAATAATTGTGTTTTTATTGCGAGTTAGGGGTTCTTCACTGCTCTTCCTTACTGATCTTTAAATTTAATTTTATATATTGATAGAGATATTTCTGTTTCTCTGTACTTTAGAGTGTGTATTATAATAAGGGACGTAAGTTATATTCATTTTCTGTTTTTAAAATTTATGATTACGCATTGTTGAAATGTCTAATAAATATGAACACTAGGTTTGTAAAGATGCGCTCAGAATCGGGCATTTAAATATCTGCCATCTATTAAGGAAGCTGTCCGAACAATCTCTTATACTTAATCAAAATGTTCACATGTTCGGCGTTAGTGAAATTCGATTAAATGGTAACATCTCAGATGATGACATCGCTATCAGAGATTTTAAAGTTATTAGAAGTGATCCTTATCAGAAACAAGAGACGGGTATTACAATTTATATTTTAACGTCCACCGCAGGCTAGATTTTGAAACCTGTGAGATTGAATTTGTATGGCTTTAGGTTAAACATCAAAATCGCATACCCCTAGTAGCCGGCTATATTTATCGAAATTCCAGTGCAGGAAACATCTGGTATGAAAAATTCACCACTATGATGGATATAGTCTTTAGTAATGCGAGAGAAAGCATACTGCTAGGAGACTTCAACATAGACATTAAATAAATCCAAAAAAAACAAACAAACATGGGATGACATAATAGAGTCATATAACTTCCAACAGTTAGACAAACAGTCACTAGAATAACAAATCATCTGAAACACTTATATACCACATTTATACTACATGTGCTGACAACATCTCTGCCAATAACCTGTTGCTGGCTCGATGTCTCAGATTCATTTACAGATTTAACAGTAACATCAACATACGATGAATAATGCACATACTGACGTCCTTGGTACTCTTCGTTTATTGTAGACAAATATGACAACAGACATAAATCACATGGTCCTGTATATGTGGGAGGGCGTGTGATGAATCTTAGAACATACATATTTATTTCTGGTGGATAAAGTTCATTAATTTGAAGAGTAGAATCAATCGTTTCAATAGAGCAAATATTCAATTCATACAAGGATGTCTGACTATGAACTAAGGTCACGCTTACAGCCTGATCTTGGCATCTAGTGTGCAGTATCGCTGGGCTGCCATTAATTATGTGAAATGCAACAAACCTGCGTGTTGGACATACGCTTAGCTGTACTAGCTGGATGAAACATCTCCGATTCTTGATGGCGAGTCAATACACAAATAACCTTGACCATCTTTCACGGCTTCAGAACAGTTTGACGTCTTGCTTCTGTCAAAACCCTGACCTCACTGACTAGACCAGCAAGCGATTTCATTCTCATGATCTCCGCTATTTTGATCACGTCATACACAGTCTTTCTGAGTAGATTCCCTTCTCTCTCGTGAATCATAATCACTGTCCGCTAAAGGTCTCGGATTCCCTCGTTTTTCTGGTGCTTGCCAGTTAACTGTCGTTACTTAAATTACACTCGTTTTTCATCACTGCTCCTGTACTGTACACATTCTACTAATACACAGGACTAGTACTGTCGACCCTGCATTGATACATGGCAATCACATAATGTACTTTACCTATAAATGCAATGAGCCATCACTATCAAGTTTTTTGCACGTTGTCGAAAAGAGGTACCAAAACTCCCGAAACACAAACACATAAGTATAAAACTGTCATTTATTGCCAGTATAGTGCCTTGCGGTGTATGGCAGAGGGGTCTTTGAGCCTTGGGAATTAAGGCCGCCTAGCTAGTGCAGTCGCCGCGAACTGTGCAGGTTAGGATTTTCGTTTTGCCCCTGGCAGAAAAAAATCCCACCTTACCGAGGGATCGAACCCGGGTCTCCCGAAGGAGAGTCCGGCGTTCTAGCCACTCGGCCAGCCGCACCTCACACATACGTATAAAATATAGAAATTATAAAAATTTCAATCAAGATGTCTTTTTACAGAATTTGCTCAACTCATCCCAGGATTATGTTTACCAGCTTCCTGACCCAGATGATGCTCTTAACCACTGGCTGCAGACATGAGTTTATTTGATAAGCATGTTCTACTTAAGGAAGTCGAGTTAAACATTAAACAAAGCCCCCGTGGATCGATCACCCAGGAGGTAGTTGAAATTATGAGAGACCGGGACACGGAACATAAAAATAGAGATCTAACCACATACCGTAGACTGAGAAACAAAGTTCAAAATGTTATTCGAAAGGAAAAGAAAAACTATTTTGAGAACTTAATAATAGATAAAACCAACACTAAAGATATACGGAAAGCAATTAATACATTGTCAAACAAACACAAGTCATCACAACCATTACTATCAAATCAGGTTACATGTGATCAACTGAGTAGTTTCTTTCAATCCGACTTTAACCAGTTGAAGGCTGCAAAACCAGATGCGCCTCATGACATATCTTTATTGACAAGTTTGTAAGAACAAATGCTATAGCGACATTCCCTCCAACAAACCGCTCATGACGACTACTGAAGCATTTACTCATCTTAGTCGTCATCTTCTTCTTCAGCGTTCCGAGCCATTGAGGTTCTTTGCTGCAAATACAATCCGTCTCCATTCGTCTCTCTGGTGGACCTTCTCTTGCCAGCCATCGACTCCAAGTGCTTGTAGGTCTCTATATATCTCTCCACCACCTTCTTGGTCTACCTCGGGATCTACGGTCATTTATTTCCTGAATGTAAGCGAGTTTTATTTCCCTATTATCTTCCATTCTTTCTATATGCCCCAGCTATTATAGTCTATTAGCCTTCATGATACCAGTGATTAGCGGGGACTCAAACAGATCATAAGTGTCTTTGTTACTTCTTATTTTCCAGTCTCCACTTTGTGTATCCCTAATGGGTCCAAAGATGCGTCTTAAGACTTTGTTCTCAAAGGTTTGTAACAAGGCTTCGTCTCCTTTCGTTGTACTCCAGGTTTCAGAGCCATACAGCACAACTGGTCTGATCAGTGTTTTGTAAATTGTGATTTTGGTGTTACGAGATAGCGCATTTGATTTTAGTAGATGTTGTAGTGCATAGTATATCGTATTTCCAGAAGTGATTCTAGTTTGTATTTCTTCCCTTATGGTGTTGGAGCAGTTGAAGATTGTACCTAGGTATTTGTATGTTTCCGTTCTTTTAATGGTCATATTATCTATTTGTATGAGGCCAGAGTTTTTAGCCATTCCTTCTCTTGAAATTACCATATATTCTGTCTTATCTTGGTTGATAACCAGCCCCATCTGTTGGTCTTTTTCCTTTAAGTGAGTCAATATTTCCAATGTCTTTTGTTCATTTTCACCTATAATATCTATATCATCTGCATAACCAAGCAGCTTGGATGTTCCTCCGATATCACATTCTTCCATTACCTTCCTTACAACTTTCTCTAGAGCCAAATTGAAGGGTAGCGGCGATAGTGCATCACCCTGTTTCAAGCCAGATGTTATTTGGAAAGGGTCTGATTTCTTGCCTTTATATGTTACTATATTAAAAGTATCTTCCATGCATAGTCTGGTCATGTTGATTAACTTCCTTGGTATTCCAAATTACTGCATAGCATTCCATAAACTATTCCTATGGACACTATCATAAGCCTTTTTAAAATCCACAAAAATGTTATGGAGATCTCTTTTATATTCCCAACATTTCTCGGCTATTTGTCGTAAGATAAATATCTGATCTATTGTTGATCTGTTTTGTCTAAAAACCCGCCTGGTGGTCACCTAATATGTCTTATGAATATGGTTTTAGTCTATTTAGTAATACTGCGGATAGTATCTTATAGCTCTATAATTTTCACATTGGAACTTGTCTCCTTTATTAAAGTTAGGTATCAATAATGACTCTTTCCAGTCATGGGGTAATTCTTTTGTTCTCCAGATTTTTATTATTAGTTCGTATAGCTTTAGATGTAATGCATGGCCACCTGCCTTTATAAATTCAGCAGCAATTCCATCAGCCCCAGTTGTCTTATTGTTTTTAAGTCGTATGATTACATATAGGATTTCTTCAAATGCAGGTTCTTCAATTTGTGGTTCACACGTTACAACCTCTTCCTGTGGGAAAGTGTTACTTGGAGCTTCACAATTTAGTAATTCAACAAAATATTCTTTCCATGTGTTGCAAATTTCCTCATTGGTATTTATCATATTCCCATTTTTGTCTTTTAAACCATATGTGTTGTGTTGGTGCCTGTCTCGAAGTGCCTGTCCTCTAAATCCAACGGGACCGTACACTCAAAGCAACTCAAATTGAACTCGTCAAGAACAGATCAGAACAACAAAACATGTTCTATCTTACGTGAACCGGATCATGAACATATGGCAGACCCAAGTCGAGCAAACGATTTTCAGACGTACGTTTATTCCGCCGCAGGACAAAGGATATAACTCTTGTAGAAACGTGAGCTGATCCCTATACGCAGGATCGGCGCTCACTTAAATAAAATCTACCTACGAGCTCCGAGTCCAGCTCGCTGCCCTTGAGGCCTAATTATCCAAATCCTCAGTTCAACTGATTAAATAAAAGTCTAGGTATCTACACCCGGTCTTTCTACCGTTGTGTTGTCTTTAACAAATTCCTCTCCGGACTCCCAGCTGCTTCATCACGAAATCACTGCCTCTATGTGTAACCTTCACATGGAGCCTTTTATAAACACATCCTTTCGAATCCACGAATTCACAGCGTCCACCGTTGCCGTCTAATGACCTTGTTTTCCTTTCCTTGGTTTCTCATATTTGTCGTCCAGTTTTGTGACTGTCTGGGAAAATCCAGTAAGGTCTCTTCTTTATAGAACGCGTGTTCCGTTATGTGGCATAATGCCCCCTCCGAGATAAAAAAAAATTATTTATAATTTTTTTCTTTATATCTGTATATCTGTACGACTATCACAACAATTTTAACTACAATTGAATAGCACTTGGTTTTACCCCCTTATCTACCCTTTAAAAAAATAAAGCTACATAACGGGCACGCCCACCTGCCCAAACCCTCCGTTGGACGTCGTGTTGGCTGATCAAGGGCAATCAGACCAACTAATAAACATATTAGTCCCTACCTGTCATAATAGACCAGTGTGTCCTAACTCTAGGTATTACCATGAGTTTAGGACGAGGGTAATAATGAGATTTTCCATGTAACCATTTTTGTTGTAGTTGATCCTTGTTGTCCTTGTCTGGTACCATACATCTATTTCTTTTCCTGAAATTTATCTCCATGGGTAGGGTGACTTATACGCTTTCCGCCTTGAGAATCCATTGATCCTTTTCCTGTGGATATTTTAAGAATGTCGCTTGATTGTACCTATTCTTTTGTTCCTTCTGTGCAGCTTAATTGCCATATGACGGTACACTCCACAAAAGTCTTGAATGGGATTTTCCCAGTTCTGCACAAAAATGGACAAATAGGAAAGGAAGATACCATTAGAAACGAATATAGCGTCACAGAACAACAAAGGACTTTCTGTGTGCGTGATTCGAAAGGAGAGGACGTGTCTTCCAGAGAGCCGTGTGTGAAGTGCTGTATGCGACTGATTCCGAGCTTAGGCGAATAGAATTCAGGAGGAAAGATCGATTGGCAAATGGATACTTAAGACAGGACTCGAAAACCCTAGACGCACTACAACTCTGAACTGTGAAATGGCAAGTTTGCACCTCAAAGAGGACATTGGGCAAGGCAGGGAGTTTCGTGTGAAACATTTACTAATTAAACGCCGCTCCTACATCTCGGGGTCAGTTTAATATCACCCGATAACTGTTCGCTGTTATTTGTTCCGCTCGACTTGAAATAAAAGAGTGAGTATCGTTTTCATTTGAAGTCGCTTAATCATTCGTCACATTGTTCAAAGCGTAACGAGTTGTTTATAAGTCAATGAGAGAAATTACCTATTGGCATAAAGATGGGATGCTCGCCGGTTTTTTTTTAAATCCAATTGTCAACAAGATTTTCCCGCAAAAGTTGTTAGTGAACAAGAAATGCGCACTAATGGAAAATGAATTGCGCGCCGGAATACAGTGAAACGCACGGAGTCGCATTGGAAGAACGTCAATAGGGAAAGTTAAAATGTCGGCCTTCATACAAAAGTGTAAACGATGCGTTCATAAGATCAAGTTGTAGAAATAAAGGAGAAAGAAGGTAGGACATTATATATATATATATATATATATATATAAATTGTGTGTTAGAAAGTAATTATAACGAACAATCATGATGCTGATCGTTAGATCGTTAACATAACCAGTTATTGTACATCTGCACATCAGAAATAGAAATGCGAAACGAAAACTGGTGCACATAATGAACACTCAGTTGCAATATAAATTGTGAAATACGGAAAACAGAACATTATTACACATTAGAAATTAAAGATTAAATGAAGATAGTAGAAAAACAGCAGTGAAGTAAACAACTTATTTGGTATATACAGTTTGAAACGAATGAATGAAGTACACACTCGATAGACTTTACATATGGTAAATGAAAGTAGGCCGTCGTTGGGACACTGCACTGTACAATGCAAGGAAGATGAAACATATAGTTACAACTATTATTGAAACAGCTTCAACTACTGGATAGATACGTATTGTAAATACAATATACGTCACAAGACTGAACATTTTGATTACGTGTTGGATGATTTTATGCTGCAACACTCAGAGATTTTACGGACATTGTTACACTTCAAACAACAAACTGGTGGACACTGATAACGTTATGAAAGATATCAACACACATCGGAGACGGACACTACATTCCACCACATCAATGTTGCACAATATATTGCGCTAAAAATACCTGATCGGACATTTAAGTGACATAATATTGACTTAATCGCATTAAAGTATAGACACGCCGGACTTATGATATGTCGGCCTTGGGTACATCGTCTTCCAACAAGGAATATTATTAACTAGCCACTGGCGCCAGTTACTAACGTCATTTGCACTGGCCAGGAAGACATCAAGAACCCAGTCACAAGATATTTATTTTCATTACTATATGGACTGCACATGTTGGGATGTCCATTCCACACCTTTGCCGCCCTCAACATAATATAGTCAAGACACTAATTCACAACGACATTTACCCCAGAGAGTTCATGCACGCCTTTTCAACTGTATCACCAACGTTCGCACAGGAAATAATGATGGCCATTGTCAATGGAGTAACTCAAACCAGGGAACTGGATCATTACGCTTTTCGACGCCATACATAGGAGTCACGCTGTTAGTCAGCGTCGTTTCCAGTTATTCAAGGGTCGTCGATGGTACCACAGCCGACTAAGTTTCTCTGAAGTCGGCCACGAACCGCGTGGATTCAGGGTACTAGTGTAAGTTTATTACACTATCGTCATACGCAAACAGGAGCAACTAACACGGAGACACAGTTTAATTGTTCTACTCATACGTCAATCGATCGGACAGCAAATACTAGTTACGTCAATACAGAACATTATTGTCAGTCAAATCAAAAGTTTACATTCATGGGACACTGGATGGATTTGGAAACTCGTTAAGGCCAGTATTGTTTATTGTGGTCGATTGTCCAACATCTGTTGTATATTAATAAGGTGCTGATTATAAATGTTAACAAAAGCAATTACAAACTAGCAATGCGGGTGGTTGGAATGGGTATTTCTAAAGTGGTTAAGCACGCTTGATTACTTTAGAAATCGTTTGTGTTGACTATCGTCAGGTCAATACGAAGTTGTTCGTGTTGATCTTGCGTGTGATAACACACATTGTTGGTATCGTAATTGTAAGTAGTATATAAAGTGTTTATCGTGTTGTTACTTAAATTTTTTAGGAGTAATAATTTTGTCTGTTGTGAATGATAATATGTATTGTCGTCTTGCGTCAATCGTCTTTTGTCAATGTTAGTATTGTGTCGCTGTACTTATACATATATAGTCTTTATATTGAATATATATTTTTACTACTAATTTCTAGTGCTTACGTTTTGTAACGGTTAGGACGTTATCTATCTTGCGCCGAGTTGCTATACTTCTCGCGTGTTTATACTCTTCTATATTATTGATTTCGAGTTGACTTCTCATTCAACTTGCGTATATATAATTGAATACGCTTGTCATTGTCTACCTACGCATTCTATCGGCTGTGTGTCACATATCTACTATTATAGCGGCATAATTTACAGATCATTAAGACAACATGTCAACACTTCAAGACTTCATGGACATGGGTGAAAGGTCTGGTTTGACCGGTGCAGACCTCAGGAATTGGGCGAAGCAAGAATTGAAAGATTTTCAGACACAGCAACGTGAAGAGAGAGCTGAAAAATTGGCAGCAGAGAAAGAAGCAAAACAGCTTGAGAAAGAGTTAAAAGAAAAAGAGATGGCGTTGGAACGTGACAAAATTGCCGCTAGAGAAAAGGAATTAACGCTGGAACGGGAGATGAAAGATAAGCAACTGGCATTTGAGAAAGAAAAACTTTTGGCTGAACAACTTCTTAAGGACAAGGAAGTTGAAGGTAATTTGAAAGTCAAGTCATTGGAAATGGATCGTGAAGCTGAGATTGAACGAGGAAGAATTCAAGCAAAACATAATGATCCAGTGAAAAAGTATCAAGGTCTTTTTCGCAATTTCCAGCAAGGTGATTCTGTCAGTTCTTGGATTACCAATTTTGAAGTGCTTGTAAAGTACTACAAGGTACCGGAACTAGACGTACCGATTCTGTTCCACAGGCATCTCGCATTGGAGCCTTTAAAGGTAATCGAGTTAATACCTGAGGACTTACGTACCAACTACAAATACATGAGAGATCGTGTTTTGGCACACTTTAGTTTAGATGAATCGGGCTTACGTACTAAGTTTAAAACACTTACTCCTAAATCTAACCAAACTTTCCTTGACTTTGTTTCTGAGTTAACCTCATCTTTTGATAAATGGACTAAAGCCGCTGATATTGGGTCTGATTATAATAAAATCCGAGACTTAATAATTAGAGATAGATTACTATCTGCAGTACCAGAGGCCATGTCTATATTTCTAGTGGAGAATAAATGCAAAGATCTTAAAGAAATGGAAACGAGAGGAGAATCATATTTCAATGCACATCGAGACATATTCGCAAGTTGTGCACAGCCAGAACTGGTAATAGGAGCAAGTGCTAGATTCCAGAAAGGCAATGGCAAATTTAGAAAATTTAGTGGTAATAGGAATAGAAATAGTCCATACCAGTATTCTAACAGAGAGGGAGACAGACCAAGAAAAGGACACCTATCCAGATGTCAGTATTGCAAATTGTCTCATGGACATTTGGAAATGTGTGATCGACACCCTGGGTATACAGATTATCTTCGTGACATCACAGCAAAGAAAAAGAGTAAGTATGACTCATTCAAGAGAAGCATCAAATGTTTCTCGTGTCGGGCGTACGGGCACACTAGCAAGTCTTGTCCGATGAAGAATACGTGGAAAGAGGCGAGTAATGCATATGTGTTGTCTAGTAGTAGTAGCGATTCAGATGATATAGAGGACACACACGCAGCCATTATAGAGTCATATAATAACAGAACAGGTAAGGAATGTCATATTAATGGTGATGACCTCACATCAGCCCACAAGAGGCATATTCATGAAGCGAACGCAGCATGCACTCGTCAAGGTACTCTGATGATACACCAAGCGGAGGTTAATGGGTTACCAACAAACTGTTTTAGAGACACAGGTTCGGATATTACAGGTGTTAATCACAAACTCATAAAAGAAAGTAATTATACAGGTAAAAGTATTGAGTGCAGAACATTTGGTGGTACAATAGAAATGTACAAAACCGCATGGGTCAGCATAAAATGCCCATATTATGAAGGTAAAGTATGCGCAGCAGTACTACCAAACCCATTTGCTGGGTTGATAATTGGTAACATCAATGATGTTAAAGATTACGTTCAAACTGGAGAACGCAAACTTGATGTGATACGCACAGAATCACAAACCCAAGTATCACAAGAAGATGGAATTACACATTCATTAAAAGTTCAACCGACTGTTAATAACAACAGAGTAGCACACAAGAAGATAACAAAAGTTAAACATAATGGTTACAAACAACAGACGACATGGGATATTGTAACCATATTTATTACAAACATTTTGATATGGCTGAAATTGACCTTATCTCAGGTAACATCCATAGTCAGGAACACATCCTCACAAACAAAAGCATATATTGATGATATTGTGAATAAAAATACAGTCATTCAATCACTCAAGGAAATTTACACACAAGTCAATAATAACAAACAAATTTACAATAAACAAAATGCATTGATTAATGCATACTGTATTTACTTGGCGTTTGTCTGCTGTAAAGTAATCAAACATACTCTATTGTCAATATATATACAAGTGAAAAGTATGACAGTGTTCAATTCAACAAAGTTGAAAAGTACAAATATTAGCAGGCATACAGTACAGAAACACCATAAGTATAGAAGGAAGAAATAGAATGAAAGAAATAAATAAAGAAAAATAAAATGGGATGAAAGTGTTAGGTTCATATCAACACATAATACACCACAGACACATTAGGGTCTTAGGTCTGATTACTTGGTTATGCCAGATATCACTTGTTAGAATTGTTCACATTATCTAATAGTTCTATAATTCATCTTAAAAATAGTTTGATTCTCTATTCTTTGATAATTATGTCTATAATAGAGAACATTACTAAATTTATATAGGATTCTTCACAACTCTATGTCCGCAAGATTTTAAAAAGTGAATCAAATAGCACCTAATTAATAGACAATGTTGATACAATCGGTGACTTTAAACTAATACTGTTAGTAATACATAGTATAATCAAATAGATACATGTGTGGTTAATTTACATTTATTGACAGAGACATATACACGGATGCAATGGTCCAATAATATGTCCTGCACATTGGATGGATGTTTGACCGTCATTATTTTACGTGGAAAACTGCGGTCAAGTATTTGTAGATTGTGTTGTGTAATTTTATTGGTTAATTCCAATTGAACAATTACTTAGTTAATTAGAATAACTTAGTTAATTAGTTTGAGTTAATTTGTTATATTAATAAGTTAAGTAGATAAGACAGTACTTTAGCATATGTATATTGATAATTATTATTCAATTGTTCATTGTGATGGAGTGAGTGGGTTTTAGCTGAAT
Organism: Cepaea hortensis; assembly: GCA_963921405.1. NCBI lineage: Eukaryota > Metazoa > Mollusca > Gastropoda > Stylommatophora > Helicidae > Cepaea > Cepaea hortensis. Next base: position 126,964 of record CAWUFQ010000223.1, on the reverse strand, counting down.
TAATTTTCGGAGAGCGAACTATTTTGCCAATCGATCCATTAACATCTACGGAATCGGCTGATGGTTTAAAGATATACACACAAGTATTGGACAGTGGTACATAGCAAATGGCTCCATAAAGTCTCGCAAGACATGGATAGTTACGGTTACCCTACCATCATATAAATATACATGGAATATATAGAGGAACAACAACAACGACCAACATGGAATACTGGGAAACCCATTAGTACTCTCGTCTAAAACTTATGGTATTACCAAGAGTGAGGACACACTTGTCTATTAAGACAAGGTAGGGACTAATATGGTTATTAGTTGGTATGATCTACCATGATCAATCACACGACGTCTAATGGGGTATTAGACAGGTGGGCGTGACCGTCATATGACAGTATTATTTTTTTTTTGAGAGTAGATAAATGGGGAGACTAGGAATTTTCCAGGTTTCGTTGTTAAAGGTTAATGCGTATATTTGCAAAGTACTACATATATCCATAGAAAAAAAAATGAAAACATTTTTTTTTATCTAGGAGGGGGCATTATGCCATATGACGGTACACTCCACAAAAGTCTTGAATGGGATTTTCCCAGTTCTGCACAAAAATGGACAAATAGGAAAGGAAGATACCATTAGAAACGAATATAGCGTCACAGAACAACAAAGGACTTTCTGTGTGCGTGATTCGAAAGGAGAGGACGTGTCTTCCAGAGAGCCGTGTGTGAAGTGCTGTATGCGACTGATTCCGAGCTTAGGCGAATAGAATTCAGGAGGAAAGATCGATTGGCAAATGGATACTTAAGACAGGACTCGAAAACCCTAGACGCACTACAACTCTGAACTGTGAAATGGCAAGTTTGCACCTCAAAGAGGACATTGGGCAAGGCAGGGATTTTCGTGTGAAACATTTACTAATTAAACGCCGCTCCTACATCTCGGGGGCAGTTTAATATCACCCGATAACTGTTCGCTGTTATTTGTTCCGCTCGACTTGAAATAAAAGAGTGAGTATCGTTTTCATTTGGAGTCGCTTAATCATTCGTCACATTGTTCAAAGCGTAACGAGTTGTTTATAAGTCAATGAGAGAAATTACCTATTGGCATTAATCCATCTAACATAATATTAATTAATCTAACAACATTGTTAATGCAAGTAAATAATTAATATCATAGAATTAAATATTTATAGTAATACCAATACTATATTAATACTATACCAATTTACAATTACTTCTTAATAATTCTAATTATTTGAATTCAACAATCAAATAATGAATAACTATTATTAACACAATCATATACTGTTCAAAGTTAGTGTGACAACACAAAACAAAATACTTGGCTTGGCCATTGAATGCACAATGAATGTTCCAATCACGCATCTCTTGTGAAGTTCTTATTCCGACTATTCCCTTCACTCACGCTGTCAATGGAAAATCGGTAGCATATGTACCCACTTGACTAAATTCTATTTGTAAAAATAATCTATTAATATTTAGTTGATTCTTATAGCATTGCTCCCTCAATTCGGCGCTATCTGAATATATCTTTATCGAATTTCTTAATAACTTATGAAAGAACAGAACATTAATATATATAACTAATTAACTTATAACAAAGATCTGCCTTTCTATTAATTATAATCGACTGAGAATGTCTCACAGAATGTGATTGACCAAATAAAATCTTGTAGATCTTCAATATAGATATAGACTTGTGAAGAATGAGACATTGCAACTATTCAGGACTTCTAAGAAACTAAATCAGCAATATAATATAATAATCTGATTCAACAAAAATAAATATTTAAACCAAATAATTTATTAAGTTCTCTAATAAATATATAGTTACGAACAATTATCCGAAGAATAGCGAACCGAAATATTATCCAACTGAGTGTAGAGATATTAGATAGTATGAACATCTCTAAAAAGTATATATTTATATCAGTGCCACATGCCATAATTAAGTACTAAGACATAAGACCCTAATGTGTCTGTAATGTATTCTGTGTGAATATGAACTTAACACATTCATCCCATTTTATTTTTCTTTTATTCTTCCTTTTATTCTATTTCGTTCTCTCTTTCTTTGTTTCAAACCTGTAAAATCTCTCATCTGCACTCATGCCAATATTTGTACATTGTAAATTTGTTGATTGGAACAATTTTATTGTTTTCAGTCTTGAATATCTTCTGTAATGCATACGCTGCAATGACGTATGTTTGGTAAATGTGTACCAGAAGTACGACAAGTAACCATCAGTGCGTGTAACTTTTGGTCTCTTTTTTTAATGTTTCAAAAATATGTCATTTAAAGACAAATAATTTCGTTTGTTTTGTTTCTGATCATCATTTATGTTCTCGGACGTAGAATCATTTGATGAAGAATGTTTGTTTATTTCTTGTTTATCGATGTGAACACCACTCTTTTCTGTTGCGTTATCACACATTTGTGTTATATCGTTTTCGTTAACAGTTGGTGTAACCTGTTCTATTTGTGTGTTATTTTTTTCTTTATCTTTTTCTTCTTGTGTCACTTCACTTTGGGTACTTATACTTGTGAGTGTCTCATCCGGTTTGCGAATGACGGTTACTTTTTGAATTAACTCTTTGGTATTCGTTTCATAAATGTTTTGTAATTGTTTCCTTCTTTTCTCTTCTATCAACATTTCTAATCGTTCAACTCTTTCCCTTGCCATATTCCGAAGGTTTGTCTCAGTCACATCAAACTTCTTACCCATGTCTTTCCAAAATATCTCCTTCTCAATTGCCAATTGTTTCTCTTTAAATTGCATTTCCATAATTAACTTCTCTTTTTCCGCTGCAATCTTTTCGCGTTCCACATTTAATTCTCTTTCTCTAGCCTCCAATCGTTCGCGTTCCAACACCATCTCTTTTTCCTTTAGTTCTCTCTCAAGTTGTTTATCTTGCTTTTCTGATGCCAGTCTTTCCTGTCTTCCTCCTTCTCACGTGCAATTTTTAGTTGTCGATCCTCTTTGTCCCGTTTCTGTTGTTCACTGAGCTCAAGCTTCGCCCAATTTCGAAGTTCGGCACCGGTTAAACCAGTCTTCTCACCCAACTCAATGAAATGTTGCAGTGTAGACATCTTGTCCTAATGTCCTACCTGTAAAATGAGCTATCTGGCTGAAATAAATATGGACGTAGGCAAGAGAAGAAAAGAATCGACAAAATTGTGATATTGTCTCAAATCACTATCACTCAGATAGTAAGGTAAACGTCGTATCACAGTTGAGCAAATATAACTCAATTAAATTTGTAGTGTAAATTCGAACACCACAAAAAAAATCAAACAAATATCTCTATAATGAACGAAATAAATATAAACTAGAGAAATAAATATGAAGAAATATATCTAATATAAAATATATATGTAACGCAAGACAACTAACAATCATCAAAGACGAATGACGAGTGACGCGAATACATATTACTGTTTACAAACAATAAAAAATTTTTGTATCCACATTTTTAACGGGTAACGCACATACTATACTACTACAGTTATGACAAGACAATAGTATTGTGGTGACGCCCGCAAGATCAAAACAAAAAAAAATGATAAATAGTGCCTTATTACTAGGATCAATGCTATAATACATCAACAATACAATTGCTACTGGCCTTTAGTGCATCTCCCGAATGTAGAGTAATACTTGAATCGCTCGAGAATTGATATAATTTGAGACTCTCAATTACGTGTTGATAAGTTTCAAACTATACTGATCCGTAATCGGCAATCGATCAGTGGTATCCTGGTTGCATGAAAATATGTGAGGAGTTGTGTAACGATTGTTTCTCATGCCTTGAGATGATAGTACAATTAACTTGTACTCGCACCCTGGACCAACGCGGTCCGTCACCGACTCATAAGAACACGTAGTCGGCTGTGGTGTATCGACGAAACTTGAGTTTATTACAACCTTAGTATTGATAATTTAGGCTGAATGTGCGCTGTAGGTACTTGAGTGAATGATGTCCACAGTGAAGTAAGTACATTTGAATGACGTGATTCGACTTCTGGTAAGTAAAGTCCAATGAGTGAACAGGCTGTGTGCCCGTTATCACGATGATAAACGATAGTGTAGTCTTGTTATCAATTCGTGTCCTGGCGTCAGCGTATTAGAGTACGTTCGTAAATTCAGTTCCTAAATGCCGACGTGAGGAGTTCGTGTTAGGTCCCGATTGACCGCGTTGACTTGCTCGATGGTAGAAAAATCCTCGACAATTTCAACAATAATATGTCCTATTGTACGTGTGCGTGTCGTCCTGACGTGTGATGAAGTGTCCGGTATGTGAATAATGTATTGTCCTCAATGACGTAATAAATATGTGTACACTGACCTGGTTGTCATTATGCGTTGATGTATGTAACGTCCAGCTGTAAATATGTTCAGATATGTGCAACGTCCAAATAACGCAACATCTTCCTTGTCAATTATGGTGGAGACGAGTGTCCGTGGTGTACGTGCTATCCATCTTGACACATGACGAAGTATGCGTATAAATGTCGTAATATTCACTAAGTCCGTTAGTGTGCTGACAATTCAGCCATGCACTAGTGTCGGTAAGTAGCGATATTGAACGTGCAAATGTCCTACAAATGCAAATGGCTAAAATGTTTTGGCGTTCTGAACAAACAAGTCAAAACTTTCTTTAATGTTTACAGAATTAGCGAATGTCTTTCCAACAACGTAACTATAACTGTGCGCCGGCAGTACACCCCATCATGTGTGTATCAGTCCACCGATAAATCTGATAAAATTGTGGCAAATGTCTGAGCATGTAATGAACTTCATAGATTCAGCAAATTGCTCAACATAATGCAACACTTTCGAGCAGTTCCAATCGATCATAGATTCTTGAATACAAATTGTCAATCGTTGTGCTATAGTATAATAGGTTACTGTGGTGCAGAATTGTGGCAGCGCAGTGTTTCTTCAGATCTCACTGCCTACTCAATCAATCAATCAATCATATGCCATGCCGGAAAGCGTGGGTGGTCATGATTCGCCATTTCACTCGATCACCAGAGTCGTGGATCAGCTCAGTGTTCCTGTCTCGTCCATGCCATGTGGCCAAGCCATCCAGGTATTTTCCTCTCGGTCTTCCTCTTGGTCTGTTCCCTTCGATCTTGCCAGCTGTCACTAAGTTCTCCAGTCCATTTCTTCTCATAACATGTCCAAAAAAGTTTGACTGTCTACGTCTAATTTCTCTAATCAATCTACGATTTTCATTTGTCTCTTGTAGTACTTGGTCATTGGTTTTTCTATCTGTCCATGGTATTCTTTGCATTTTCCTCGGAAACCACATTTCTGCAGCCATCAGATGTTTTTCAGCTTGACTGCACATTGTCCAAGTTTCACATCCATACAAAAGAACAGGCTCTATGTATCCCCTCAACACTCTTTTTCTCGTTTCAATTGACATCATTTTATTGGTCAGAATGTTTTTCATCTTGCTAAAGGCTACTTTCGCAATGGCGATTCTTGTTCTAATCTCTTCAAGGCATCTGCCATCAGATGTTATGACTGTTCCGAGATAATTTAACCGATTCACTTGTTGAAGAATATTCCCATTTACTTGTATATTACATTGTGGTACTTCGTTCTTCCTAGTGACGACCATAACCTGTGTCTTCCTACAATTTAATTCCAACCCCAGCTGCTCACTGTGTACAACCACAGCGTCTACTAATTGTTGCAGATCCTGTGCATTGTCTGCAATCAATACTGTATCATCTGCATATCTAATGTTATTTATGTTTCGTCCTCCAATGCTGATTCCATTTAGGTCTTCTACATTTCTGAAAATATTTTCACTGTATAGGGAAAAAAGATCTGGAGACATTACACATCCCTGCCTAACACCTCTCTTAATAGGTTGGTATTGTCCTACTTCATTATCAATTCTTATGGCAGCTTGTTGTTTCCAATATATGTTTTTTATAAGTCTAATGTCTTTCCCATCAATTTGTAGATCTGCAAGCATATCCACAATGTTGACATGTCTAACTCTATCAAAAGCCTTTGTGTAGTCAATAAAGCAAAGATGTATATCCTTGTTTACTTCTAAAGCACGTTCAATAACTGTTCGCAGCATATACACAGCATTTACTGTACCCTTTCCTTCTACAAAACCACATTGTTCTTCCCCTATTTCAGGTTGTATTTTCTTCCTCACTCTTTGCATGATAATTCGTAACAAAATCTTTGTGATGTGACTCATTATACTAATTGTTCTATGTTGATCACATTCTAAGGTTCCTGATTTCTTTGGGATTGCAATAAATACAGAATTACATAAATCAGAAGGTATATCTCCAGTATCATATAATGTGTTCAGCAGTCTGGTGACTTGCTCTAGTCCAAATTCTTCTAAAGCTTTAATCATTTCTGTTGTGATGTTATCTGCACCGGGGGCCTTGCCAGCTTTCATATGCTTAAGAACATTTTGAACCTCCATCTTTAAAATTGCTGGTCCTTCATTATTAAATCTAATAGCATACTGTTCCTCTCTGTTATCATTATACAGGTCTTTCACATAATCTGTCCATACATGTAGAATCTGATCTTTTAATGAGAATGTAGTCAATCTGGTTTCTAATCCTGCTATCAGGACTCCTCCATGTCCATAATCTTCTAGGGTGTTGTTTGAACCAGGTGTTTCCTACAATCATTTCCTGTTCTTTTGCCCACTCTACTAGTCTGTATCCTCTTTCATTTCTCTCTCCTAAACCATAGTTTCCTACTGTGTATCTATCCCCTTGATTTCCTACTTTTGCATTGAAGTCCCCTATTATGATGTTTATTTCTGAATTTTTACATTTCTTTAAGGCAGACTCTATGTCATTATAAAATTCCTCTACACTATCTTCACTAGACTCTCCTGTTGGGGCATATACTTGAATAACATTTATGTTAAAAGGTCTGCCACTCAATTTAACTAGTAATACTCTGTCCGACACGGCCCAATATCCCTGAACAGACGTTGATGTTTTCCGGTCCAAAATTATTGCCACTCCCCTATGTCGATCCTCACCTCCAGAATAAATAATCTTAAAATCTTTATGTATCTTGATGCCTGCTCCTGTCCATCTCGTTTCGCACATACCTAATATATTAATTTTTTCTCTTTGAATTTCTTGTGTTATGTTCTCTAATGTTCCGTCGTTGTTTAACGTCCTAACGTTCCATGTTCCTAATTTTAATGTCTCTGTCCTTGTCTTGCGATGATCAGTCTTTAAGCGAATCATAATAAACTAGGCAATTTCAAAGAGGTAGTTTGCCGTTGCTTTCCTCTATGGCAGTGACCATACTGGCCGGGTGACCGCAATCAGTGTCTCTCGAAAGAGAGAAAGCTTGCCGTCGCGAAACTCGAGACCATAACCAACAAATATCTGTCGGCTGCCCTCATAATTTCATCCACCACCTGCCTTCCGTGGCTTCTTTTGAACACTTCCAATTAACGAACACGAAATAGCATCACATAATCCAAAGGAAAAACACTATCCACACGAATTTCACGGGAATTTCCATAGGGAATCCACAGAAAAACACTGAACAGCGTCTCCCTCAAGACAACAAGTCATCGCTTCGCCATTGTACCGGAAGTACTGCCTACTCACATCGACATAATTCCTTTCAATGTCGACCATGGTGTCGATTGTTTCGTATATCTCTTATGTAACCACCATCTTCTTTTCTCACGTAGACTTGTAGTTGTAACTGTATATTCTTTAAATAAATAATGTTCTTAAATAAGTTACACTATTACTAAATGTTCGTTGTTTCTAATATTTCATAGCGCTGTGGTGTGTTCAATAACGTGGTGTACTTTTTCGCATCTGGTGCAAACTTGATATGATTAATAGATCGCACTTCTTAAACATGATTGAGTTATTATGTATTAATTTTACAGTTTTTATGATGTTTTAATGATGTTTTAATTTCACCTGTTGTTATTACTTTATCACAAAATGCTTTTTCACTTCATTTATTCTGGCTGTTCTTCCGGCATTTTGGTGACGCGGGTTTTCATGTGCTCCTTCTTTCTTTCTGTGTAGCACGGTGTGGAATGTGCCGCTGCTGCGTAATTTCTTTTATGTTCAGCTATGGAAACTGGCGGGGAATCTGTGTTGACAAACAAACAGTCCAGAGACGACCCCCACGTGTCTCGAAGTGCCTGTCCTCTAAATCCAACGGGACCGTACACTCAAAGCAACTCAAATTGAACTCGTCAAGAACAGATCAGAACAACAAAAGATGTTCTATCTTACGTGAACCGGATCATGAACATATGGCAGACTCAAGTCGAGCAAACGATTTTCAGACGTACGTTTATTCCGCCGCAGGACAAAGGATATAACTCTTGTAGAAACGTGAGCTGATCCCTATACGCAGGATCGGCGCTCACTTAAATAACATCTACCTACGAGCTCCGAGTCCAGCTCGCTGCTCTTGAGGCCTAATTATCCAAATCCTCAGTTCAACTGATTAAATAAAAGTCTAGGTATCTACACCCGGTCTTTCTACCGTTGTGTTGTCTTTAACAAATTCCTCTCCGGACTCCCAGCTGCTTCATCACGAAATCACTGCCTCTATGTGTAACCTTCACATGGAGCCTTTTATAAACACATCCTTTCGAATCCACGAATTCACAGCGTCCCCCGTTGCCGTCCAATGACCTTGTTTTCCTTTCCTTGGTTTCTCATATTTGTCGTCCAGTTTTGTGACTGTCTGGGAAAATCCAGTAAGGTCTCTTCTTTATACTTGGTGGCACGTGTTCCGTTATGTGGCAGTGCCCTCGTTTCATTGACTTCAGTTCTTTAAAAAACTTTCTGGATTCGTTTTTCTGGTGATTAGTTTCCATATCTTTGATTATATTACTCATATATCTTCGCTTCTGCTGTCGAACTATTTTTTGTAGACTCTTTACATTCGTTTCTATATTGCTCTTCCTTTTTGATGTTGTTGATGTCATTTAACCATAAATGTCTGGCATTCTTTTTCCTAATGACTGCTTCTTCACATTTTTGATTGAACCATCTGTTCTTTCTATGCGTGGTTAACACACCGAGACATTCTTCTGCGGTAGTTTGAATTGTATTCTTGATGTTCAACCAAGTTTGGTCAACGCTTTCCTCCAATGAGTTTTGCAGAGTTTCAAGTCTACATTTTATTTCATCTGTAAATTTCACTTTGACTGTAATTTCTTGTAGTTTTTCTCTGTTATGTGTTGGGTGTAATCTTTGTAATTTAGTATAGAAGCTCTCTTAAATTTTATTTTAAATTTTGCTCCAACGAGGAAGTGGTCGCTGTGGCACTCAGCTCCTCTATAACTTCTAACTTGTTGTATGTTTGATGCATTTCTGTCGTTAATTAAAATGTTATCTATTTGAATTTGGTTTTCTTGTCACATGATTTCCAAGTGTGTTTGTATATATCCTTTCTTTGTAGTCTGGTACTGCTAATCTGCAGTCCTTTGGCTTCTGCCAGGTTGATGACTCTCCATCCATTATCATTTGAAATTGTATGTAGGCTTTCCATACCGGCCACATTTTTATGAGTTTCCTCTCTACCTATTTTTGCATTGAAGTCTCCCAACACAATCAAGATGTCCTGTTTGGGGGGTTTCTTCTATGACACCTTCCAAATCATTATAAAAGTCTTCTTTAATATCATCTTCTTTCTCTTCAGTAGGTGCATGTACATTAATCATCGTTATATTTTTCCATTTACCATTTATTCGTAATTTACTACTCCTGTTATTAACAGATTTAAAGTCTTAGTAACCTTAAAAAAAAAAAACACCAATAACTCATCAGGACTAAATGCAACCAATAATCAGATCCTTTGCTGCGCTGCTTCGGCGATCTGCGATTCACTAACTTTTATATATAATCAATGTCTCACCAAAGGTCACTTCCCATCAGCCTTTAAAATCACCAAAGTGTATCCTCATTTGAAAGCTGGTTCATTAGACGATCATCTCATGAGTAACTGTAGGCCAATTTCCATATTATAATCACTATCCAAACTGCTGGTTCTCTCCTCGTCGGTAACTTACGGGGTATGTGAGCCGGCCGCTCAGAAAGCAATGGCAAACTACTGAGCGTAATCTTTCCAAGAAATCAACAATCAGCTGAAAGATGCTGATGTTGACAGCGATGCAAACTGCTAGAAAAGCACGTTCACAATCCAACAATAGAACACTTAGTTCGCCACAAACTACTAGTTGACAGTCAGTCATGTTTTCGGCCTAAATATTCTTGTCATACGGCCCCAACTAACGTGATAGAAAACGGGCTTCAAAATATTAACAGCAAAACTCTATGTGGAGCGGTATTTATAGACTTTAGAAAAGCATTCGATATGAAAGAATATACTATTCTAAGTAAAAAAAACAACAACCTAGAAACAATGAAAATAAATATTGTGACATTAATAAAATAATTATTATTAGACAAAAAAAATAAGTAGTATCACACAAAAAATCTGTATCTCAAGCTATTACCATTAATATTGGAGTACCTCAGGGGTCTATACTTGGCCCTCTTTTATTTGCATTTATATAAATGATCTTCCCTTATATCTTTTGTCGTCCTGCGATCTGTTTGCAGACGACTGCACAGTATATACAAACGCTATTGATTGTAATGTGCTAGAATCATCCTCGCAACAGGAAATAAATAGTGTATTTAACTGGTGTCATGCAAACCGCATGCAAATTAACATTTCTAAAACAAAATCTATGTTAATAGCAACCAGACAAAGACTTCACACACTAAACTAGCAGAGAACTCTTCAGCTGCACATTTGTAGCACGCGTGTAGAAATTGTAACCAAGCCAAGGCACTAGGTCTTATCATTGAACAACTTCTAACCATTAATTCCCATTTTCATGCTCTCGTTAAACAAATAGTCGAAAAAGTATACCAACTTGGCAAAATTAAAAATTTCCTTGACAAAAACACAAGAAAGATATTCTATACTTCCCACACACAAAACCCATATTGATTATTACTGCACAATCTGTCATCGATGCTCCAAATCAATAACAAAACGCCTTTATTCACCCCAGAAAAGGGCAGTGCGTTTAATTAACGGGGAAAAGCTTACCGACAATTCTAACCTAAATGAACGTCTTCAGTTACTGCCACTCCACAAACGCCTATTTTTTAATAAGGCCAAACTAATTCACACATTCTATTTCAAAATGCTCAAAGCTACCTTTGGCCATTGTTCAAATACAGCGCAAGACATAGCTAACGACTAAATATACTTCATGTCCCTAAACCTAGGATAGACTTATATAAAACAAGCTTAGCATACTCTGCCGCTCAGTTGTGGAACAATCTTCCACAAGATATCAAAGACACCACCAATCACTATACATACAGTCGCAACCTGTTTTAACACTATCTCAGTACAGACTACATGCCCCCCCCCCCCCCCCTAAAAATATTTTTTTTAAAACAAACAATAATAATGGAAGATTATCTCAAACGACAACTAGCCAATAAACATTCCCATATTATGATACGTTACACATTCCTTAAGTATTTATAATACCCGTGTTAAACATTGTCTTAGTGAGTCATGCATTATTGATTATTTTCCATGCGTTTTAATGCTTATTTTTCTGTTGTCTAATATTACCTTCGTAAGTGATGTTGAACGAAATAATGTATGACAGGAAACAGAGAAGAAGGATAGAATATCAGTCGGACCTGCATGCCCAATTCTTAACCCTTTGAAAATAAAGTTTGTTCGTTTGTTCGTACGTTCGCTCGTGAGTACAGGGTTTAAGATTCAGACCCATGGAGCAGTATGCTAACAACACATGCTTTATATACTTGAACTTGTGTACGCTCTGTTAGTCTATTATTCTCCCAAACTCTATTAGTTAGGCTGGAAAGTGTTGTGGCTGGCTTTCCAATGCGCCTATCGATTTCTGTCTCTAAGGAAAGATTCTCTGATATTATCGACCCCATATACGCAAACGCATAGATAGCCTTCCGATCGTAATTAGAAATTTTGATTTATGAAGGTGTATCAGCATCTTGTTCCATCACCTGTGTTTTATTTAGGCTGATTGTCAAAGTCTCACATCTAGGTTGCGACGCGTTGGCTGTGCCAACGCCAGGCGACATAACAACGCGCAACCCTGAGTGATGTTAAACACTACAGAGGGAATGCGGCGTCTTCGACGACGCCCGTATAAGCAGCCAAGCACAGCAACTGAGCGACGCTAAGATAACCGCTGGTCAGCGGTACACCCCGTGAACCTTGCAGGGGTCACACCAGCTGACTTGAGCGTCGACTAGCGTGTAGAACGAAAGGTCAGGCAGACCGGGTTAGGCGTTTGTATGGACAGGTCGCATGAGTCTGCGAGTGGTTTTGAATCTGCATTGAGAGCGAGCCTGTGTGACAGTGGGAGACTGGTTCGAACGCTTGAGCATTTTGGCGTGTAAGTGATATGTATATTGATTGCATGTATCCTTATGTATTGTATTGATATTGTTCATGCTGTAATGATTGCTATGGATTGTCATTGCGCGATGTATGTGCCATAATGAATGCAGCGCGTAAATAAAGCTTGTAAATAACGGTTTCGGATATTCACTTCGTGTGATTTGATAGTTTGATACTGCTTCACACTTGCCAGAAAACGAGCTACTTATCTTGCCCTACGCAAGACTCTGACAAATGCGAACGTGGGTTTCTCGTCCGAGTTTTGAACTGAATGCGAACTTGCAGATTTTTTTTGTCCGAGTTTTTGAATCGAATGTGAAGACGTTGATAGAAATGCGCAAGTCACAGATTAGGGTAAAGTAACGGTTAAATAATGTTGATTTCATTAAATTATAAGTGTGAAGACATTATTTGAAGCCAACCGTGGCGTCTTCAGACTTATCGCCAAATTCAACCAATTTTGTACCTAAAATCCAAAATGGCGGCCGTGCCCTTGAATGTCATTGGGTAGGGTTAGTGTGAGCGTGAAAGTTGTTGATTGTGGTAACGACTAACAATAATACTTGACAACATACAAACCTATACAGACTTCAGTGACATTACATACACCATACATTTACAAACGTTCTAATTTCGTTTAGTTTCAAAAGTACAGGTTTTTTGGGTCAACTTTACCTGAACCTTATGAACTTCAAAACATTTTTTGTGCGTCAACCCGTAGGACGTTCCAGTGTGATTTCGAGCACCACTGAACAGCACATTGCCCAAGGATTACTTGAGTATAAAAAAAATTTTCATTCCTCTTTATACTTTCGTTAGTCTGGCTTTAAACATCAACTGTGCTAGAAATATTTGTAAATTACTAACACCATAAGTAATTTTGTTTATATTCATTTCATCATACGCATTGTTCATCATGTCTTCTTTAAACGATTTCATTGAAATGGGTTTAAAAATGAATATGTCTGGTGAGGGATTGAGAGCATGGAGTGAAAGTAAATATGCAGAATATCTCTTGAAACAGGAGCAAATTGGTGAGCGAAATGAGAGAGCGGCCGAAAGGGCGTTAAAGGCACAAGCAGAAGCTGCTCTAAAGGACTCAGAAGCTACTCTAAAGCTTCAACAGGCACAATCAGAAGCTGCTCTAAAGCTTCAACAGGCACAATCAGAAGCTGCAGTGAGGCAAGCTGAGATCTTAGCCCAAAGCAAGAGAGAAGAGCAAGAAACACAACTGAAAATTGAACAGCTAAAAGCTGAATCTTCTAAAGATAAAAATAATAGAGAAACAGACAAAGATCAACCTTACAAGAAATACCAAGGTCTGATTAAAAGTTACAACACAGGTGATTGCATAGCAGCATTCACCCAAAATTTTGAATTTGTCATGGACCATTATAAAATTCCAAAACCTGAATGGGGTATAGTATATGTAAGAAGTCTTTCTGGGGAACCTCTGAAAGTCATAGAGTCGATCCCAAATGACCGGAAAGAAGATTATCTGTACATTAAGGCGAAAATTATGTCACATTTTTTACTGGATGATTCAGGTTATAGAGAACAATTTAGGAAGTTATCGCCTAAGCCTACACACACGTTCTCTGATTACATCTCAGAAATTCAGAATATTTTTTTCTAAATGGCTGTCAGCAGCCAAAGTAAATGGAAGTTATGACAAATTAGTTGATCTTATGTTGAGAGATAAGATTATCACATCTCTCCCACCCCCATTTTCTAAATTTTTGTTAGAATGTCAGTGTGGAAGTGTCCAACAGATTGAAAGTCGTGGCTCTGGTTATTTTGCAGCCAATAAGCAATGTTTCTCTAGTAGTCTGACCAGCACAGACTTTGTAGCAGCAGCTACATATGGCAAATATCAGTCAAGGTCAAATAACAAACAAAGACCATATAAACAAGCTGCAGAGAAATTTTATCAGTGCAGATATTGCCACCTATCACACAATGAAAATGATATGTGCGACCAACATCCTGGGTACACTGTTTACTTGCAGAACTACATTTCTAAGCAAGATAAAGAAAGGAAGAACTACAGAAGTCTTACCAAATGTTATCTTTGTAAAGCTTTTGGTCACTGGCGTAAGGATTGTAAGGGCAAGGCAGTGACCAGAAAGGCTAATGCAGCCATGTTTGACAGTTCTTCTTCAGAAGATGAAAGTGTACAAGATCACCCAGTAAACTCAGCACATTCCATTGATGTGTTCCATCATGAAAAATGTACCATTTGTGATCAATTTCATGAGTGTCAGCGACTTGTGCGCTGCAGCTTTTCAAGACTCCGCTACTTTCGCACTGCACGAAATAACAATTCATGACATTTGCGAAAGGAATGTCATTTATTCAGAGCCGACATTTGAATGGCTCTACGAGCGTTAGGTTTCATCATTGTTACACAATATGAATACATCAACGTGATGATAGATGATGCTAGCATTACACAATCTAAATGAACAGCCCTATGTTTGCCTATGGCCTAGAAAGCGATCGTATTGGTCAAGGATACGTCTGCTCTCTCTACCGTCTCCAGTCAGTCTGTCCCGCTACACATTGCGTGGACAAGCACGGACACTTTACTCTCTGTGCAGTCGCTATTATTGCGTGCCTGGTCTTGCCAGCACGCCGGCTGGTGAGTTCGAGTAACCTGGCATATCACGGTTACTCGCAAGGCCCAGCAACCCAATTGCTTGGGGAAAGCCCTAGCTCATCTGTACTCGTCGGCCTCTGGTCTGACACAAATGTGTCTCCCTGTGAGGTTATTAATAGTACTCGGTGTCTTCCCTGTCTGGTGTCTCTCTACTAGACTAGTGTTAACTCATTACTCCTGTAAGGCCTTATTGGGGATGCTGACAGGATCCCCTCCTCTCCGCGAAGTGTTACTTCCCTTTTTCTCATGTTTGTAACACTTCTGGTCACAAAAGAAAAATTGGTTGTCCCAATTTTGTCAGATCTCCAATAAGTATAGAACTTTCTAGTTTGGGGATAGAACAATATCTTCTACCTTCATTCACAGTGTTCTATCTTTTCACTTGGCTAATTTAGTAGCCCATGTCTCAGTATAGTTGGTTCTATAGATATCTTAAGGATTGGTAGTGAACCGGAAACCGTTGTCTTATGACTTATGTCCTGGCTTCTGTCGTTTGACCCTATGTCTTTTGACTTCCACCCATTGACTTCCGTCTTGACCTGTTCCTCCTATTGCCCGAAATGACAACCCACACACTAGTTGACTCTATTATGAGTTCAACACATGAGCACCAAGTGTTCATGTTCCCATCAATATCCCCTCCAACTCTATACACACAGCTCTACTGTTCACCTTCTTGCTTCCGCATGTGAAAAAGCTATATTCACTGTTACATTTAGGTTTCTAATAATTTATTGTGTCCCCTGAATTTCGAGTTATTGTACTTTGGATTCAATGGTGTGTGCATCTTTTACGTGTTTGTTTTCCTGTTTGTTTGCGTGTTTTCTACTAAACTACAGTGTACTTAACTCTCTACAATGTGTATGCGTTAGTGTACTAAATGTGTGTGTTCCTTCGAGCGCCGCAAATCGGTTTATTGTGGTTACAAACGTTCGTCATTTTTATTTGTGACCACAACTCCGTTTTCTGAAGCTCAAAGTACGTTCTCTATATACTCTGTTAAAGTGTGGCTGTAACACATATAAAAATCCTCGACAGCACATTGGAAACACAGATGACACAGACAAATCAAATAAGACTTTTCCAGCGGTGGAAAAAAAAATTTCCGCTGTCTTTCTCTCTCGCTCTCTTCCTTTCAATGTTTACTAAGTTTTTGCATTGTCTCCTCGCATTTTCTCTTCTTTCATTCATCTTTCATACCCTTTCATACTATTCTTTCACTCAATCATTCTTTCGTCATTAAAATATGTTTCATAGTATTACTTACATACACAATATATATATATATACAATAAACGATTGGCTGAAATTTTAACAGTGATCACGCCAAATGACTGTGCGTTTTGTTTGCACGCGTCATGTCTGTACAAAAATTATACATAGTTATAAGGATGGTTTGTTACCGCTCCTGACATAGTAACTTCCATAATTTGGTGTGCTGACCTAAATAACCCTCAAGAGAAATAATTTACTACTACTTTCATTTTAAGAGCAATGGGTTAATTACCTTAAATGTTACTTGCGAAAAAGATGATATTAATTCCTAAATGATTAGTATTAGTTTTGAAATGATATATTAGCTAAATGGATGTATAAATGATTATGATTATAAGTTAATTAACTAATATAAGATCTAATAATTGTATTTCTATAATGGATGTTTTAATAAATGGGTTATTAATTCAATGATGGTGATTTCTAACTATGCAAATAAGAAAATAAAGTTATGTATGCGTTTACACAATTTGCAATAGAATAAATAATAGAAAATGAAGTTATAGATACTGTAAATAAAATAATAATGTACATATATCACAGTTACATTTCTATATCTAATTACACTAAGTTGACGTCCTCCTCTGCGTTGTGAAGATGGAGCAAATCTCTTTGTAGACTATTCTAACATAGTTCATTCCGCCAAAGTCTTTTATGCTCTCCTTGAAGGATAGTGTATTAATATAGTTGCCTACCACATTATGTAGGTCCATAGCTAACCCTGGAATGTTATTCGGGGTCTAAGCGTTGGTTCAATGTATTCTAGATTCGGGGTCTAAGCTGGGTTAGCTGTCCTATTGGCGTTAGTTCCCATATTCTAACTTATGTGTGTGTCAGCGCATGTTAATTATGCGTCTGTTCGTTACACTTTTCATAGCACTGTTCTATTCACACAAGTTATATATCAGGCGATAGTAACGCACTTACGATATGTCTTACTCACCACACATGGCACTTGGTTATCTAACATTACAGTGTCACTGTTTCTGGTGGTGTATGGTCGCTTCCTTCCTGTAACTCAGTTATTTGAATGGATGAAGGACGACTAAAAATGTCTGCAATCGTATTTAATCTCCCTTTTAAATGCTTAATGGTAAATGTGTAATTTTGGAGAATCAAAGCCCACCTGTAAATTCTATTGTTGGTAGGATGACCAGATTGCATCACAGACAATGGAGAGTTATCGGATTGGATTACAAACTGTGCTCCTGCCAAAAATCGGTGAAACTTTCTCACGCAATAGATCAAACTAAGGCCTTCCAATTCTGATGCTGAGTATCTTCCTTCAGCCGGAGTGATCTTGCGACCTACGGGGTGGAACGTCCCGTCGAAGAACTGACCTAGTAATTCCATATATGGATATGGCACTCATATCTGTGCGTAAGAAATAAGTGAGTTTTGGATTAGGCATACGACGGATAGATGGAACGATGAAAAAATGTTTCAATTTCGATATCGCACTAATTAATCGTGCATCTTTTACAGATAACTTAGCCAAAGCTTTTAAGATGTTAGAAAAAACACTGGTGATTTCCCCCAGGTTTGGAATGAATTTACTATAATAGTTTCGGACCTGTTTCTTGGTCGTTGGCATAGCCAAATCCAGAATCTTAGTGATGATTCTGTCATTAGTTTTCAATTAGCTCCTGCAGATGATATGACCCAGGAAGTCAATTTGTTCCATGCCCAACTCTACTTTGGACGGCTTAGCTGTGAGTCCACACAATCTCAACCTGTTGAAGACCTGTCGACGTTTCAGTAGGTGTTTTGTCCCGTCTTTTGTCTGAATGCATCTGTTATTTCTATATGTCGAGATATTCGTCGCAGTTACGTTTACTGTAGGAACTGGTAGTTCCATCTCGTCCAATACTGTTGTGCTACTAGTTGTGTGTGCTGTTATCTGGCTAAGCGTGTTTGCGTTGTCGCTGTCGTGTGTCGCCCTATCTAGTGAAGTTGTGTTATGTTCGTCTGTCGTCTCATTGCTTGGTGTTGGTGCAATCTGTTCGTCTGTCTGTTGTACTTGTTGTGAAACGTATGGTTTCAGGATGTTGATATGAAATATCTCTAAGTGTTCTTTTATCGATATTTCATGATCCGCATCTGATATTTTGAGTTCAACGTTGAGAGGCCTTTGGTAACATGTTAGTACCATGTTATGTTTATCAGTTAGTTGCATCACAACCTTTTGGTTTGGTTTAAGGTGAATCGTTTTAGTACCCTTGTTTGGATAGTTCTGGTTTCCATTACTCGACACCTGCATTAGGGGTCCAGTAATATCGACCGCTATACTTTCAAGGGGTCTAGATGCTATCACTGACCGTTGTACTTCGGTCTTTACATGCTTTTTCTTTCGTACTCGATGTTGATACATAGTACAAGAGCGACAGAAAGATTTTATGTCCGAACAAAATTTCGGCCAGTAAAATTGTGATAGAATTCTGGCTCGCGTTTTATGATAGCCCAAATGTTCAGCAAACGGTGGTGAATGTGCGATTGTTAGCACCTTTTTTCGGTATGTTACAGGTAACACCGTCTGCTGAATTTCATGGTTATTATATGTGTAATAACGCATGAGAATTCCGTTAACCTTTTTAAAGTACCAGGAAGAATTTTTAGAAACTTTCTTTCGCTCACACAACAAGTTAAAATACGGTGTGAGTGTTTCGTCGGTGCTTTGTGCCTCGCTCAGCTTTTGGCGAGTATTGTTGGTATCTGTACCACTTGGTGTTAGTAGCTGTAGTGTTTCATTTTGTAAGTCAGTATAACTTGTTTCTGTATCTGACTTAGTTACAGCGTTGACCATGTGTGTTTCATTCCAGGCTTTTATGTTGTCGTCTGTACATTCTTTCAATGCATCAAGACATCCTAAAATAAGATCTGTACAAGGATCTTGGAGGATCGCGCATGTAAATGTACCGGTAAGGAACGGGGTATTGATATGCGTTTTTGCCAGTGGATATTTCTCGATGGTGCCCGAGAAAGTACGGCATTTGACAAATTCACCCATATAATCTTCTGTTCTAGCAAGTTCTCTCCTTAATCCCAGGATAGTACTGCCGCTATCAACTAAGCATTGGCATGGTTTACCATTGACCAGTGCATCGTAGAACTTAAGGTTACCTCTGGAGGCACATGCTGCATTAGCTTCTTCATTTGAACATGATATTATGTGTCCACATTTCAATCTCCCCTCCGCATGAAACTGGTGACATACTTTACACGTATTAAAGTCTAAAATATCGGTTGCTGATGATACATTCTGGCATTCATTCGTTGGCAAAACATTGACAAGTTTGGGATCTATGTCGCTCTCATCGTCTGATGATGTATCGATGAGGGCTGCGTTGTTTGCCTTCATTCTCTGTCTCCCAAGACATTTATTACTATAGTGACCATAACTTGAACAAAAATAACATTTTACAGCACGTTTAAACGATGATCTTCTGCTTTCTTCTTTATACTTTTGATCCGACCATTTTTCTAGCTTATCTCCAGTGTGGCCCATTGCGATGCCCGCCTGGATACATTCATTTAGTGACGCCATTTTGTGGCGT
Source organism: Cepaea hortensis (assembly GCA_963921405.1). Taxonomy (NCBI): domain Eukaryota; kingdom Metazoa; phylum Mollusca; class Gastropoda; order Stylommatophora; family Helicidae; genus Cepaea; species Cepaea hortensis. The sequence continues at coordinate 106,982 of CAWUFQ010000223.1, read as the reverse complement.
AATGTTAGATCCAAATGATATTACAATAATATGCACAGAATAATTTACAATAATGTGTTAGTAAATGTACATCTTTCGCTGGAAAAGAAGATGCATGATTAAGTTAGAGCATACCAAAATATTTGGAAAATATACTCATCTAATTTGTTGGAAAGTACTGTACTTGGGATGTTCCACCGCAGTCTTTCACACTACACACTGGTTTGATTTGATAACACACGGGCTGCGTTCTGGTTAGTAGAGCAGCAAAAATTAGACACAAGCTTAAGTTGTAAATACAAGCTCACAATTCATCATATTTTATCAAATATTTCATATTTCATCAAGTTGTTAATACAATCTCCTATTTCATGCGAATGATGAATGAAAATGTGCTAAATAGTGATAAATGGTATTAATGATGAATGATATGATCGTCTGAATGATTGTTAGATGATAAATGAGATGATTAGTCGTATGGCCGTCAATTTCGTCTTGTCTCCACCGCTTGACTCTGGCGTACCTTCGTTCTAGGCTGCGGTTCGTCGCTAATCTATTTACTAATTTCGTAGAATGGTGACATTGATGGCTGTATCACACGCAATGAAATGTACACGGTGGTTACGATGGTAATGTTCACTGATGATTTTATACATTTCAATTGCTTTTAGTATAATAACACACTTTCTAAATAATATTGGTAGAATTTCACACTTTACCGATCTAATTTGACTCAATTGTGGTTCACACTCCACAAAATGGCGAGCGTATAATTTACCACACGGAAAAATTAATTTATAGCATGTATCACACCAAATTTGTATTACTTTGCAATATATCACACATCAATAATGTTGAAACGTGCATTGCATTAATTCTGGTACAGAATTTTGTAATATCAATCGATAGCTAGCGTTTGGTTAGTGGTTTATAATACCACTTGCATGTTGGCGTTAACTGCTCGTAGAATATTACTACAACTGCCTGCTATGACTGCTCAGAAACGTTCACTGAAATCTGACAGTAATTGTACTGCTGGCGTTCGTTCAATGTGTTCTGACACCAATTCAGGGTCTACTGGTGTTTATTCCCTGAATTCTGACACTAATTCGCCGCTGGCGTTGATTCATTGACCATTCTGACACCAATTCACCGATGGCGTTGATTCACTGACCATTCTGACACCAATTCGGGGTCTAGCCTGTCAGCGACTTGTGCGCTGCAGCTTTTCAAGACTCCGCTACTTTCGCACTGCACGAAATAACAATTCATGACATTTGCGAAAGGAATGCCATTTATTCAGAGCCGACATTTGAATGGCTCTACGAGCGTTAGGTTTCATCATTGTTACACAATATGAATACATCAACGTGATGATAGATGATGCTAGCATTACACAATCTAAATGAACAGCCCTATGTTTGCCTATGGCCTAGAAAGCTATCGTATTGGTCAAGGATACGTCTGCTCTCTCTACCGTCTCCAGTCAGTCTGTCCCGCTACACATTGCGTGGACAAGCACGGACACTTTACTCTCCATGCAGTCGCTATTATTGCGTGCCTGGTCTTGCCAGCACGCCGGCTGGTGAGTTCGAGTAACCTGGCATATCACGGTTACTCGCAAGGACCAGCAACCCAATTGCTTGGGGAAAGCCCTCGCTCACCTGTACTCGTCGGCCTCTGGTCTGACACAAATGTGTCTCCCTGTGAGGTTATTAATAGTACTCGGTGTCTTCCCTGTCTGGTGTCTCTCTACTAGACTAGTGTTAACTCATTACTCCTGTAAGGCCTTATTGGGGATGCTGACAATGAGGATGGCGTGTTAACATGCGGCCATTCTATACCTGTTACCAATGAGGAGGCCAATTCTGTAGTAAACTCCCAAGGTAAACTAAACATCCACCAGGGGTATGTTAATGGTAGAGCTTCCACAGTTTTACGTGATAGCGGGAGTACGCTCATTGGCGTGAAGAGAGATTATATTTTACCATTACAATATAGTGGTAAATATGTCACATGCAGGACGTTCTCAGGTAACATAGAGAAATATCCACTTGCATGGGCATATATAACTACACCATTCCTTACAGGAAAGGTTAAATGCGCAGCATTAACCAATCCTTGTTGTGATGTTATCATTGGAAACCTTCCTGAAGTGAATGACATGCCACATGACAGTATTACATCAACTGTCATTTGTAATATTGATACTACCATTTCACCGTCATCACAAATCACCATTCATGATGTATTACCACCTGTAATTGAATGTACAAATGCCAATCTGGCTTCGCCAGAACATACATGTAATTGTGTGAATGTGACATCAACGTGTGATGAGAATGATCGTTGTGATGTAATAAATGCAGTAACTAGATCTACTGCACAGATGCAAGATCAAATCGATCAGACAGAGGCTTTACAGCGAGTAAGTCCAGTTGTAACATCTCTTGAGACAACTAGGGAGAAGTTTATAACATCTCAGAAAGCCGATCGATCTTTGCAAAAGTATTTTAAGCTTGTAGGTCAAAAGCCAAGAGTAGCAAAGAATGCTCAATGGTACTTTGCTCTGAAGAACGGAATTCTAACACGGTACTACACCAAAGGTGCCAGCACTATAGAACAAACAGTGCTACCGTTAGAAAACCGCAAGCAAGCATTGAATATAGCTCATGACATACCCTTTGCAGGACACATGGCGTATGCTAAAACTAGAGTAAGGTTACTTACTCAATTTTATTGGCCTAAGTTTTGCTACGATACCAAACAGTATTGCAGATCGTGTGACATCTGCCAAAAGCTTGTCAAAAAGGGTAAACACCCACAAGCTGAATTGCAAGTTACTGATTTGGCTAGTAGACCGTTTGAAAAGATCTCGGTCGATATAGTTGGTCCTCTTAACCATGTAACATCGAGAGGTAATAGGTACATTGTAACACTCATTGATCTATGCAGTCGTTGGCCAGAAGCGATTCCAATGAAAAACATAACCTCCAAAGATATCATGGAAGTGTTTTTTCATATTTTTGCGAGGGTAGGATTCCCTGACACCATCCTTTCAGATCGGGGTAGCCAGTTTATTGCCTCAGCTACACAAGCCTTTACCAAGATGTTGGGGGTTAAACAATGCTTCAACAGTCACTATCACCCGCATTCCACCGGTATCGTAGAAAAGATTAACGGCGATATGAAACATATGCTCTCTAAAGTAACCCAAGAACACCCTGAAGATTGGGATACTTATCTGCCTGCAATTTTGTTTGCATATAGGGAAGTGCCCCATTCCAGAACTGGGTTCTCACCATTTGAAATGTTATATGGTGCACAACCACGCGGCCCATTATCTTTGTATGAATCTATGTTGACTGAAAGTACAACTTTACCTAAACCCATTTCGTCATATGAACATGTAACATCATTGCGTGACAGAATTATGAAATCATGTGTGTTAGCTAAAGAAGCTCTCCAAAAATCAGGAGCTATCTACCGACAATATGCTAACAGAGGAAATAGAACTATTACACTGACACCAGGACAGGACGTTCTTCTTCTTTTGCCAAGTGATAGACATCTCCTCACTGATTCATGGCAAGGACCGTTCAAAGTACTACGACAAATTTCGACAGTAGATTACGAAATTGCAGTTAGGGACAAACACAAAATTTTCCACATTAACATGCTCAAACCATATTACCACAGGCAAGACGACCAAGTAGAAACGGCAGCAGGCACCACCATAGTGGACCAGACGGACGACAACGACACTGATGAGATACCGACACCAGTTCTTGACACAACGACCAACTTACAGGACATTAAGGTAAATCCTAAACTGACGCAGACACAGACTGACAGTTGCAGACAACTGATACAAGAGTACAAGACGATCTTTTCTGACAGCCCAGGACAGACAGATTTAGTTCAGCACCAAATCATCTTGACATCCGACATTCCTATCAAGTGTAGACCGTATTCTATCCCTATACACTAAAAGGAAAAATTACATCAAGAAATCATTGATTTAGAAGCAAATCATATCATTCGACGTTCACAAGCTCATTTTTGTTCACCAATAGTTTTAGTAAAGAAAAAGGACAAAACTATCAGACTCTGTGTGGCCTATCGTAAGCTCAACAGCATTACACAGTTGGATTTAGAACCAATGAGCAACTGTGAAGACATCCTGACTGAACTATCTGACTCACGTTATTTTACTAAACTTGACATGACAAAAGGTTACTGGCAGATAGCTGTACATCCTGACAGTATACATCTGACTGCATTTGCCACACCGTGGGGTTTATACGAATGGTATAAACTACCTTTCGGATTAGTCAATGCACCGGCTACCTTCGTCAGAATGACAAGAATTCTTTTGACAGACATTGCTAACATCGATAATGTGGTTGTTTCGGGATTTGAAATTTAAATATTGAGCACAACCCACTACTGGCAACGCCGATCGCATTCTGGCATGACCCTAAGGCCTAACCACGTCAATATGGAAGCACTATACTCGAGTTTCTAGTTTTAAGATTGCTAACATCATTTGGTACATGGACGACATTTGCATACACACAAAGGACATGACAGATCACATAACAGCACTACAGCAGACATCTGACAGGATTAGACATCATGGACTGACTGTAAAACCTTCCAAAGTTGATATAGCCTTTCAGGAAATATCATTTTTGGGCTGTAAGATCTCAAATGGTTTTATATCAACTGACGATAACATCATGTCTAGAATTTTGAAATTGTCGCTTCCGACAACGAAGAAACAGTTGCGACGTGTGTTAGGTCTTTTAAACTATTATAGACAATTTATTCCTCATTTTGCTGAATTGACCAAATGTTTCACTGATTTACTAACAAATAAACATCCCAATGTGATCGTAAACAGCGAATGTTTGAGGCCAGCATTTACGAAGATTCTTTCATATTTTTCTAGAGCACCTCTTCTAAAATTGCCAAATTTGAATATTACTTTTAGATTAAGATGTGACGCGAGCTCCGTAGCCATTAGAGGTGTGCTTCTCCAGGAACACGACCAAATCTTGTACCCAGTATACTACGTCTCTCGAAAACTGAACACCAGCGAACGAAATTACAATACACCGGAACTCGAGGCTCTTGCCATGGTATTTTCGGTATGTAAACTTTCTAGATTTCTTTTAGGTAAACATTTTATTATTGAAACAGATAATAGCCCGCTGACAATTGTTACCAGAGGAACGCCAAGTAACAGCAAGGTGGCAAGATGGTCCCTTCTTCTGCAGGACTATAGCTATGAGATTAACCATATAAAGGGATCCCAAAACTGTCTTGCAGATCTTTTGTCGAGATGCCCATACGACGAACCTAATACCCAGTCAACACCAGAGCACAGTGCAGAGGGTGTATAAAACTGCAACGTAGATAGTGCTCAGTACCACAGCCAATTGTGACAATGTGTCAGTAACGCTGTGTACAACAATGTGATTGGGTAGATTGTATCTCCCAATGTATATAACTTATGTACATATTTGGATTCTTATTATTATCATTATTATGCGAATGAGTACGTGTATAATTGTGAGATATGTGAAAGAATGGAATCATTATTATGTAAACTAATGTGTTGTATAACTGTAAGGTATGAGAAAGAATGTGATTATTATTGTAAATACATAAATATTGTAACAACCAGACACTACAAAGACAAGTGTCACTGGACAACACTACAGGATCCAGGAACTTACCAAGCCACTACAGCGTGAAGTAATCCTGAATGTATCCAGACCGATGTGTCCAAGACGTTTTAACAAGGTACGAAAGAAGACTGCGACATTACAATCCGAGCAGAAGGCGGAAGAAACGATCCAACAGCTGATAGTAACAACTAATACTCCGTTTATATAATATCCACCCAGAACGGAACAACGTCGTGTGAATGACACCACAACACATGTGTAAAATAGCACAGCTGTATACTTCCGGTATTTTTTGCATATTAATTTAAAAGTTAGCAGACTACACTAAAAAGTCTATAAATTTATGACAATTGTATTAAAATGTGATTTAAAATATTTCCATATACGGAATTGTATATGTCGATCTTTATACTATGTAATCTCAGCATCGTAACTTGATTACTTCTTTACAAACGTGACTTTTTGTGCACATTTGTCAATAAGTATCATATTATGACACTAAGAAATAAATTTGTAGTGATAAGTTATGTCATGTAAACGACGATAAATTATTGTTCCAAAATTTTTGTATAATAACCAAGGGACAGTACTCTAAATTCTTGGTGATGTGTAAATATGTATTGTAAAAATTAACATGTGTACTCGATAGATAACACGTCAATGTGACGTCATTTACATACGGACAATATATTGCCAAAACTGTTGACCTTCATTAGAAACTCTAAACAGAGGTCTGATGATGGAGCTATCTCAGAGGGAGATGCTCACAGTTTAACCTGATGATTTTAGTATTTTTGTTCTTGGTTGTTGAGGTAGGGGCCAGTTTAGCCGTGACCTACCGGACTAGCTGTGTCACAGCGAGGTAATGTCCATCAAATAGATTGTACTTGACTGTTGTACTTCATGGTGCAACATAATTGTTGTATACATATTGTTTACTATTCACCTGTATATATTTATAATAACTAGTAAGTTATGTAGACGAAATACAATGTTTGATTTTGACAAGTTTAAGAACACCTATGTATATTGTACATGAAAGGAAATCCTTTCATGAAAAAGGGGTGTGGAGAGTGTCAAAGTCTCACATCTGAGGTTGCGACGCGTTGGCTGTGCCAACGCCAGGCGACATAACAACGCGCAACCCTGAGTGATGTTAAACACTACAGAGGGAATGCGGCGTCTTCGACGACGCCCGTATAAGCAGCCAAGCACAGCAACTGAGCGACGCTAAGATAACCGCTGGTCAGCGGTACACTCCGTGAACCTTGCAGGGGTCACACCAGCTGACTTGAGCGCCGACTAGCGTGTAGAACGAAAGGCCAGGCAGACCGGGTTAGGCGTTTGTATGGACAGGTCGCATGAGTCTGCGAGTGGTTTTGAATCTGCATTGAGAGCGAGCCTGTGTGACAGTGGGAGACTGGTTCGAACGCTTGAGCATTTTGGCGTGTAAGTGATATGTATATTGATTGCATGTATCCTTATGTATTGTATTGATATTGTTCATGCTGTAATGATTGCTATGGATTGTCATTGCGCGATGTCTGTGCGATAATGAATGCAGCGCGTAAATAAAGCTTGTAAATAACGGTTTCGGATATTCACTTCGTGTGATTTGATAGTTTGATACTGCTTCACACTTGCCAGAAAACGAGCTACTTATCTTGCCCTACGCAAGACTCTGACACTGATGGTGAGCCCAAAGTCTCTGCAGGCGGCTGCAAAACGATCTATGAGCCGTTGCAGGTCTTCTGCTGCGTGAGTAGTCAGTGCCGCATCGTCTGCAAAAAGTAGTTCTCTTATTAATCTTGATTTTATTTTGGTCTTTGCATTGAGTGTTAATGGGTTAAAAAGTTTGCCATCAGATTTTGTATAGAGGTATATGCCTTCTGTAGCAGTCCCAAATGCCTATCTTAAGAGAAGGTCGAAGAAGATACCAAAAAGTGTAGGAGAAAGCATGCAGTCCTGCTTTACTCCGCTGCTGATGCTGAATGTCTGGGGTGTTGAGCCATCGAATAAGATGGTCCCCTGCATGTTTTCATGAAATGATTTCACGAGACTTAGCAGGATGAGTAGACATCCTTGTCAGGTTCTCACATTTAAAGATGAATCTGGCTCGCTTGACCTAACATATACCCAGTCACAGAATGATTTGACTTGACACACGGTAACACTAAGTTCAATGTTTTATTTACACTTCACATGCAACACAATCTAATTCGGCATGTTGCCCACACAATGTGAATACAAGAATACACACAGTCGATGAATCAATACACTCACAGACTCAAACCACAGCCGCGCAGTCTGCCATCTTCTCACAAGAGATACTAGCAATCGACATTCAGGCACAGCAATAATACAAGCCTCTCTCAAACCACGTCTGTCCAGTCCGAACACCCAAGCCTCGTCTGCCGTTTCTCGCTCTGAGCACTTGCCCTGTGGGATCTAGTCCAGCGGGAACTGCGTGCGTCACGATTGTACTTGCTTGACCGCTGACGGTTACTCAAACTCACCAGCGAACCTGTGGATAGGTAACTGGGGTTTGTCTGGCGCGCGTAACGACGCCGCGGCACAACAATGGGGGATTATGACACTCTCCCCACCTCACCTTCATGAAAGGTTTCACCTTTCATGTGAGCTCTTTGTAAACTTAGGGTTAATATTTTAACCCAGTCAGAATCTTCCCATTAGTTGTCGTTGATGCATTGGCATAGTTTTAATTGAAATACATAGGTATTGCATGATATATATATTACCTCATGTGGTGTCAAACAGTAACACCTCCCAAGTACAATACTTTCGATGGATAATCACGTCCGTTGCAATTATGACACAGTCAGACCAGTAGCACCAGCATTCCATGCAACTACCTCGCAACCAAAATTTAAAAAATTCAAATACGCCCGAAAACGTCAGGTTAAACTGCAAATCGTCCCAAAATGAGACGATATCAACTTTAGAGTCCTACTCAAATTTGGCAGGGACATCTTATGTTGGTCTTCAACTTCGGCAATCTCTTCCATGCCCAGCTGATGTCATCTTGGAGTGTTGACAACCTGGCAACACAAAGGCTATTTTTATACCTTACACATTACCACCTATTTCGATTTACTGCCCTGTGGTGTAATATGTGACAACATTAAATACAAGAGAAATAAACTAAACATATATTAACTACAATAAATTTCATTTGTTAATATATTTCTCAGCGTCATAGCTTGATGCTTCTTTACAATAGCGAAATAAATGGCGCTACTGTGAACAAGTTGATCAAGATATGATTCTCAGATTACATTACTACAAAAATTATAATACACAATTCGCGTATTTTAAATTCGTGTTTCAAAAATATTTTACATGTGTCATTACTTTTTGGGTTTTTGTTCATAGTCTGCTACACTTTTGTATAAATTAATAACTATCCGGAAGTACACACGCACAGCTGATGTAAACGAAAGTTCTTAACACACTTGTTCCGTAAGGATGTAACAATACTCGGAATGTCAAGTTGTTATAACAAGCTGGTGTGTTCGATGTTTCGTTGAAAACTTCTGGATTACAATGTTCTACAGTGGTTTAACTGTCACAGTTTGTTTCAATCACTCGTTCGTTTCATTCGGATTAAAATGTCACTGGATAAGTCCGGTTTACAGGTACCAAGGATAACTTCAATTGTTCAATTGAGGTAAGTTATGAACACATGTGGCACTGTTCTTTGTTTGTAATATTTACAATTAATACTGTTCACTTTCTACCACATACTACGCACTTATACAACACAATTATCACAATATTTATAAGATACTAGTATTATTTACACTGGGATCTGGTCCCTATCACATGATTCACAGCTTCTCTGAAAAAAAACGTCATTACTGGCTGTGATGGTCTGAGTGTTTTGACACACTGCACTCAGACAATAAGTGGCTACTGGGTATCAACGGGACAACGGGACAAAAGATCGGCTAGTGTATTAAGCTTGCCGGGGATATGTCTCACTTCAAAGCTGTAATCTTGGAGCAAAAGAGACCATCGAGCTATCATGTGGTTAGTCGGCGCACCTGATGCAATAATCGTCAGTGGGTTGTTGTCGGTTTCCACTATAAAATGCCTCCCAAGGAGGAATCTGGACAATTATGTGATGGCAAATACAAGAGCGAGGGCCTCTTTCTGAGGTGTGGACCAACTTCGTTCCCTCGGTTTTAGTTTTCGGCTTAGGTAATATACAGGATGCAAAATGCCGTCACTTTCCTGTAAAAGTACCGCCGCGATCGCCACGGAGCTGCATCTGTGCGCAATCTGAAAGGAATATGCAAATTTGGCAATCTGAGAATGGGATTCTTTGAACTATTCTCGGAAAAATAGGATAATACTTTATCGAATGCAGATTTTAGGCATTCGCTGTTCACAATTTTATTTGGATGTTCTTTTTTTAGCATGTTAGTAAAACTTTCAGTCAGTTCAGCAAAATCTGTTATGAACTGTCTGTAGTAATTTAGCAGTCCTAACACACTTCTGACTTGTTTCTTTGTAGTCGGAAGTGATAGTTTTAGAATTTTTGACACGATGTTGTCGTCAGTCGTGAGAAAGCCATTAGAGATTTTATAGCCCAAAAAGGAGATTTCTTGGTAGGCTATGTCAACTTTAGCAGGTTTAACTGTCAGTCCGTGCTGTCTGATACGTTCAAATGTCTGCTGTATTGTCGTTATATGGTCTGTCATTGTCTTTGTGTGTTTACAAATGTCGTCCATGTACGAGATGATGTTCGTTATGTCTGTCAAAAGTAGTCTAGTCATGCGTACGAATATTGCGGGTGCATTAACAAGCCCAAATGGTAATTTGCACCATTCGTACAGTCCCCACGGTGTGGCAAAGGCTGTCAGATGTCTGCTTTGTTCGTCTACCGGTATCTGCCAGTACCCTTTTGTCATGTCCAGTTTCGTAAAGTACCTAGAGTCTGTCAGTTCAGTCAGTAATTCTTCACAGTTGGTCATCGGTTCTAAATCCAACTGTGTGATCTTATTTAATCTTCTGTAATCTACACAGAGTCTTATTGTGTTGTCTTTTTTGCGCACCATGACTATTGGAGAACAAAAATGTGACTGTGATCGTCTGATGATGTCGTTCTTTTCTAAGTCTATAATTTCTTGATGTAGTTGTTCTTTGTAATGTATGGGAATGGAGTATGGTCTGCATTTTATTGGTGTCAAGGTAATGTGGTGATGTACTAAGTCTGTTTGTCCTGGTTGGTTAGAAAAGATGGTGTTGTAGTTTTGTATTAATTGTCTGCAACTGTCGGTCTCTGCTTGTGTTAGCTGAGGGTTGATTTTAATGTCTTGTAAACAATTTGTCGTGTCTATTGCTGGTGTTGGTATTTCGTCTGTCTCTTCGTCGTTTTCATGGTCAACTATGGTGGTGCTGGCTGCTGTCTCGTCTTGGTCTTCGTCTCTGTTGTAGTATGGTTTTAGCATGTTGACGTGGAATATTTTATGTTTGTCTTTGACTGCAATTTCGTAGTCAACCGTCGAAATCTGTCTTAGTACTTTGAATGGCCCTTGCCATGAGTCTGTCAGTAAATGTCGGTCACTCGGTAGAAGAAGAAGAACATCCTGTCCAGGTGCCAGCGTTATCGTCATGTTTCCTCTGTTTGCATATTGTCTATAGATAGCACCAGATTGCTTAAGTGCTTCCTTGGCTATGATACAAGATCTCATTATTCTTTCATGAAATGATGTTACATGTTCGTATGATGATATGGGTTGATGTACAGGTGTAGTTTCAGTTAACATGGAGTTGTATATACACAATGGGCCGCGTGGTTTGGCACCATACACAAGCAAATGGTGAAAAACCGGTGCTGGTATGAGGAACTTCGCGATAAGCAAATAATATGGCAGGCAAATAGGTATCCCAGTCTTCAGGATGTTCTTGTGTGACTTTAGATAGCATATGCTTTAAGTCCCTATTAATTTTCTCTATAATCCCCCGTGGAGTGAGAATGATATGGGCTGTTAAAGCATTGCTTAACACCTACCATTTTGGTGAAAGCTTGCGTTGCTGACGCTATAAATTGACTTCCACGATCGGATAGGATAGTGTAAGGGAACCCTACTCTTGAGAATATATGGAAGAAAACTTTCATCACTTCCTTGGCAGTTATGTTCTTGAGGGGGAATCGCTTCCTGCCACCGACTACAAAGATCAATTGTTGTAATTATGTATTTATTTCCTCTAGATGTAACGTGATTTAGAGGACCTACAATGTCAACCGAGATCTTATCAAAGGGTCTACTGGCTAAATCTGTAACCTGTAATTCAGCCTGTGGGTGTTTACCCTTTTTCACTAGTTTTTGGCAGATGTCACAGGATCTGCAATACTGTTTTGTGTCATTGCAGAATTTGGCCAATAAAACTGTGTTAACAATCTAGATCTGGTCTTAGAATATGCCATATGCCCTGCGAAAGGTATATCATGTGCAAGATGTAAGGCCTGTTTACGGTATTCACCTGGCAGTACCGTTTGCTCTGTAGTGTCGTTGCCTCGGTATAGTACCTTGTGAGGATGCAATCTTTCAGAGCAAAATGCCATCTTGCATTTTTGGTTAACCTTGGCTTTTGGCCTATAAGATTAAAATATTTACACAATGATGGATCAGCCTTTTGGGCTTTTATAAAGTTCTCCCGCATGGTTTTAGGAGGAAGTAACACTGGGCTTAGCATTTGTAGTGCCTCAGTTTGATCAATTTGATCTTGCACTCTAGCAGCAGATCTAGTTACTGCGTTAACATTATCGGTAACATGACATGGTGGTGAATCAATTACATCAATGGATTCATGTGATGGTATTACAGAATTGGCTACAGTGCATTCGTTCAATGATATCACACTCTCACTAATGCAGTTAGATGGAGATGCTGGTACATCATCATTAATACACTTGGCACTAGATGTTATGGTGTTATGAGGCATATCATTCACCTCAGGTAGGTTACTTACAATAATATCACAACATGGGTTGGATAATGCTGCACATTTGACCTTTCCTGTGATGAATGGGGTGTCAATATACGCCCATGCAAGTGGATACTTCTCGATGTTACCAGAGAAAGTTATGCATGTTATGTGCTTGCCTGTATAGTCTGTAGGCAATATGAACCCTCTTTTTACACCGATAAGAGTGCTTCCGCTGTCCCGTAAGACTGTAGCAGATTTGCCATTAACATATCCCTGGTGGATGTTAATCTTGCCTTTTGAGTCTATCACCAAGTTAGCTTCTTCGTTGGTGATAGGTATTGAGTGGCCGCATGTCAAAAGGCCATCTTCATGAAATTGGTTACAGGTGGTACATTTTTCTAACTTAAATATATCAATAGTCTGTGCTGAGTTCACAGGGTGGTCTTCGATTTGTTCATCATCTGAGGAAGAGCTATCGAACATGGTTGCATTAGCCTTCTTGGTCATCTGTTTGCCTAAACAGAAATGGCGCCAGTGGCCATACGCCTTACAGAGGAAGCATTTGGTTAGGCGTTTATAGCTTCTTCGCTCTTTGTCTTGTTTATGTACGTAGTTTTGCAAGTATTTTAGATATTCTGGGTTCTTGTCACACACCTCTGTCTGATTGTGTGCTAGTTGGCAAAATCTACATTGCTGGTATTTCTCAGTATTAGGCTTAAATGATCTTTGCCTATTGTAGGGCTCTGATCTTGGTTTGTCATGTGTAGCAGCTGCTACAAAACTTAAGTCAGTCAACCCACTGGAAAAGCACTGCTTGTTGGCTGTAAAATAGCCAGAACCTCGTTTTTCTATCTGTTCGACACTTTCACACTGACACTCTAGCAGAAACTTGGAAAATGGAGGCGGAGAGATGAGATGATTTTATCTCTAAGGATGAGATCTTTTAGTTTATTAAAGTTCTCATTAATCTTGGCCGCAGACAGCCATTTTCTGAAAATATCCTGTACTACAGAAATGTAGTCAGAGAACGTTTGTGTAAGTTTTGGAGATATCTTACTAAATTGTTCTCTGTAGCCTGCTTCATCTAACAGGAAATGTGACATAATTTTTGACTTTATTTACTGATAATCTTTTCTGAGATCTTTAAGGATGGTCTCTATGACTTTCAGAGGCTCCCCTGATAAACTTTTCATGTATATTATGTTCCATTCGGTTTCTGGGATCTGGTAATGGTCCATTAATGTTTCAAAGTTCTGGGTAATGGCTGCTATGCAGTCTCCCGAGGTATAGTTTCTGACGATCCCTTGGTATTTCTTGTACTGGTTTTCTTTTTCCAGTCTTTCTGATTTACGAGACTCTTTGTCTACAGCTGTTTCGGCTTCAAGCTGTTTGATTTTCAGCTGTAGTTCGAGCTCTTCTCGTTTACTTTGAGCTGAGATTTCTGCTTTCTTTAATTCCGTATCTAATTCTGTCTGCTTGGTTTTTGCAGCCAACTCCAATTCTGCTTTTCTAGTATCGGCCTCTACTTCTGCCTTTTTCAGCTCCCTTTCCGCTGCTCTTTCATCGCGTTCCCTAGCTTTCTCCTGTTCTAGGATGTGTTCTGAATATTTTGTTTCACTCCACTTTGTTAACTCATCTCCAGTTAACTTTAACTTTAAACCCATCTCAATGAAATCATTTAAAGTCGACATGATGGAACGTTTCAATGAAATGACTTCTCACACACGCAATTTTGTTATAAAGTGTTAGTAATTTGAACAATTTATACAATATTTCTGAATTTACAGTGCGTGCCTAAACTTGCATACAAATGTATATGAAAAAGGTAATACTTAAGTGCTCTAGAGACACTGGAGAATGGTGAAAACAGGACGAGAGACTGTAGGGTCGTTACTGTTCGGACAAATGACCTCTACGGGTAACAGTTTCAGGTGACACACAAAAACCTGTTTACTTTTGGAGGAAAAAATGTTAGAATCTGTGTTTTTGTGAGGGAAATGCCACGATAGTTGTTGCAGTCGCTTTTGTCACCTTTGTTTTTACAAAAACTAACAATGTTTCAGTCCCTCTTATCGTGTGGTACTGATTTGTTCTTTCCAGCAGAGCTGAAGTATTGCGTAAAGTTCTTGGAAGATTGTTTCTTTGCCAAATTTAAAAAATGTCAGGTGGAATACCATTTTTTCCCTGGTACCTTGCCGAATTTGAGAGTGTTTAGTGCTTGACCATTTTTGTGAGGCACGGTTCGTTATCCAGTGTATGCATGGTGGGCTGTTTTGTAATATCTTCTAGAGCTCTTTCCCGACTGTGTTCACTTAATATAGCTCTGATTAGTGTTCTACCCAGCGATCCATTTGTTTCGCTCGATCTTTTATGATTACCCCATCTGTTGATCGTAAAGGGGCCATCTTATTTTTTGATGGGCCGACAGCTTGCTTGATTTCCTCGTACATTCATCTTATATTTCCAGTGTCTGCACAAGTTTGAAGTTGTGCAGAGAGCTGTAGCCAGTACCTGTTCGCAAATTTTCTAGCGGTCTGTTATACTCTATTTCTGACCGTTCATAATGCCTGAATATTTTTTCTGACGGTGATTTTTTATGCACTAAGAATGCATATCTCTTTTTCCCCGGGACTGGGAAAATCTCTTTAGAGTGTGCTTCAAACCAGTCGACTGACTTTTGTTTGCTTCTTGCCAAATGTTGATAGTGCTGTGTTATAGATGGTGTTGCGCAAATGACTCCATCTCTCGGTGGCAGTTCCATTTTTGGGGCTTGGCAGAGTCTCCGCCATAGCCTGAGTGAATTTATTGACCTTCTCTTGGTTCTGGGTGTCGCTGATGTCGATGCGTGATCTTCCTTCTGTTCTGTTTCTGTTTCTGTAGATTCTCTTAGGTTTTATCTTCACCTTGCTGGAAACGAATGAATGATCGGTGTCGCAGTCGGCACTATGATAGCTGCGAGTTAACTGTTCATTGCGGAGATTGCTGCGTTTAGTGAGCCCCAGGTCGAGTCGGTGCCAATTCTTTGATCTAGGGGTGCCTAAATGACACCTTGTATTGTAGTTTTGTTTCAAAGAAGGTGTTGGTCACGCACAGAATGGCATGGCCGCAGAATTCCAAGAGACGTTGTCATTGTCATTGATCTTCCCAACGCCAAACTGCCCTAGACATACAGGCCAAGATTTGTGGTTGGAGCCAACCCTGGCCTTGAAATCTCCCATAATGAAATGGTGTTGCTCCTCTGTTGTTTCACTGACCACTTTACTAAGGTCGTCATAAAACTTATCTTTAGATTCTGATGCTGCGGTAGAGTTTGGGCGTACACACTTAAAATACTAACTAAGCCTGCCCCTGTCTGGGGTTGGAGCCTCAGTATTCTTTCAGTGCCATCACATGGTGGTATGATGGACTTCAGCAGCTTGTTTTTGACTGCGAAACCAACTTCATGCTCCCTGGTCTCTTCGCATGCCAGTAGAAAATGAAATCCCTCTCCTTGATGTTTGATGATTATGAGAGTCTGGTCTCTTGCAGGGCGACAATGTCTTTCCCCAGTCTGAATAGTTCGTTGTTTATCGCTGCTGTTTTTCGGGCATCGACAATCTCGTTTAGATCGTCTGAAATGCCTGGGATCATGGCTCTTACGTTCTATGTTCCCAGCCTTAGGGCCGGTTTATTTATTTATTTATTTTTCTTGCTGCTAGATGTATAAATTCCGGTCCTTGTTTCAGGATTTTGTCCCTAAGCTCAACACACCATCAGGAACAGATGAACCGTGGCGAGACAGCATCTTATTGACTGGTGGATGCCCAGCTTAGGTGGACGGGAACTGTCTAGTGAGATACGATGATCTCTCTCACAGTCGGAAGCAACCCCTGGCGCCTTGCTCTACGATAGGAATGATAAATGGGCGAAGTGAGCAGGACAAAACTTGGTCTGGTACAGTCAAGGCCTGCATGCACCTTTTTTTTTTCGCGCTGGCGAAAGGCCATGCAAGTTTATGGTGTTTAAGTAGACAACTATTATGTTTAGAGGAAATGTCATTTATATTGTTTGTAAATTTAATTCATTTTGATCAAATAATTCTCTCTCTCTCTCTCACACACACACACACACACACACACACACACACACACACACACACTCACAAACACACACCTATCTCTCTCTCTCTCTCTCTCTCTCTCTCTCTCTGTGACAAATGGTGCATTATTTTCTGACCATCCCTCCTATTTCTTTAAAATAAATATCTCCTATAATTATAAATCATACAATTCAACTACGCATGCGTTTCCCTAGTTGCTTAGGACATATTTAAAATACTATAATTACTCCCCCGATGTGTCTCCACCTTGCCATGGTGGGGGGGGGGGGGGGGGCTTGAGTGTCCCATTGACCCCACGCGCTATGCCGATGGATATTAACTACATATTGGACAGCTCTTGGGATAGTGACCAGACTAAGAGAGACACAACCTGCTGCTCTGCAGGTAGACTGAGGATAGCAGTCTAAATCAGGCCAACGACGCCAATAATCTCAGTCCGGACACAACATCTAAGGCTCTCAGCCGAAGGGTATGGCTGAACGTCTCTAAGCCATAAACCCTCGGATGTGAGAGCCTGGCCGACACATACCTACATCAAAATTGAGGTGAGGTGCTGGGCACCCTACATGCTTGGTGCAGATACTCGTTTGATGGCTGTTAACTCGGTTGGGGGATATGAGGGATCCCCGGATGAGAGGGCCTGGCCGTGTCTCGCCCACAGACTCACGGAGGTAAGGTGCTGAGCCAGCAGCACATGTAGCCTACCTCGTGAGCGAGTACTAAAGGTGAAAAAAACCTCGGTCGCACGTTCCGATGAAAGTCTGTAACCGTACTCATGGAGTGAGTGTAGTCGAAGGTGGAAAATTGTCTCATTAACACGAAATGGAACGCTTGGCTTGCGAATCCTTTACGTGGCAGCCCGAAGCAAAAGCTTGCTGTGTGGAAGTCGAAATAAGAGTCTAACTTGTCTCGAAACCCGAGGAAGGCTAACCTCATTAAAAATGCCCCCCGAAGACGGAAGTGCCAGCCTACGGGCGGCTAAATAAAAATTGGCACTACGCAATTACGTCCGAGTGAAATGTCTTTCGTGACCGGAAAAGCTCTAACTAGTCTTCCCTCGTGCTAGGAACAGCTACCTAGTTTCCGAATGCCGCTCTTGTTCGGAACAGCTCTAATTAGGTAGTTTTCCGAATGTCCGACGTGTCTGGAACAGTTCTGACGGGCACAACGACAAGCACATGTCCGAACCGAAAACTCGCTGAGTGGATACCAACTGCAGACCAGTCTGGTTTGAGCGGGAACGGCCCGGGGCGAACGAAATGCCCAATATATTGAAGTGAGGAATTAAAGCAGCCATGAGCAGGACGTGACGATTCCCTCGGTAAGCCCAGCACCAGGGTGTCGGCCCTGCAATTATGGAAGCCACCCTGGATGGCGGAAAATGCCATGGACTGTCCCTGCCTTCCTTTGAGGGATGACCGTTAAGTCTTCGACCGTTCCAACTTAGCCAGCTGGGTTGTGGACGGTACCGCAAAAGTGAGAGTCTCCCAGGAATGCTACCTGGTCAAAAAAGCACGCTAAAGCCGGATGTGTTGGCCTACGGGTTTCGGCCCAAGGGCGCATAACTTAGACACACCGCAATCACATCTGGAAAAAACAACACTCCAGATGAACGCAAAGAAGAAGAAGAAGAAGAAATACTATAATTACATGATTGATAGTTATGCCTTGATTGATCAATACACATATTAATAATTATGTTCAAGCATTCTGTGGAATTACCAGACTTTTTAAAATTTTGTTAAGTTGCATATCCTTTACAGAACGTAGCAGTCACCAGCATTTTACTGCCTTTGTTGATGTCTTGGCAAGTTTTTGCGTTCAGCAGTTTGCCATTGCATTCTGAACTACCGGCTCCCATACCAACACGTTTCTCCTTCTTCTTTCGTTAGCTTGAAATATGTCTATAACTGCAATGTTGTCTCTTGTATGAATCTAACAATCTTTTTTAGTTCACTCAGCGGTCCATAGCGTTTATCTTTCACTGTTGTCTCTCTGGGCCAGAAGGTTCGCCTGGATATGATGTTGTTTGGGCAGTCTTGGAGTATGTGCTCTGCTGTCTGCGACGCCAAACCACATGTGCACATGGCCGTTAAAACCAGCGCGACACAGTCTGCAATTACCAGATAACTAAATTAAAAACATATGGATAAGCATAATACATAGAAAAGCAATGAGTAAGGGACATAATCATCTAATATTGTTGCAAGGGAGACAACGCAGATTTTAAACAAGAAATCATAATTCAGCTATAATATTATGATTTAACTTACAAGTCTCTCTATTATTATTTGTTTTTAGAGACGAAAATATTTTTACTGAAGTCAGATTTTGTAAATTTAAGTAAATTTTTTAGATTTCTTAAAGAACATTGTGTAAATCTTTACTTATTTACATTTTATAAACAACTTCTGCGTTATACAATTATTCTTATAGTTTCAAATGTATACTTTCGATGACAGTGGTGTTATCCATCATCAATTATCCCCTCTGGGGAAAAACATTTTTTTACTGGCCTTCTAAGGCCACATAAAATTTAAAGAAAGTTACCCGTATCAAGTTACATTTTATTTCATCTGTAAATTTCTCTTTGACTGTAATTTCTTGTAGTTTTTCTCCGTTATAGGTTGGGTGTAATCTTTGTAGTTTAGCATAGAAAGCTCTCTTAAGTTTTATTTTAAATTTTGCTCCAACGAGGAAGTGGTCGCTGTAGCACTCAGCTCCTCTATAACTTCGAACTTGTTGTATGTTTGGTGCATTTCTGTTGTTAATTAAAATGTTATCTATTTGAATTTGGTTTTCTTGTCACATGATTTCCAAGTGTGTTTGTTTATATCCTTTCTTTGTAGTCTGGTACTGCTAATCTGCAGTCCTTTGGCTTCTGCCAGGTTGATGACTCTCCATCCATTATCATTTGAAATTGTATGTAGGCTTTCCATACCGGCCACATTTTTATGAGTTTGCTCTCTACCTATTTTTGCATTGAAGTCTCCCAGCACAATCAGGATGTCCTGTTTGGGGGTTTCTTCTATGACATCTTCCAGATCATTATAAAAGTCTTATTTAACGTCATCTTCTTTCTCTTCAGTAGGTGCATGTACATTAATCGTCGTTATATTTTTCCATTTACCTTTTATTCGCAATTTACTAATTCTGTTATTAACAGATTTAAAGTCTTAGTAACCTTTAAAAAAAAAACACCAATAACTCATCTGGACTAAATGCAACCAATAATCGGATCCTTCGCTGCGATGCTCCGGCGATCTGCGATTCACTAACTTTTATATATAATCAATGTCTCACCAAAGGTCACTTCCTATCAGCCTTTAAAATCACCAAAGTGTATCCTCATTTGAAAGCTGGTTCATTAGACGATCGTCTCATGAGTAACTCTAGGCCAATTTCCATATTATTCTCACTATCCAAACTGTTGGTTCTCTCCTCGTCGGTAACTTACGGGATATGTGAGCCGGCCGCTCAGAAAGCAATGGCAAACTATTGAGCGTAATCTTGCCAAGAAATCAACAATCAGCTGAAAGATGCTGATGTTGACAGCGATCCAAACTGCTAGAAAAGCACGTTCACAATCCAACAATAGAACACTTAGTTCGCCACAAACTACTAGGTGACAGTCAGTCATGTTTCGGCCTAAATATTCTTGTCATACGGCCCCAACTAACGTGATAGAAAACGGGCATCAAAATATTAACAAGAAAACTCTATGTGGAGCGGTATTTATAGACTTTAGACAAGCATTCGATATGAAAGAATATACTATTCTAAGTAAAAAACAACAACCTAGAAACAATGAAAGTAAATATTGTGACATTAATAAAATAATTATTATTAGACAAAAACTAAGTAGTATCACACAATAAATCTTTATCTCAAGCCATTACCATTAATATTGGAGTACCTCAGGAGTCTATACTTGGCCCTCTTTTATTTGCCATTTATATAAATGATCTTCCCTTATATCTTTCGTCGTCCTGCGATCTGTTTGCAGACGACTGCACAGTATATACAAACGCTATTGATTGTAATGGTAGAATCATCCTTGCAACAGGAAATTAAATAGTGTAGTTAACTGGAGTCATGCAAACCGCGTGCAAATTAACATTTCTAAACCAAAATCTATGTTAATAGCAACCAGACAAAGACTTCACACTCTAAACTCGCAGAGAACTCTTCAGCAGTACATTTGTAGCACGCGTGTAGAAAGTGTAACCGAGCCAAGGCACTGGGTCTTATCATTGAACAACTTCTAACCATTAATTCCCATGTTCATGCTCTCGTTAAACAAATAGCCGAAAAAGTATACCAACTTGGCAGAATTAAAAATTTCCTTGACAAAAACACAAGAAAGATATTCTATACTTCCCACATACAAAACCCATATTGATTATTACTGCACAATCTGTCATCGATGCTCCAAATCAATAACAAAACGCCGTTATTCACCCCAGAAAAGGGCAGTGCGTTTAATTAACGGGGAAAAGCTTACCGACAATTCTAACCTACATGAACGTCTTCAGTTACTGCCACTCCACAAACGCCTATTTTTTAATAAGGCCAAACTAATTCACACATTCCTATTTCAAAATGCTCCAAGCTACCTTTGACCATTGTTCAAATACAGCGCAAGACATAGCTAACGACTAAATATACTTCATGTCCATAAACCTAGGATGGACTTATATAAAACAAGCTTAGCATACTCTGCCGCTCAGTTGTGGAACCATCTTCCACAAGATATCAAAGACACCACCAATCACTATACATATAGTCGCAACCTGTTTTAACACTATCTCAGTACAGACTACATGCCCCCCTAAAAATAAAAATTTTTTTTTTAAACAAACAATAATAATGGAAAATTATCTCAAACGACAACTAGCCAATAAACATTCCCATATTATGATACGTTACACCTTCCTTAAGTATTTATAATGCCCATGTTAAACATTGTCTTAGTGAGTCATGCATTATTGATTATTTTCCATGCGTTTTAATGCTTATTTTTCTGTTGTTGTCTAATATTACCTTCGTAAGTGATGTTGAACGAAATAATGTATGACAGGAAACAGAGAAGAAGGATAGAATATCAGACGGGCCTGCGTGCCCAATTCTTAACCCTTTGAAAATAAAGTATGTTCGTTTGTTCGTTCGTTCGCTCGTGAGTACAGGGTTCAAGATTCAGACCCATGGAGCAGTATGCTAACAACACATGCTTTATATACTTGAACTTGTGTACGCTCTGTTAGTCTATTATTCTCCCAAACTCTCTTAGTTAGCCTGGAAAGTGTTGTGGCTGGCTTTCCAATGCGCCTATCGATTTCTGTCTCTAAGGAAAGATTCTCTGATATTATCGACCCCATATACGCAAACGCATAGATAGCCTTCCGTTCGTAATTAGAAATTTTGATTTATGAAGGTGTACCAGCATCTTGTTCCATCACCTGTGTTTTATTTAGGCTGATGGTGAGCCCAAAGTCTCTGCAGGCGGCTGCAAAACGATCTATGAGCCGTTGCAGGTCTTCTGCTGCGTGAGTAGTCAGTGCCGCATCGTCTGCAAAAAGTAATTCTCTTATTAATCTTGATTTTATTTTGGTCTTTGCATTGAGTGTTGATGGGTTAAAAAGTTTGCCATCAGATTTTGTATAGAGGTATATGCCTTCTGTAGCAGTCCCAAATGCCTATCTTAAGAGAAGGTCGAAGAAGATACCAAAAAGTGTAGGAGAAAGCATGCAGCCCTGCTTTACTCCGCTGCTGATGCTGAATGTCTGGGGTGTTGAGCCATCGAATCAGATGGTCCCCTGCATGTTTTCATGAAATGATTTCACGAGACTTAGCAGGATGAGTAGATATCCTATCTCCTCAAGGATATTAAAAAGACCGCCTCTGCTCACGAGGTCAAATGCTTTGTGAGGTCGATGAAGGCAATATATAATGGCGTCCTCTGTTCTCTGCATTTCTGTTCGAGCTACCTGAGTGAGAAGATCATGTCAATGGTGGGCCTGTTGAGTCTGAATCCGCAGTGTGATTCGGGGTAAATTCTTTCAGCAATGATGTGTAATCTTTTTAGGATTACTCGAGCGAAAATCTTGCCTGTAATGCTGAGGAGGGAAATGCCACGATAGTTGTTGCAGTCGCTTCTGTCAACTTTGTTTTTACAAAAAGTAACAATGTTTGAGTCCCTCTTATCTTGTGGTAGTGATTTGTTTTTTCCAGCAGAGCTGAAGTATTGCATAAAGTTCTGGGATGATTGTTTCTTTGCCACATTAAAAAAATGTCAGGTGGAATACCATTTTTTACCTGGTACCTTGCCGAATTTGAGAGTGTTTAGTGCTTCACTCATTTTTCTGAGGCACTGTTCGTTATCCAGTGCATGCATGGTGGGCTTTTTGTGAATGGCTTCTAGATCTCTTTCCAGACTGTGTTCACTTAATATAGCTCTGATTAGTGTTCTACCCAGCGATCCATTTGTTTCGCTCGATCTTTTATGATTGCCCCCTCTGTTGATCGTAAAGGGGCCATCTTATTTTTTGATGGGCCGACAGCTTGCTTTATGTCCTCGTACATTCATCTTATATTTCCAGTGTCTGCACAAGTTTGAAGTTGTGCAGAGAGCTGTAGCCAGTACATGTTCGCACATTTTCTAGCGGTCTGTTGTACTCTATTTCTGACCATTCGCAATGCCAGAATGTTTTCTCTGACGGTGATGTTTTATGCACTAAGAATGCATATCTCTTTTTCCCCAGGACTGGGAACATCTCTTTAGAGTGTGCTTCAAACCAGTCGACTGACTTTGTTTGCTTCTTGCCAAATGTTGATAGTGCTGTGTTATAGATGGTGTTGCGCAAATGACTCCATCTCTCGGTGGCAGTTCCATTTTTGGGGCTAGGCAGAGCCTCCGCCATAGCCTGAGTGAATTTATTGACCTTCTCTTGGTTCTGGGTGTCGCTGATGTCGATGCGTGATCTTCCTTCTGTTCTGTTTCTGTTTCTGTAGATTCTCTTAGGTTTTATCTTCACCTTGCTGGAAACGAATGAATGATCGGTGTCGCAGTCGGCACTATGATAGCTGCGAGTTAACTGTTCATTGCGGAGATTGCTGCGTTTAGTGAGCACCAGGTCGAGTCGGTGCCAATTCTTTGATCTAGGGGTGCCTAAATGAGACCTTCTGTTGTAGTTTTCTATCAAAGAAGGTGTTGGTCACGCACAGAATGGCATGGCCGCAGAATTCCAAGAGACGTTGTCATTGTCATTGATCTTCCCAACGCCAAACTGCCCTAGACATACAGGCCAAGATTTGTGGTTGGAGCCAACCCTGGCCTTGAAATCTCCCATAATGAAATGGTGTTGCTCCTCTGTTGTTTCACTGACCACTTTACTAAGGTCGTCATAAAACTTATCTTTAGATTCTGATGCTGCGGTAGAGTTTGGGCGTACACACTTAAAATACTAACTAAGCCTGCCTCTGTCTGGGGTTGGAGCTTCAGTATTCTTTCAGTGCCATCACATGGTGGTATGATGGACTTCAGCAGCTTGTTTTTGACTGCGAAACCAACTTCATGCTCCCTGGTCTCTTCGCACGGCTTGTCATGCCAGTAGAAAGTGAAATCCCTCTCCTTGATGTTTGATGATTATGAGAGTCTGGTCTCTTGCAGGGCGACAATGTCTTTCCCCAGTCTGAATAGTTCGTTGTTTATCGCTGCTGTTTTTCGGGCATCGACAATCTCGTTTAGATCGTCTGAAATGCCTGGGATCATGGCTCTTACGTTCTATGTTCCCAGCCTTAGGGCCGGTTTATTTATTTATTTATTTTTCTTGCTGCTAGATGTATAAATTCCGGTCCTTGTTTCAGGATTTTGTCCCTAAGCTCAACACACCATCAGGAACAGATGAACCGTGGCGAGACAGCATCTTATTGACTGGTGGATGCCCAGCTTAGGTGGACGGGAACTGTCTAGTGAGATACGATGATCTCTCTCACAGTCGGAAGCAACCCCTGGCGCCTTGCTCTACGATAGGAATGATAAATGGGCGAAGTGAGCAGGACAAAACTTGGTCTGGTACAGTCAAGGCCTGCATGCACTTTTTTTTTTTCGCGCTGGCGAAAGGCCATGCAAGTTTATGGTGTTTAAGTAGACAACTATTATGTTTAGAGGAAATGTCATTTATATTGTTTGTAAATTTAATTCATTTTGATCAAATAATTCTCTCTCTCACACACACACACACACACACACACACACACACACAACACACACACACTCACAAACACACACCTATCTCTCTCTCTCTCTCTCTCTCTCTCTCTCTCTCTGTGACAAATGGTGCATTACTTTCTGACCATCCCTCCTATTTCTTTAAAATAAATATCTCCTATAATTATAAATCATACAATTCATCTACGCATGCGTTTCCCTAGTTGCTTAGGACATATTTAAAATACTATAATTACTCCCCCGATGTGTCTCCACCTTGCCATGGTGGGGGGGGGCTTGAGTGTCCCATTGACCCCACGCGCTATGCCGATGGATATTAATTACATATTGGACAGCTCTTGGGATAGTGACCAGACTAAGAGAGACACAACCTGCTGCTCTGCAGGTAGACTGAGGATAGCAGTCTAAATCAGGCCAACGACGCCAATAATCTCAGTCCGGACACAACATCTAAGGCTCTCAGCCGAAGGGTATGGCTGAACGTCTCTAAGCCATAAACCCTCGGATGTGAGAGCCTGGCCGACACATACCTACATCAAAATTGAGGTGAGGTGCTGGGCACCCTACATGCTTGGTGCAGATACTCGTTTGATGGCTCTTAACTCGGTTGGGGGATATGAGGGATCCCCGGATGAGAGGGCCTGGCCGTGTCTCGCCCACAGACGCACGGAGGTAAGGTGCTGAGCCAGCAGCACATGTAGCCTACCTCGTGAGCGAGTACTAAAGGTGAAAAAAACCTCGGTCGCACGTTCCGATGAAAGTCTGTAACCGTACTCATGGAGTGAGTGTAGTCGAAGGTGGAAAATTGTCTCATTAACACGAAATGGAACGCTTGGCTTGCGAATCCTTTACGTGGCAGCCCGAAGCAAAAGCTTGCTGTGTGGAAGTCGAAATAAGAGTCTAACTTGTCTCGAAACCCGAGGAAGGCTAACCTCATTAAAAATGCCCCCCGAAGACGGAAGTGCCAGCCTACGGGCGGCTAAATAAAAATTGGCACTACGCAATTACGTCCGAGTGAAATGTCTTTCGTGACCGGAAAAGCTCTAACTAGTCTTCCCTCGTGCTAGGAACAGCTACCTAGTTTCCGAATGCCGCTCTTGTTCGGAACAGCTCTAATTAGGTAGTTTTCCGAATGTCCGACGTGTCTGGAACAGTTCTGACGGGCACAACGACAAGCACATGTCCGAACCGAAAACTCGCTGAGTGGATACCAACTGCAGACCAGTCTGGTTTGAGCGGGAACGGCCCGGGGCGAACGAAATGCCCAATATATTGAAGTGAGGAATTAAAGCAGCCATGAGCAGGACGTGACGATTCCCTCGGTAAGCCCAGCACCAGGGTGTCGGCCCTGCAATTATGGAAGCCACCCTGGATGGCGGAAAATGCCATGGACTGTCCCTGCCTTCCTTTGAGGGATGACCGTTAAGTCTTCGACCGTTCCAACTTAGCCAGCTGGGTTGTGGACGGTACCGCAAAAGTGAGAGTCTCCCAGGAATGCTACCTGGTCAAAAAAGCACGCTAAAGCCGGATGTGTTGGCCTACGGGTTTCGGCCCAAGGGCGCATAACTTAGACACACCGCAATCACATCTGGAAAAAACAACACTCCAGATGAACGCAAAGAAGAAGAAGAAGAAGAAATACTATAATTACATGATTGATAGTTATGCCTTGATTGATCAATACACATATTAATAATTATGTTCAAGCATTCTGTGGAATTACCAGACTTTTTAAAATTTTGTTAAGTTGCATATCCTTTACAGAACGTAGCAGTCACCAGCATTTTACTGCCTTTGTTGATGTCTTGGCAAGTTTTTGCGTTCAGCAGTTTGCCATTGCATTCTGAACTACCGGCTCCCATACCAACACGTTTCTCCTTCTTCTTTCGTTAGCTTGAAATATGTCTATAACTGCAATGTTGTCTCTTGTATGAATCTAACAATCTTTTTTAGTTCACTCAGCGGTCCATAGCGTTTATCTTTCACTGTTGTCTCTCTAGGCCAGAAGGTTCGCCTGGATATGATGTTGTTTGGGCAGTCTTGGAGTATGTGCTCTGCTGTCTGCGACGCCAAACCACATGTGCACATGGCCGTTAAAACCAGCGCGACACAGTCTGCAATTACCAGATAACTAAATTAAAAACATATGGATAAGCATAATACATAGAAAAGCAATGAGTAAGGGACATAATCATCTAATATTGTTGCAAGGGAGACAACGCAGATTTTAAACAAGAAATCATAATTCAGCTATAATATTATGATTTAACTTACAAGTCTCTCTATTATTTGTTTTTAGAAATGAAAATAGCTTTACTGAAGTCAGATTTTGTAAATTTAAGTAAATTTTTTAGATTTCTTAAAGAACATTGTGTAAATCTTTACTTATTTACATTTTATAAACAACTTCTGCGTTATCCAATTATTCTTATAGTTTCAAATGTATACTTTCGATTACAGTGGTGTTATCCATCATCAATTATCCCCTCTGGGGAAAAACATTTTTTTACTGGCCTTCTAAGGCCACATAAAATTTAAAGAAAGTTACCCGTATCAAGTTACATTTTATTTCATCTGTAAATTTCTCTTTGACTGTAATTTCTTGTAGTTTTTCTCCGTTATAGGTTGGGTGTAATCTTTGTAGTTTAGCATAGAAAGCTCTCTTAAGTTTTATTTTAAATTTTGCTCCAACGAGGAAGTGGTCGCTGTAGCACTCAGCTCCTCTATAACTTCGAACTTGTTGTATGTTTGGTGCATTTCTGTTGTTAATTAAAATGTTATCTATTTGAATTTGGTTTTCTTGTCACATGATTTCCAAGTGTGTTTGTTTATATCCTTTCTTTGTAGTCTGGTACTGCTAATCTGCAGTCCTTTGGCTTCTGCCAGGTTGATGACTCTCCATCCATTATCATTTGAAATTGTATGTAGGCTTTCCATACCGGCCACATTTTTATGAGTTTGCTCTCTACCTATTTTTGCATTGAAGTCTCCCAGCACAATCAGGATGTCCTGTTTGGGGGTTTCTTCTATGACATCTTCCAGATCATTATAAAAGTCTTATTTAACGTCATCTTCTTTCTCTTCAGTAGGTGCATGTACATTAATCGTCGTTATATTTTTCCATTTACCTTTTATTCGCAATTTACTAATTCTGTTATTAACAGATTTAAAGTCTTAGTAACCTTTAAAAAAAAACACCAATAACTCATCTGGACTAAATGCAACCAATAATCGGATCCTTCGCTGCGATGCTCCGGCGATCTGCGATTCACTAACTTTTATATATAATCAATGTCTCACCAAAGGTCACTTCCTATCAGCCTTTAAAATCACCAAAGTGTATCCTCATTTGAAAGCTGGTTCATTAGACGATCGTCTCATGAGTAACTCTAGGCCAATTTCCATATTATTCTCACTATCCAAACTGTTGGTTCTCTCCTCGTCGGTAACTTACGGGATATGTGAGCCGGCCGCTCAGAAAGCAATGGCAAACTATTGAGCGTAATCTTGCCAAGAAATCAACAATCAGCTGAAAGATGCTGATGTTGACAGCGATCCAAACTGCTAGAAAAGCACGTTCACAATCCAACAATAGAACACTTAGTTCGCCACAAACTACTAGGTGACAGTCAGTCATGTTTCGGCCTAAATATTCTTGTCATACGGCCCCAACTAACGTGATAGAAAACGGGCATCAAAATATTAACAAGAAAACTCTATGTGGAGCGGTATTTATAGACTTTAGACAAGCATTCGATATGAAAGAATATACTATTCTAAGTAAAAAACAACAACCTAGAAACAATGAAAGTAAATATTGTGACATTAATAAAATAATTATTATTAGACAAAAACTAAGTAGTATCACACAATAAATCTTTATCTCAAGCCATTACCATTAATATTGGAGTACCTCAGGAGTCTATACTTGGCCCTCTTTTATTTGCCATTTATATAAATGATCTTCCCTTATATCTTTCGTCGTCCTGCGATCTGTTTGCAGACGACTGCACAGTATATACAAACGCTATTGATTGTAATGGTAGAATCATCCTTGCAACAGGAAATTAAATAGTGTAGTTAACTGGAGTCATGCAAACCGCGTGCAAATTAACATTTCTAAACCAAAATCTATGTTAATAGCAACCAGACAAAGACTTCACACTCTAAACTCGCAGAGAACTCTTCAGCAGTACATTTGTAGCACGCGTGTAGAAAGTGTAACCGAGCCAAGGCACTGGGTCTTATCATTGAACAACTTCTAACCATTAATTCCCATGTTCATGCTCTCGTTAAACAAATAGCCGAAAAAGTATACCAACTTGGCAGAATTAAAAATTTCCTTGACAAAAACACAAGAAAGATATTCTATACTTCCCACATACAAAACCCATATTGATTATTACTGCACAATCTGTCATCGATGCTCCAAATCAATAACAAAACGCCGTTATTCACCCCAGAAAAGGGCAGTGCGTTTAATTAACGGGGAAAAGCTTACCGACAATTCTAACCTACATGAACGTCTTCAGTTACTGCCACTCCACAAACGCCTATTTTTTAATAAGGCCAAACTAATTCACACATTCCTATTTCAAAATGCTCCAAGCTACCTTTGACCATTGTTCAAATACAGCGCAAGACATAGCTAACGACTAAATATACTTCATGTCCATAAACCTAGGATGGACTTATATAAAACAAGCTTAGCATACTCTGCCGCTCAGTTGTGGAACCATCTTCCACAAGATATCAAAGACACCACCAATCACTATACATATAGTCGCAACCTGTTTTAACACTATCTCAGTACAGACTACATGCCCCCCTAAAAATAAAAAAAATTTTTTTAAACAAACAATAATAATGGAAAATTATCTCAAACGACAACTAGCCAATAAACATTCCCATATTATGATACGTTACACCTTCCTTAAGTATTTATAATGCCCATGTTAAACATTGTCTTAGTGAGTCATGCATTATTGATTATTTTCCATGCGTTTTAATGCTTATTTTTCTGTTGTTGTCTAATATTACCTTCGTAAGTGATGTTGAACGAAATAATGTATGACAGGAAACAGAGAAGAAGGATAGAATATCAGACGGGCCTGCGTGCCCAATTCTTAACCCTTTGAAAATAAAGTATGTTCGTTTGTTCGTTCGTTCGCTCGTGAGTACAGGGTTCAAGATTCAGACCCATGGAGCAGTATGCTAACAACACATGTTTTATATACTTGAACTTGTGTACGCTCTGTTAGTCTATTATTCTCCCAAACTCTCTTAGTTAGCCTGGAAAGTGTTGTGGCTGGCTTTCCAATGCGCCTATCGATTTCTGTCTCTAAGGAAAGATTCTCTGATATTATCGACCCCATATACGCAAACGCATAGATAGCCTTCCGTTCGTAATTAGAAATTTTGATTTATGAAGGTGTACCAGCATCTTGTTCCATCACCTGTGTTTTATTTAGGCTGATGGTGAGCCCAAAGTCTCTGCAGGCGGCTGCAAAACGATCTATGAGCCGTTGCAGGTCTTCTGCTGCGTGAGTAGTCAGTGCCGCATCGTCTGCAAAAAGTAATTCTCTTATTAATCTTGATTTTATTTTGGTCTTTGCATTGAGTGTTGATGGGTTAAAAAGTTTGCCATCAGATTTTGTATAGAGGTATATGCCTTCTGTAGCAGTCCCAAATGCCTATCTTAAGAGAAGGTCGAAGAAGATACCAAAAAGTGTAGGAGAAAGCATGCAGCCCTGCTTTACTCCGCTGCTGATGCTGAATGTCTGAGATGTTGAGCCATTGAATAAGATGGTCCCCTGCATGTTTTCATGAAATGATTTCACGAGACTTAGCAGGATGAGTAGATATCCTATCTCCTCAAGGATATTAAAAAGACCGCCTCTGCTCACGAGGTCAAATGCTTTGTGAGGTCGATGAAGGCAATATATAATGGCGTCCTCTGTTCTCTGCATTTCTCTTCGAGCTACCTGAATGAGAAGATCATGTCAATGGTGGGCCTGTTGAGTCTGAATCCGCAGTGTGATTCGGGGTAAATTCTTTCAGCAATGATGTGTAATCTTTTTAGGATTACTCGAGCGAAAATCTTGCCTGTAATGCTGAGGAGAGAAATGCCACGATAGTTGTTGCAGTCGCTTCTGTCACCTTTGTTTTTACAAAAAGTAACAATGTTTGAGTCCCTCTTATCTTGTGGTAGTGATTTGTTTTTTCCAGCAGAGCTGAAGTATTGCATAAAGTTCTGGGATGATTGTTTCTTTGCCACATTAAAAAAATGTCAGGTGGAATACCATTTTCTACCTGGTACCTTGCCGAATTTGAGAGTGTTTAGTGCTTCACTCATTTTTCTGAGGCACTGTTCGTTATCCAGTGCATGCATGGTGGGCTTTTTGTGAATGGCTTCTAGATCTCTTTCCAGACTGTGTTCACTTAATATAGCTCTGATTAGTGTTCTACCCAGCGATCCATTTGTTTCGCTCGATCTTTTATGATTGCCCCCTCTGTTGATCGTAAAGGGGCCATCTTATTTTTTGATGGGCCGACAGCTTGCTTTATGTCCTCGTACATTCATCTTATATTTCCAGTGTCTGCACAAGTTTGAAGTTGTGCAGAGAGCTGTAGCCAGTACATGTTCGCACATTTTCTAGCGGTCTGTTGTACTCTATTTCTGACCATTCGCAATGCCAGAATGTTTTCTCTGACGGTGATGTTTTATGCACTAAGAATGCATATCTCTTTTTCCCCAGGACTGGGAACATCTCTTTAGAGTGTGCTTCAAACCAGTCGACTGACTTTGTTTGCTTCTTGCCAAATGTTGATAGTGCTGTGTTATAGATGGTGTTGCGCAAATGACTCCATCTCTCGGTGGCAGTTCCATTTTTGGGGCTAGGCAGAGCCTCCGCCATAGCCTGAGTGAATTTATTGACCTTCTCTTGGTTCTGGGTGTCGCTGATGTCGATGCGTGATCTTCCTTCTGTTCTGTTTCTGTTTCTGTAGATTCTCTTAGGTTTTATCTTCACCTTGCTGGAAACGAATGAATGATCGGTGTCGCAGTCGGCACTATGATAGCTGCGAGTTAACCGTTCATTGCGGAGATTGCTGCGTTTAGTGAGCACCAGGTCGAGTCGGTGCCAATTCTTTGATCTAGGGGTGCCTAAATGAGACCTTCTGTTGTAGTTTTCTATCAAAGAAGGTGTTGGTCACGCACAGAATGGCATGGCCGCAGAATTCCAAGAGACGTTGTCATTGTCATTGATCTTCCCAACGCCAAACTGCCCTAGACATACAGGCCAAGATTTGTGGTTGGAGCCAACCCTGGCCTTGAAATCTCCCATAATGAAATGGTGTTGCTCCTCTGTTGTTTCACTGACCACTTTACTAAGGTCGTCATAAAACTTATCTTTAGATTCTGATGCTGCGGTAGAGTTTGGGCGTACACACTTAAAATACTAACTAAGCCTGCCTCTGTCTGGGGTTGGAGCTTCAGTATTCTTTCAGTGCCATCACATGGTGGTATGATGGACTTCAGCAGCTTGTTTTTGACTGCGAAACCAACTTCATGCTCCCTGGTCTCTTCGCACGGCTTGTCATGCCAGTAGAAAGTGAAATCCCTCTCCTTGATGTTTGATGATTATGAGAGTCTGGTCTCTTGCAGGGCGACAATGTCTTTCCCCAGTCTGAATAGTTCGTTGTTTATCGCTGCTGTTTTTCGGGCATCGACAATCTCGTTTAGATCGTCTGAAATGCCTGGGATCATGGCTCTTACGTTCTATGTTCCCAGCCTTAGGGCCGGTTTATTTATTTATTTATTTTTCTTGCTGCTAGATGTATAAATTCCGGTCCTTGTTTCAGGATTTTGTCCCTAAGCTCAACACACCATCAGGAACAGATGAACCGTGGCGAGACAGCATCTTATTGACTGGTGGATGCCCAGCTTAGGTGGACGGGAACTGTCTAGTGAGATACGATGATCTCTCTCACAGTCGGAAGCAACCCCTGGCGCCTTGCTCTACGATAGGAATGATAAATGGGCGAAGTGAGCAGGACAAAACTTGGTCTGGTACAGTCAAGGCCTGCATGCACTTTTTTTTTTTCGCGCTGGCGAAAGGCCATGCAAGTTTATGGTGTTTAAGTAGACAACTATTATGTTTAGAGGAAATGTCATTTATATTGTTTGTAAATTTAATTCATTTTGATCAAATAATTCTCTCTCTCTCTCTCTCTCACACACACACACACACACACACAAACACACACACACTCACAAACACACACCTATCTCTCTCTCTCTCTCTCTCTCTCTCTCTCTCTCTCTCTGTGACAAATGGTGCATTACTTTCTGACCATCCCTCCTATTTCTTTAAAATAAATATCTCCTATAATTATAAATCATACAATTCAACTACGCATGCGTTTCCCTAGTTGCTTAGGACATATTTAAAATACTATAATTACTCCCCCGATGTGTCTCCACCTTGCCATGGTGGGGGGGGGGGGGCTTGAGTGTCCCATTGACCCCACGCGCTATGCCGATGGATATTAATTACATATTGGACAGCTCTTGGGATAGTGACCAGACTAAGAGAGACACAACCTGCTGCTCTGCAGGTAGACTGAGGATAGCAGTCTAAATCAGGCCAACGACGCCAATAATCTCAGTCCGGACACAACATCTAAGGCTCTCAGCCGAAGGGTATGGCTGAACGTCTCTAAGCCATAAACCCTCGGATGTGAGAGCCTGGCCGACACATACCTACATCAAAATTGAGGTGAGGTGCTGGGCACCCTACATGCTTGGTGCAGATACTCGTTTGATGGCTCTTAACTCGGTTGGGGGATATGAGGGATCCCCGGATGAGAGGGCCTGGCCGTGTCTCGCCCACAGACGCACGGAGGTAAGGTGCTGAGCCAGCAGCACATGTAGCCTACCTCGTGAGCGAGTACTAAAGGTGAAAAAAACCTCGGTCGCACGTTCCGATGAAAGTCTGTAACCGTACTCATGGAGTGAGTGTAGTCGAAGGTGGAAAATTGTCTCATTAACACGAAATGGAACGCTTGGCTTGCGAATCCTTTACGTGGCAGCCCGAAGCAAAAGCTTGCTGTGTGGAAGTCGAAATAAGAGTCTAACTTGTCTCGAAACCCGAGGAAGGCTAACCTCATTAAAAATGCCCCCCGAAGACGGAAGTGCCAGCCTACGGGCGGCTAAATAAAAATTGGCACTACGCAATTACGTCCGAGTGAAATGTCTTTCGTGACCGGAAAAGCTCTAACTAGTCTTCCCTCGTGCTAGGAACAGCTACCTAGTTTCCGAATGCCGCTCTTGTTCGGAACAGCTCTAATTAGGTAGTTTTCCGAATGTCCGACGTGTCTGGAACAGTTCTGACGGGCACAACGACAAGCACATGTCCGAACCGAAAACTCGCTGAGTGGATACCAACTGCAGACCAGTCTGGTTTGAGCGGGAACGGCCCGGGGCGAACGAAATGCCCAATATATTGAAGTGAGGAATTAAAGCAGCCATGAGCAGGACGTGACGATTCCCTCGGTAAGCCCAGCACCAGGGTGTCGGCCCTGCAATTATGGAAGCCACCCTGGATGGCGGAAAATGCCATGGACTGTCCCTGCCTTCCTTTGAGGGATGACCGTTAAGTCTTCGACCGTTCCAACTTAGCCAGCTGGGTTATGGACGGTACCGCAAAAGTGAGAGTCTCCCAGGAATGCTACCTGGTCAAAAAAGCACGCTAAAGCCGGATGTGTTGGCCTACGGGTTTCGGACCAAGGGCGCATAACTTAGACACACCGCAATCACATCTGGAAAAAACAACACTCCGGATGAACGCAAAGAAGAAGAAGAAGAAGAAATACTATAATTACATGATTGATAGTAATGCCTTGATTGATCAATACACATATTAATAATTATGTTCAAGCATTCTGTGGAATTACCAGACTTTTTAAAATTTTGTTAAGTTGCATATCCTTTACAGAACGTAGCAGTCAACACCAGCATTTTACTGCCTTTGTTGATGTCTTGGCAAGTTTTTGCGTTCAGCAGTTTGCCATTGCATTCTGAACTACCGGCTCCCATACCAACACGTTTCTCCTTCTTCTTCCGTTAGCTTGAAATATGTCTATAACTGCAATGTTGTCTCTTGTATGAATCTAACAATCTTTTTTAGTTCACTCAGCGGTCCATAGCGTTTATCTTTCACTGTTGTCTCTCTAGGCCAGAAGGTTCGCCTGGATATGATGTTGTTTGGGCAGTCTTGGAGTATGTGCTCTGCTGTCTGCGACGCCAAACCACATGTGCACATGGCCGTTAAAACCAGCGCGACACAGTCTGCAATTACCAGATAACTAAATTAAAAACATATGGATAAGCATGATACATAGAAAAGCAATGAGTAAGGGACATAATCATCTAATATTGTTGCAAGGGAGACAACGCAGATTTTAAACAAGAAATCATAATTCAGATATAATATTATGATTTAACTTCATTAGACGATCGTCTCATGAGTAACTCTAGGCCAATTTCCATATTATTCTCACTATCCAAACTGTTGGTTCTCTCCTCGTCGGTAACTTACGGGATATGTGAGCCGGCCGCTCAGAAAGCAATGGCAAACTATTGAGCGTAATCTTGCCAAGAAATCAACAATCAGCTGAAAGATGCTGATGTTGACAGCGATCCAAACTGCTAGAAAAGCACGTTCACAATCCAACAATAGAACACTTAGTTCGCCACAAACTACTAGGTGACAGTCAGTCATGTTTCGGCCTAAATATTCTTGTCATACGGCCCCAACTAACGTGATAGAAAACGGGCATCAAAATATTAACAAGAAAACTCTATGTGGAGCGGTATTTATAGACTTTAGACAAGCATTCGATATGAAAGAATATACTATTCTAAGTAAAAAACAACAACCTAGAAACAATGAAAGTAAATATTGTGACATTAATAAAATAATTATTATTAGACAAAAACTAAGTAGTATCACACAATAAATCTTTATCTCAAGCCATTACCATTAATATTGGAGTACCTCAGGAGTCTATACTTGGCCCTCTTTTATTTGCCATTTATATAAATGATCTTCCCTTATATCTTTCGTCGTCCTGCGATCTGTTTGCAGACGACTGCACAGTATATACAAACGCTATTGATTGTAATGGTAGAATCATCCTTGCAACAGGAAATTAAATAGTGTAGTTAACTGGAGTCATGCAAACCGCGTGCAAATTAACATTTCTAAACCAAAATCTATGTTAATAGCAACCAGACAAAGACTTCACACTCTATACTCGCAGAGAACTCTTCAGCAGTACATTTGTAGCACGCGTGTAGAAAGTGTAACCGAGCCAAGGCACTGGGTCTTATCATTGAACAACTTCTAACCATTAATTCCCATGTTCATGCTCTCGTTAAACAAATAGCCGAAAAAGTATACCAACTTGGCAGAATTAAAAATTTCCTTGACAAAAACACAAGAAAGATATTCTATACTTCCCACATACAAAAACCATATTGATTATTACTGCACAATCTGTCATCGATGCTCCAAATCAATAACAAAACGCCGTTATTCACCCCAGAAAAGGGCAGTGCGTTTAATTAACGGGGAAAAGCTTACCGACAATTCTAACCTACATGAACGTCTTCAGTTACTGCCACTCCACAAACGCCTATGTTTTAATAAGGCCAAACTAATTCACACATTCCTATTTCAAAATGCTCCAAGCTACCTTTGGCCATTGTTCAAATACAGCGCAAGACATAGCTAACGACTAAATATACTTCATGTCCATAAACCTAGGATAGACTTATATAAAACAAGCTTAGCATACTCTGCCGCTCAGTTGTGGAACCATCTTCCACAAGATATCAAAGACACCACCAATCACTATACATATAGTCGCAACCTGTTTTAACACTATCTCAGTACAGACTACATACCCCCCTAAAAAATAATTTTTTTTTTTTATACAAACAATAATAATGGAAAATTATCTCAAACGACAACTAGCCAATAAACATTCCCATATTATGATACGTTACACCTTCCTTGAGTATTTATAATGCCCATGTTAAACATTGTCTTAGTGAGTCATGCATTATTGATTATTTTCCATGCGTTTTAATGCTTATTTTTCTGTTGTTGTCTAATATTACCTTCGTAAGTGATGTTGAACGAAATAATGTATGACAGGAAACAGAGAAGAAGGATAGAATATCAGACGGGCCTGCGTGCCCAATTCTTAACCCTTTGAAAATAAAGTGTGTTCGTTTGTTCGTTCGTTCGCTCGTGAGTACAGGGTTCAAGATTCAGACCCATGGAGCAGTATGCTAACAACACATGCTTTATATACTTGAACTTGTGTACGCTCTGTTAGTCTATTATTCTCCCAAACTCTCTTAGTTAGCCTGGAAAGTGTTGTGGCTGGCTTTCCAATGCGCCTATCGATTTCTGTCTCTAAGGAAAGATTCTCTGATATTATCGACCCCATATACGCAAACGCATAGATAGCCTTCCGTTCGTAATTAGAAATTTTGATTTATGAAGGTGTACCAGCATCTTGTTCCATCACCTGTGTTTTATTTAGGCTGATGGTGAGCCCAAAGTCTCTGCAGGCGGCTGCAAAACGATCTATGAGCCGTTGCAGGTCTTCTGCTGCGTGAGTAGTCAGTGCCGCATCGTCTGCAAAAAGTAATTCTCTTATTAATCTTGATTTTATTTTGGTCTTTGCATTGAGTGTTGATGGGTTAAAAAGTTTGCCATCAGATTTTGTATAGAGGTATATGCCTTCTGTAGCAGTCCCAAATGCCTATCTTAAGAGAAGGTCGAAGAAGATACCAAAAAGTGTATGAGAAAGCATGCAGCCCTGCTTTACTCCGCTGCTGATGCTGAATGTCTGGGGTGTTGAGCCATTGAATAAGATGGTCCCCTGCATGTTTTCATGAAATGATTTCACGAGACTTAGCAGGATGAGTAGATATCCTATCTCCTCAAGGATATTAAAAAGACCGCCTCTTATCACGAGGTCAAATGCTTTGTGAGGTCGATGAAGGCAATATATAATGGCGTCCTCTGTTCTCTGCATTTCTGTTCGAGCTACCTGAGTGAGAAGATCATGTCAATGGTGGGCCTGTTGAGTCTGAATCCGCAGTGTGATTCGGGGTAAATTCTTTCAGCAATGATGTGTAATCTTTTTAGGATTACTCGAGCGAAAATCTTGCCTGTAATGCTGAGGAGGGAAATGCCACGATAGTTGTTGCAGTCGCTTCTGTCAACTTTGTTTTTACAAAAAGTAACAATGTTTGAGTCCCTCTTATCTTGTGGTAGTGATTTGTTTTTTCCAGCAGAGCTGAAGTATTGCATAAAGTTCTGGGATGATTGTTTCTTTGCCACATTAAAAAAATGTCAGGTGGAATACCATTTTTTACCTGGTACCTTGCCGAATTTGAGAGTGTTTAGTGCTTCACTCATTTTTCTGAGGCACTGTTCGTTATCCAGTGCATGCATGGTGGGCTTTTTGTGAATGGCTTCTAGATCTCTTTCCAGACTGTGTTCACTTAATATAGCTCTGATTAGTGTTCTACCCAGCGATCCATTTGTTTCGCTCGATCTTTTATGATTGCCCCCTCTGTTTATCGTAAAGGGGCCATCTTATTTTTTGATGGGCCGACAGCTTGCTTTATGTCCTCGTACATTCATCTTATATTTCCAGTGTCTGCACAAGTTTGAAGTTGTGCAGAGAGCTGTAGCCAGTACATGTTCGCACATTTTCTAGCGGTCTGTTGTACTCTATTTCTGACCATTCGCAATGCCAGAATGTTTTCTCTGACGGTGATGTTTTATGCACTAAGAATGCATATCTCTTTTTCCCCAGGACTGGGAACATCTCTTTAGAGTGTGCTTCAAACCAGTCGACTGACTTTGTTTGCTTCTTGCCAAATGTTGATAGTGCTGTGTTATAGATGGTGTTGCGCAAATGACTCCATCTCTCGGTGGCAGTTCCATTTTTGGGGCTAGGCAGAGCCTCCGCCATAGCCTGAGTGAATTTATTGACCTTCTCTTGGTTCTGGGTGTCGCTGATGTCGATGCGTGATCTTCCTTCTGTTCTGTTTCTGTTTCTGTAGATTCTCTTAGGTTTTATCTTCACCTTGCTGGAAACGAATGAATGATCGGTGTCGCAGTCGGCACTATGATAGCTGCGAGTTAACTGTTCATTGCGGAGATTGCTGCGTTTAGTGAGCACCAGGTCGAGTCGGTGCCAATTCTTTGATCTAGGGGTGCCTAAATGAGACCTTCTGTTGTAGTTTTCTATCAAAGAAGGTGTTGGTCACGCACAGAATGGCATGGCCGCAGAATTCCAAGAGACGTTGTCATTGTCATTGATCTTCCCAACGCCAAACTGCCCTAGACATACAGGCCAAGATTTGTGGTTGGAGCCAACCCTGGCCTTGAAATCTCCCATAATGAAATGGTGTTGCTCCTCTGTTGTTTCACTGACCACTTTACTAAGGTCGTCATAAAACTTATCTTTAGATTCTGATGCTGCGGTAGAGTTTGGGCGTACACACTTAAAATACTAACTAAGCCTGCCTCTGTCTGGGGTTGGAGCTTCAGTATTCTTTCAGTGCCATCACATGGTGGTATGATGGACTTCAGCAGCTTGTTTTTGACTGCGAAACCAACTTCATGCTCCCTGGTCTCTTCGCACGGCTTGTCATGCCAGTAGAAAGTGAAATCCCTCTCCTTGATGTTTGATGATTATGAGAGTCTGGTCTCTTGCAGGGCGACAATGTCTTTCCCCAGTCTGAATAGTTCGTTGTTTATCGCTGCTGTTTTTCGGGCATCGACAATCTCGTTTAGATCGTCTGAAATGCCTGGGATCATGGCTCTTACGTTCTATGTTCCCAGCCTTAGGGCCGGTTTATTTATTTATTTATTTTTCTTGCTGCTAGATGTATAAATTCCGGTCCTTGTTTCAGGATTTTGTCCCTAAGCTCAACACACCATCAGGAACAGATGAACCGTGGCGAGACAGCATCTTATTGACTGGTGGATGCCCAGCTTAGGTGGACGGGAACTGTCTAGTGAGATACGATGATCTCTCTCACAGTCGGAAGCAACCCCTGGCGCCTTGCTCTACGATAGGAATGATAAATGGGCGAAGTGAGCAGGACAAAACTTGGTCTGGTACAGTCAAGGCCTGCATGCACTTTTTTTTTTTCGCGCTGGCGAAAGGCCATGCAAGTTTATGGTGTTTAAGTAGACAACTATTATGTTTAGAGGAAATGTCATTTATATTGTTTGTAAATTTAATTCATTTTGATCAAATAATTCTCTCTCTCTCTCACACACACACACACACACACACACACACACACACACACACAAACACACACACACTCACAAACACACACCTATCTCTCTCTCTCTCTCTCTCTCTCTCTCTCTCTGTGACAAATGGTGCATTACTTTCTGACCATCCCTCCTATTTCTTTAAAATAAATATCTCCTATAATTATAAATCATACAATTCATCTACGCAGGCGTTTCCCTAGTTGCTTAGGACATATTTAAAATACTATAATTACTCCCCCGATGTGTCTCCACCTTGCCATGGTGGGGGGGCTTGAGTGTCCCATTGACCCCACGCGCTATGCCGATGGATATTAATTACATATTGGACAGCTCTTGGGATAGTGACCAGACTAAGAGAGACACAACCTGCTGCTCTGCAGGTAGACTGAGGATAGCAGTCTAAATCAGGCCAACGACGCCAATAATCTCAGTCCGGACACAACATCTAAGGCTCTCAGCCGAAGGGTATGGCTGAACGTCTCTAAGCCATAAACCCTCGGATGTGAGAGCCTGGCCGACACATACCTACATCAAAATTGAGGTGAGGTGCTGGGCACCCTACATGCTTGGTGCAGATACTCGTTTGATGGCTCTTAACTCGGTTGGGGGATATGAGGGATCCCCGGATGAGAGGGCCTGGCCGTGTCTCGCCCACAGACGCACGGAGGTAAGGTGCTGAGCCAGCAGC
The DNA here is from genome assembly GCA_963921405.1 of Cepaea hortensis. Taxonomy (NCBI): domain Eukaryota; kingdom Metazoa; phylum Mollusca; class Gastropoda; order Stylommatophora; family Helicidae; genus Cepaea; species Cepaea hortensis. Next base: position 65,947 of record CAWUFQ010000223.1, on the reverse strand, counting down.
ACATGTAGCCTACCTCGTGAGCGAGTACTAAAGGTGAAAAAAACCTCGGTCGCACGTTCCGATGAAAGTCTGTAACCGTACTCATGGAGTGAGTGTAGTCGAAGGTGGAAAATTGTCTCATTAACACGAAATGGAACGCTTGGCTTGCGAATCCTTTACGTGGCAGCCCGAAGCAAAAGCTTGCTGTGTGGAAGTCGAAATAAGAGTCTAACTTGTCTCGAAACCCGAGGAAGGCTAACCTCATTAAAAATGCCCCCCCGAAGACGGAAGTGCCAGCCTACGGGCGGCTAAATAAAAATTGGCACTACGCAATTACGTCCGAGTGAAATGTCTTTCGTGACCGGAAAAGCTCTAACTAGTCTTCCCTCGTGCTAGGAACAGCTACCTAGTTTCCGAATGCCGCTCTTGTTCGGAACAGCTCTAATTAGGTAGTTTTCCGAATGTCCGACGTGTCTGGAACAGTTCTGACGGGCACAACGACAAGCACATGTCCGAACCGAAAACTCGCTGAGTGGATACCAACTGCAGACCAGTCTGGTTTGAGCGGGAACGGCCCGGGGCGAACGAAATGCCCAATATATTGAAGTGAGGAATTAAAGCAGCCATGAGCAGGACGTGACGATTCCCTCGGTAAGCCCAGCACCAGGGTGTCGGCCCTGCAATTATGGAAGCCACCCTGGATGGCGGAAAATGCCATGGACTGTCCCTGCCTTCCTTTGAGGGATGACCGTTAAGTCTTCGACCGTTCCAACTTAGCCAGCTGGGTTGTGGACGGTACCGCAAAAGTGAGAGTCTCCCAGGAATGCTACCTGGTCAAAAAAGCACGCTAAAGCCGGATGTGTTGGCCTACGGGTTTCGGCCCAAGGGCGCATAACTTAGACACACCGCAATCACATCTGGAAAAAACAACACTCCAGATGAACGCAAAGAAGAAGAAGAAGAAATACTATAATTACATGATTGATAGTTATGCCTTGATTGATCAATACACATATTAATAATTATGTTCAAGCATTCTGTGGAATTACCAGACTTTTTAAAATTTTGTTAAGTTGCATATCCTTTACAGAACGTAGCAGTCACCAGCATTTTACTGCCTTTGTTGATGTCTTGGCAAGTTTTTGCGTTCAGCAGTTTGCCATTGCATTCTGAACTACCGGCTCCCATACCAACACGTTTCTCCTTCTTCTTTCGTTAGCTTGAAATATGTCTATAACTGCAATGTTGTCTCTTGTATGAATCTAACAATCTTTTTTAGTTCACTCAGCGGTCCATAGCGTTTATCTTTCACTGTTGTCTCTCTAGGCCAGAAGGTTCGCCTGGATATGATGTTGTTTGGGCAGTCTTGGAGTATGTGCTCTGCTGTCTGCGACGCCAAACCACATGTGCACATGGCCGTTAAAACCAGCGCGACACAGTCTGCAATTACCAGATAACTAAATTAAAAACATATGGATAAGCATAATACATAGAAAAGCAATGAGTAAGGGACATAATCATCTAATATTGTTGCAAGGGAGACAACGCAGATTTTAAACAAGAAATCATAATTCAGCTATAATATTATGATTTAACTTACAAGTCTCTCTATTATTTGTTTTTAGAAATGAAAATAGCTTTACTGAAGTCAGATTTTGTAAATTTAAGTAAATTTTTTAGATTTCTTAAAGAACATTGTGTAAATCTTTACTTATTTACATTTTATAAACAACTTCTGCGTTATCCAATTATTCTTATAGTTTCAAATGTATACTTTCGATTACAGTGGTGTTATCCATCATCAATTATCCCCTCTGGGGAAAAACATTTTTTTACTGGCCTTCTAAGGCCACATAAAATTTAAAGAAAGTTACCCGTATCAAGTTACATTTTATTTCATCTGTAAATTTCTCTTTGACTGTAATTTCTTGTAGTTTTTCTCCGTTATAGGTTGGGTGTAATCTTTGTAGTTTAGCATAGAAAGCTCTATTAAGTTTTATTTTAAATTTTGCTCCAACGAGGAAGTGGTCGCTGTAGCACTCAGCTCCTCTATAACTTCGAACTTGTTGTATGTTTGGTGCATTTCTGTTGTTAATTAAAATGTTATCTATTTGAATTTGGTTTTCTTGTCACATGATTTCCAAGTGTGTTTGTTTATATCCTTTCTTTGTAGTCTGGTACTGCTAATCTGCAGTCCTTTGGCTTCTGCCAGGTTGATGACTCTCCATCCATTATCATTTGAAATTGTATGTAGGCTTTCCATACCGGCCACATTTTTATGAGTTTGCTCTCTACCTATTTTTGCATTGAAGTCTCCCAGCACAATCAGGATGTCCTGTTTGGGGGTTTCTTCTATGACATCTTCCAGATCATTATAAAAGTCTTATTTAACGTCATCTTCTTTCTCTTCAGTAGGTGCATGTACATTAATCGTCGTTATATTTTTCCATTTACCTTTTATTCGCAATTTACTAATTCTGTTATTAACAGATTTAAAGTCTTAGTAACCTTTAAAAAAAAACACCAATAACTCATCTGGACTAAATGCAACCAATAATCGGATCCTTCGCTGCGATGCTCCGGCGATCTGCGATTCACTAACTTTTATATATAATCAATGTCTCACCAAAGGTCACTTCCTATCAGCCTTTAAAATCACCAAAGTGTATCCTCATTTGAAAGCTGGTTCATTAGACGATCGTCTCATGAGTAACTCTAGGCCAATTTCCATATTATTCTCACTATCCAAACTGTTGGTTCTCTCCTCGTCGGTAACTTACGGGATATGTGAGCCGGCCGCTCAGAAAGCAATGGCAAACTATTGAGCGTAATCTTGCCAAGAAATCAACAATCAGCTGAAAGATGCTGATGTTGACAGCGATCCAAACTGCTAGAAAAGCACGTTCACAATCCAACAATAGAACACTTAGTTCGCCACAAACTACTAGGTGACAGTCAGTCATGTTTCGGCCTAAATATTCTTGTCATACGGCCCCAACTAACGTGATAGAAAACGGGCATCAAAATATTAACAAGAAAACTCTATGTGGAGCGGTATTTATAGACTTTAGACAAGCATTCGATATGAAAGAATATACTATTCTAAGTAAAAAACAACAACCTAGAAACAATGAAAGTAAATATTGTGACATTAATAAAATAATTATTATTAGACAAAAACTAAGTAGTATCACACAATAAATCTTTATCTCAAGCCATTACCATTAATATTGGAGTACCTCAGGAGTCTATACTTGGCCCTCTTTTATTTGCCATTTATATAAATGATCTTCCCTTATATCTTTCGTCGTCCTGCGATCTGTTTGCAGACGACTGCACAGTATATACAAACGCTATTGATTGTAATGGTAGAATCATCCTTGCAACAGGAAATTAAATAGTGTATTTAACTGGAGTCATGCAAACCGCGTGCAAATTAACATTTCTAAACCAAAATCTATGTTAATAGCAACCAGACAAAGACTTCACACTCTAAACTCGCAGAGAACTCTTCAGCAGTACATTTGTAGCACGCGTGTAGAAAGTGTAACCGAGCCAAGGCACTGGGTCTTATCATTGAACAACTTCTAACCATTAATTCCCATGTTCATGCTCTCGTTAAACAAATAGCCGAAAAAGTATACCAACTTGGCAGAATTAAAAATTTCCTTGACAAAAACACAAGAAAGATATTCTATACTTCCCACATACAAAACCCATATTGATTATTACTGCACAATCTGTCATCGATGCTCCAAATCAATAACAAAACGCCGTTATTCACCCCAGAAAAGGGCAGTGCGTTTAATTAACGGGGAAAAGCTTACCGACAATTCTAACCTACATGAACGTCTTCAGTTACTGCCACTCCACAAACGCCTATCTTTTAATAAGGCCAAACTAATTCACACATTCCTATTTCAAAATGCTCCAAGCTACCTTTGACCATTGTTCAAATACAGCGCAAGACATAGCTAACGACTAAATATACTTCATGTCCATAAACCTAGGATGGACTTATATAAAACAAGCTTAGCATACTCTGCCGCTCAGTTGTGGAACCATCTTCCACAAGATATCAAAGACACCACCAATCACTATACATATAGTCGCAACCTGTTTTAACACTATCTCAGTACAGACTACATGCCCCCCTAAAAATAAAATTTTTTTTTTAAAACAAACAATAATAATGGAAAATTATCTCAAACGACAACTAGCCAATAAACATTCCCATATTATGATACGTTACACCTTCCTTAAGTATTTATAATGCCCATGTTAAACATTGTCTTAGTGAGTCATGCATTATTGATTATTTTCCATGCGTTTTAATGCTTATTTTTCTGTTGTTGTCTAATATTACCTTCGTAAGTGATGTTGAACGAAATAATGTATGACAGGAAACAGAGAAGAAGGATAGAATATCAGACGGGCCTGCGTGCCCAATTCTTAACCCTTTGAAAATAAAGTATGTTCGTTTGTTCGTTCGTTCGCTCGTGAGTACAGGGTTCAAGATTCAGACCCATGGAGCAGTATGCTAACAACACATGTTTTATATACTTGAACTTGTGTACGCTCTGTTAGTCTATTATTCTCCCAAACTCTCTTAGTTAGCCTGGAAAGTGTTGTGGCTGGCTTTCCAATGCGCCTATCGATTTCTGTCTCTAAGGAAAGATTCTCTGATATTATCGACCCCATATACGCAAACGCATAGATAGCCTTCCGTTCGTAATTAGAAATTTTGATTTATGAAGGTGTACCAGCATCTTGTTCCATCACCTGTGTTTTATTTAGGCTGATGGTGAGCCCAAAGTCTCTGCAGGCGGCTGCAAAACGATCTATGAGCCGTTGCAGGTCTTCTGCTGCGTGAGTAGTCAGTGCCGCATCGTCTGCAAAAAGTAATTCTCTTATTAATCTTGATTTTATTTTGGTCTTTGCATTGAGTGTTGATGGGTTAAAAAGTTTGCCATCAGATTTTGTATAGAGGTATATGCCTTCTGTAGCAGTCCCAAATGCCTATCTTAAGAAAAGGTCGAAGAAGATACCAAAAGTGTAGGAGAAAGCATGCAGCCCTGCTTTACTCCGCTGCTGATGCTGAATGTCTGGGGTGTTGAGCCATCGAATCAGATGGTCCCCTGCATGTTTTCATGAAATGATTTCACGAGACTTAGCAGGATGATTAGATATCCTATCTCCTCAAGGATATTAAAAAGACCGCCTCTGCTCACGAGGTCAAATGCTTTGTGAGGTCGATGAAGGCAATATATAATGGCGTCCTCTGTTCTCTGCATTTCTGTTCGAGCTACCTGAGTGAGAAGATCATGTCAATGGTGGGCCTGTTGAGTCTAAATCCGCAGTGTGATTCGGGGAAAATTCTTTCAGCAATGATGTGTAATCTGTTTAGGATTACTCGAGCGAAAATCTTGCCTGTAATGCTGAGGAGGGAAATGCCACGATAGTTGTTGCAGTCGCTTCTGTCACCTTTGTTTTTATAAAAAGTAACAATATTTGAGTCCCTCTTATCTTGTGGTACTGATTTGTTCTTTCTAGCAGAGCTGAAGTATTGCATAAAGTTCTGGGATGATTGTGTCTTTGCCACATTAAAAAAATGTCAGTTGGAATACCATTTTTTCCCTGGTACCTTGCCGAATTTGAGAGTGTTTAGTGCTTCACCATTTATGTGAGGCACGGTTCGTTATCCAGGGCATGCATGGTGGGCTGTTGTTGAATGGCTTCTAGAGCTCTTTCCCGACTGTGCTCACTTAATATAGCTCTGATTAGTGTTCTACCCAGCGATCCATTTGTTTCACTCGATCTTTTATGATTACCCCATCTGTTGATCGTAAAGGGGCCATCTTATTTTTTGATGGGCCGACAGCTTGCTTTATGTCCTCGTACATTCATCTTATATTTCCAGTGTCTGCACAAGTTTGAAGTTGTGCAGAGAGCTGTAGCCAGTACCTGTTCGCACATTTTCTAGCGGTCTGTTGTACTCTATTTCTGACCGTTCGCAATGCCTGAATGTTTTCTCTGACGGTGATGTTTTATGCACTAAGAATGCATATCTCTTTTTCCCCAGGACTGGGAACATCTCTTTAGAGTGTGCTTCAAACCAGTCGACTGACTTTGTTTGCTTCTTGCCAAATGTTGATAGTGCTGTGTTATAGATGGTGTTGCGCAAATGACTCCATCTCTCGGTGGCAGTTCCATTTTTGGGGCTAGGCAGAGCCTCCGCCATATCCTGAGTGAATTTATTGACCTTCTTTTGGTTCTGTGTGTCGTTGATGTCGATGCGTGATTTTCCTTCTGTTCTGTTTCTGTAGATTCTCTAAGGTTGTATATTCACCTTGCTGGAAACGAATGAATGATCGGTGTCGCAGTCGGCACTATGATAGCTGCGAGTTAACCGTTCATTGCGGATTTTCTGCGTTTAGTGAGCACCAGGTCGAGTCGGTGCCAATTCTTTGATCTAGGGGTGCCTAAATGACACCTTGTATTGTAGTTTTGTTTCAAAGAAGGTGTTGGTCACGCACAGATTATGACGGCCGCAGAATTCCAAGAGACGTTGTCATTGTCATTGATCTTCCCAACGCCAAACTGTCCTAGACATACAGGCCAAGATTTGTGGTCGGAGCCAACCCTGGCCTTGAAATCTCCCATAATGAAATGGTGTTGCTCCTCTATTGTTTCACTGACCACTTTACTAAGGTCGTCATAAAACTTATCTTTAGATTCTGATGCTGCGGTAGAGTTTGGGCGTACACACTTAAAATACTAACTAAGCCTGCCTCTGTCTGGGGTTGGAGCTTCAGTATTCTTTCAGTGCCATCACATGGTGGTATGATGGACTTCAGCAGCTTGTTTTTGACTGCGAAACCAACTTCATGCTCCCTGGTCTCTTCGCACGGCTTGCTATGCCAGTAGAAAGTGAAATCCCTCTCCTTGATGTTTGCTGATTATGAGAGTCTGATCTCTTGCAGTGCGACAATGTCTTTCCACAGTCTGAATAGTTTGTTGTTTATCACTGCTGTTTTTCGGGCATCGACAATCTCGTATAGATCGTCTGAAATGCCTGGGACCATGGCTCTTACGTTCTATGTTCCCAGCTTTAGGGCCGGTTTATTTATTTATTTATTTTTCTTGCTGCTAGGAGTATAAATTCCGGTTCTTGTTTCAGGATTTTGTCCCTAAGCTCAACACACGATCAGGAACAGATGAACCGTGGCGAGACAGCACCTTATTGACTGGTGGATGCCCAGCTTAGGTGGACGGTAACTGTCTAGTGAGATACGATGATCTCTCTCACTGCCGGAAGCAACCCCTGGCGCCTTGCTCTACGATAGGAATGATAAATGGGCGAAGTGAGCAGCACAAAACCTGGTCTGGTACAGTCAAGGCCTGCATGCACTTTTTTTCTTTCGCGATGGCGAAAGGCCATGCAAGTTTCTGGTGTTTAAGTATACAACTATTATGTTTAGAGGAAATTTCATTTATATCGTTTGTAAATTTAATTCATTTTGAAGAAATAATTCACAAACACACACACACACACACACACACACACACACACACACACACACATCACTATCTCTCTCTCTCTCTCTCTCTCTCTCTCTCTCTCTCTCTCTGTGACAAATGGTGCATTACTTTCTGACCATCCCTCCTATTTCTTTAAAATAAATATCTCCTATAATTATAAATCATACAATTCAACTGCGCATGCGTTTCCCTAGTTGCTTAGGACATATTTAAAATACTATAATTACTCCCCCGATGTGTCTCCACCTTGCCGTGGTGGGGGAGCTTGAGTGTCCCACTGTCCCCAAGCGCTATGCCGATGGATATTAATTACATATTGGACAGCTCTTGGGATAGGGACCAGACTAAGAGAGACACAACCTGCTGCTCTGCAGGTAGACTGAGGATAGCAGTCTAAATCAGGCCAATGATGCCAGTAATCTCAGTCCGGACACAACATCTAAGGCTCTCAGCCGAAGGGTATGGCTGAACGTCTCAAAGCCATAAACCCTCGGATGTGAGAGCCTAGCCGACACATACCTACATCAAAATTGAGGTGAGGTGCTGAGCACGCTACATGCTTGGTGCAGATACTCGTTCGATGGCTCTTAGCTGGGCTGGGGGATATGAGGGATCCCCGGATGAGAGGGCCTGGCCGTGCCTCGCCCACAGACGCACGGAGGTAAGGTGCTGAGCCGGCAGCACATGTAGCCTACCTCGTGAGCGAGTACTAAAGGTGGATTAACACCTCGGTCGCACGTTCCGATGAAAGTCTGTAACCGTACTCATGGAGTGAGTGTAGTCGAAGTTTGAAAATTGTCTCGTTAACACGAAATGGAACGCTTGGCTTGCGAATCCTTTACGTGGCAGCCCGAAGCAAAAGCTTTCTGTATGTAAGTCGAAATAAGAGTCTAACTTGTCTCGAAACCCGAGGAAGGCTAACCTCATTAAAAATGCCCCCGAAGACGGAAGTGCCAGCCTACGGGCGGCAAAATAAAAATTGGCACTACGCAATTACGTCCGAGTGAAATGTCTTTCGTGACCGGAAAAGCTCTAACTAGTCTTCCCTCGTGCTAGGAACAGCTACCTAGTTTCCGAATGCCGCTCTTGTTCGGAACAGCTCTAATTGGGTAGTTTTCCGAATGTCCGACGTGTCTGGAACAGTTCTGACGGGCACAACGACAAGCACATGTCCGAACCGAAAACTCGCTGAGTGGATACCAACTGCAGACCAGTCTGGTTTGAGCGGGAACGCCTCGGGGCGAACGAAATGCCCAATATATTGAAGTGAGGAATTAAGGCAGCCATGAGCAGGACGTGACGATTCCCTCGGTGAGCCCAGCACCAGGGTGTCGGCCCTGCAATTATGGAAGCCACCTTGGATGGCGGAAAATGCCATGGACTGTCCCTGCCTTCCTTTGAGGGATGACCGTTAAGTCTTCGACCGTTCCAACTTAGCCAGCTGGGTTGTGGTCGGTACCGCAAAAGTGAGAGTCTCCCAGGAATGTTACCTGGTCAAAAAAGCACGCTAAAGCCGGATGTGTTGGCCTACGGGTTTCAGCCCAAGAGCGCATAACTTAGACACACCGCAATCACATCTGGAGAAGAAAAAAAAACACTCCGGATGAACGCAAAGAAGAAGAAGAAGAAGAAGAAGAAGAAGAAGAAGAAGAAGAAGAAGAAGAAGAAGAAGAAGAAGAAGAAGAAGAAGAAGAAGAAGAAGAAGAAGAAGAAGAAGAAGAAGAAGAAGAAGAAATACTATAATTACATGATTGATAGTAATGCCTTGATTGATCAATACATTTATTAATAATTATGTTCAAGCATTCTGTGGAATTACCAGACTTTTTAAAAATTTTGTTAAGTTGCATATCCTTTACAGAACGTAGCAGTCAACACCAGCATTTTACTGCCTTTGTTGATGTCTTGGCAAGTTTTTGCGTTCAGCAGTTTGCCATTGCTTTCTGAACTACCGGCTCCCATACCAACACGTTTCTTCTTCTTCTTTCGTTAGCTCGAAATATGTCTATAACTTCTATGTTGTCTCTTGTATAAATCTAACAGTCTTTTTTAGTTCACTTAGCGGTCCATAGCGTTTATCTTTCACTGTTGTCTCTCTAGGCCAGAAGGTTCTCCTGAATATGTTGTAGTTTGAGCAGTCTTGGAGTATGTGCTCTGCTGTCTGCGACGCCAAACCACATGTGCACATGGCCGTTAAAACCAGCGCGACACAGTCTGCAATTACCAGATAACTAAATTAATAACATATAGATAAGCATAATACACAGAAAAGCAATGAGTAAGGGACATAATCATCTAATATTGTTGCAAGGGAGACTACGCAGATTTTAAAAATGAAATTATAAATCAGCTATAATATTATCATTTAACTTGCAATTCTCTCTGCTATTTTTTTAGAAATGAAAATATTATTAACGAAGTCAGGTTATTTAAATTTAAGAAAATTTCTTTAGATTACTTAAAGAAAATTGTGTAAATCTTTTCTTATTTACATTTTATAATCCACTTGTAAGTTATACATTTATTCTAAAAGGATTAATTGTATACTTTCAATGAGATACAGATTTAGGTCTAACATCATTTTTTTACTGGCCTGATAAGGCCACACAAAATTTAAAGAAAGTTACCCAGTGGGGATATTCCCCTAGGGTTTCCCGGGGGGAGAGGGGAATTAAGATTATTTCCCCCTCTGCTGTGTGTCGACCGTGACAGGTAGAGGGGCTTGCGCGTCCCAATGACCCCAAGAGCTATGCCGACGGTAGCACAGCTACTAGTAGGGCCACCCATGTCGGACAGGTCAAGGGAGAGGGACCAGACGAAGAGACACACAAACCTGCTGCATTGAAGGTAGACTGGGGACAGTCAAAGGCTAGGGAAAGCACCCCGAATAAATGCTTGTCGACATCGGATTACTGAGCCACAGGCTTGACAAAGCAGTGCAACGTAAAACCTGCTGCCTTGTAGGTAGACTGGGGACAGTCAAAGGCTAGGGAAAGCATCCCGAATAAATGCTTGTCGAAGTCGGATGTACTGAGCCACAGGCTTGACAAAGCAGTGCAACATAACTTAATTCATGATGTCACAAATCAAAATTAATCGTTATGGTGCTAATCCCGTGAAGTCCCATCAGGCGGCGATAGTGCCGGGCCCCCTGCCTCGAGGGGTTCCACCCATGACTACTGGTGGTCACCTTCCCCTGTGCTGTGGAGTCATGGCACAGAGGAGTAGGTTAAGAGCTATTGACCAAATACCCCGGACACTCAATATACTACAGTGGAATGCCGAAGGAGTTTACAAGAAGAAAGTCTCCCTAACACAGCGTCTTCATAAAAATAGAATAGATGTGGCATGCATTCAAGAGACACGCCTCAACGCCAATCGCAAATTCTCAGTCAGAGGATATCAGGCCACACGTTTCGACCGCGAAGGACACAAACTAGGAGTTCTAATACTTACACGAAATACAATACCTTGCAGCGAAGTATCTGTGATCTCTGACAACCAAACGGAAATTATAGGTGTTGATATAATGATAAAGGACGTGAAAATGAGAATCTACAATCTGTATAGCCCAGCAGATAAGGACCTTACACTCTCAAACATGAAAATAACTGACACAAACTGAATTATTGTCGGAGACTTTAATAGCCGTTCAGAAAGATGGGGATACCCAGATACTGACAAAAGAGGAGATGAATTGGAGGACTGGGAAATAGACTCAAATCTCCATCTACTCAACAAAGCGGATGACACACCGAGCTTCTACTCCAGAAGATGGCTTACCACTTCTACTCCAGACTTAGCTTTCTGCACAGGAGACATCCTCCACAAAATCGATCGCCATGTGCTGGACCAATTAGCAGGTAGTGACCACAGACCAATCAAGCTTGTAATGAATATGAAGTATGTTCCACAGGAGCAAAAGCCCTTGCCCCGCTGGAATTACAAACGAGCAGACAGGGACAGATTTGCCATACTAACAGACAAATATTGGGGAAACATAAATACACGATATGGCAACATAAAGCAAATGGTGGAAAGTATAAACAGAGCGATAATACAGGCAGCCACTGAGTCCATTCCAAGAGGAGCGAGGAAAAATTACAAACCATACTTGACTGAAGAACTACAAAGTTTGGAGGACAAAGTTGAAGATGCCAGGAAGACAGCAGAGAGAGAACAAACAATTGAAGCGAACATCTCTCTAAAAGCCATCTCAGCAAAATATAAAAGAACAGTAAATCAAACAACAAGAGATTGTTGGAGGGAAAAAACAGAAAATCTGAATTTTGACAGGGATGGAAACAAACTATGGAAACTAGTGAAAGCCATGAACAATGAAGGGCCTAGAAACAAACAAATAACAATTAAACAAGGAAATGCCTTGCTTACAGGAAAAAAGGCTGAAAATGCACTAATGGAACACTATGCAAATGCAAACCACATTGATATTACAACCGAACAGAAGAAAGCAATCAAAGACAAACAGATACATCATAGAAATACAGAGACAGCAGCAGAATATATGATAGCAAATCTAACAATGGAAGAAATGGAACAGGCAATGAATACCCTAAAAAAGAAGAAATGACCAGGAAAGGATGGAATCACAAATGAGATGCTAATAGGACTAGGCACCAAGGCAGAGAAGAAACTACTAGCAGTCCTAAATAACAGCTGGAAGAGAGGAATAGTCCCACAGGCATGGAAGGAAGCTATACTAATACCAGTCCCAAAGAAATGAAAAGACCTGGAAGAACCAAATGGCTATCGACCTATCAGTCTACTTAGCTGTGTAGGAAAATTAATGGAACGCATTATCAATGGCAGGCTAACATGGCATCTGGAAGAAAACAAACTCTTAACACCACACCAAGCAGGATTCAGAAAGTACAGATCCACTGAATATCAAATAACATTATAGCTCAGGACATAGAGGATGCCTTCCAAGAGAAAAAGCACACACTAGCAGTCTGGATAGATTTAGAAAAAGTATTTGATAAAGTATGGAAGGAAGGACTGAAAGTAAAACTGCAAAATATGCATGTTTGTGGAAATATTTATATATGAATCAGCCACTACCTTGAGAACAGAACTGCCAGGACAAAAGTACAAGGACAAACAAGCAAAATGATGCTGTTGGAGCAAGGTGTCCCCCAAGGAGGAGTTCTTTCACCAACATTATTCCTAGCATATATAAATAAAATCACGGAAAATTTTCCAGCCAAAGTACACACATCCTCCTTTGCAGATGACCTAGCCATATGGACATCTGAAGAATATATTAGTACAGCTAACAGCAGAATACAGCAAGCCTTATTAGCGCTAGAGGACTGGTCAAAATCATGGCTAGTGAAGATAAGTGAGGAGAAAACAACATGCACAGTGTTCTCCCTCTCAAATAAAACTCAACAACGTAAGCTGGTATTGAATGGAAAAATATTGCGCCATGAAGAAAATCCAAACTATCTAGGAGTCACCTTTGATCGTCGCCTGACATGGAAGACACAGGTTGAGAAAAATCGAACAAGAGCAAGGCAGAGAATGGCAATCATGAAAAAGCTTGCTGGTACAACGTGGGGAGCAGATGAGAAAGTTCTCAAGAAGTTATATACTGGACTGGTGAGGCCAGTACCGGAATATGGCATTGCAGCTTGGGCAACAGCTGCTAAGTGAAACTTTAACAAAATAGGTAGAGTCCAAAACCAAGGAATGCGAATCATAACTGGAAGCCTGAAGACAACGCCTATTAATGAACTAGAAAAGATCACTTGTTTACAACCAATGCAGTACAGAAGAGAAAGCAGAGCCCAGCAACAAGCAGAAAAATTTAGAAGATTGACAGACCACCCTATGTATAACAGGTTTAATGGTTTTGGAAAAGGAAGACTGGAGCGTAGCAACTTTGTAGAAACTGCAAAACGAAAGATTAGGGCAGATCCCATACTTAACATATCAACAGTCAAGCCCATTTACAATGCACACAACTTCCCAGCTTGAAGACAGCAGCAACTGCCTGAGATGATAGAAAACATTCCTGGTATTGAGAAAAAGAACACTCAGAATGAAACCGAAAGAAGAAAAATAACCCTCAACTACATAAAAGAACATTACCCAAGCAGCAATTGGACCCATGCATATACAGATGGACCAGCCAAAGATTCAATTAAAAATGGAGGAGGAGGAATTCTCCTTAATTTAAAAAATGGAGTGATAAAAACACAGTCAGTGGCAACTGGAAAATTTTCAAGTAACTTCAAAGCGGAGGTAGAGGCTTTGAAAACTGCAGCAGAAATGCTCTTGATGGAGGAAAATAAAGAGAAGCAAATAGCTATCTTCACAGATGCAAAGTCAGCTGTCTCAATACTGAAGAGCAAAAACAACACAGAACTAGCTGACCTAAGAGCAGCAATCCATGGTCTATGCCAGAAATCCAAAAAAGTTGTAATACAGTGGATCCCATCACATTGCAGTATACCTGGAAATGAAGAGGCTGACAGACTAGCAAAAGAGGGTGGACGATTACCACAGCCTGACATAGACATAACCTATAATGAGGCAAAAAGGTTTATAAAAAGCACTTATAGAACCAAATGGGAATCAGAGCATCCAGGCCACCAGAAGGATGATGCATATTACAAACTCGACCGAAGAGAACAAGTAACAATCTTCAGACTCCGCACAGGACATAACAGGCTGAAACACCACTTGTTCAATAAACTAAAGATAGGAGATACCGATGAATGTAATTGTGGAACTGGTAAAATGACAGCTAAACATTTTCTGCAGGAGTGCCCAATATATGCAGAACAGAGAAAGATATGTTGGCCCACGCCTGCTTCATTTGAGGACAAGCTCTATGGAGATATCAACAAGCTCAAGTTGACTACAGCTTACTTTAACTACATTCAGGTTGACATCTAAAGGTGCATGAAGATGTATTTAGACTGCCACACTTCATACCACAGGTATGTCGGTTACAAAAGCGTCCCAGAGGCATGAAATGGAATATTGCTTGGATAGCAAATCCATTACGTGGAAAGTCCGAATCAAAAGCTCACTGTGTGGGCTTCATAAAAGGTGGAAAAAGTGTCCTAGTGGCACGAAATGGAATATTGCTTGGATAGCAAATCCATTATGTGGAAAGTCTTAATCGAAAGCTCACCGTGTGGATGTCATCTGCAGACTGCATTCTTCTGGTTTCCGGAGGAACAGCCTATGGTGAACGGAAGGCCCAATATACGGAAGTGAGGCTAAGCAGCCATGTGCAGGACGTGACGATTCCTTGGGTGAGCCCAGTACCAGAGCGCTGTGTGATGGCTCTGCAAGTATGGAAGCCTCCTTGGATGGCGGGGAATGCCCATGGTCTGCCCCTGCCTTCCCTTGAGGGATGACCAGGATGTCTTTGGCTGTTCTATATGGGCCAGCTAGGATGGGGGATAACACCACAACAGTGAGATTCAAACGTCCTAAGAAACCCCCGGGAAGGTTAACCCGGTCAATAAATGCCCGCAGAAGTCGGATGTGTTGGCCTAGCGGCGGAAGAACGCAGCTCTGCTGTAAGCAGGCACAACGCAGTCACATCCGAAAAAAAAATCCGGATGAACGCAGAAGAAGAAGAAGATTATTTCAAGATCGCTTTAATACAAGAACCGAATATTAGATATCGTTGTACCCTCCATTGTAATCGTGATGACGGAGTTAATCCTGACTGTGTTACCAAGGAAATCCCCTGTGTCAGATCAAGAAAAAGAGTGAGAATAGGAACGTGGAATGTGAGAAGTCTGTATGAGGGGAAGCTTAAAGTAGTGTGTGATGAGATTGAGAGGTTAAATATTCAAATTTTGTGAATCGGTGAACATCGCTAGAAAGGAAGGCACATTTCACAACTGAAAATAGAAGTCTTTTCATTTATTCTGGTAGGGACGTCGGAGGCCAGAGTGGAGTGGCATTTTGTTTAGATAAAACAACTGCAAAAGCTTTACTGGGATATAACCCAGTTAGTGATAGAATCCTCACTATTAGACTTAAAGGCCGTCCAAAAAACACAACACTCGTACAGATATATGCACCTACTTCAACAGCAGAGAAGGACAAAATTGAAGATTCTTACAACACACTGCAAGACACATTAAATAAGATTGGTCATAGTGATATAGCAATAATACTGGGAGATTTTTTTGCGAAAGTAGGTACAGGAAGAGCTGAAAATGAGAGACACGTTTTAAAAAAATTTTGATTGGGAAACAGAAAAGATGCAGGTGACAAATTAATTGAATTTTGCACAGAAAATTAATTAACGATAGCCAACACACTTTTTAAACAACACCCAAGAAGACTCTTCACATGAAAGTACCCGGACAGTATTACCCAAAATCAGATAGATTATATTTTAATACAAAGAAGATGGAGTTCAAGCATAACATCTACAAAAACTCTACGGAGTGCAGACTGTGATGCAGATCATCAGTTATTAGAAGCAGATGTGAAATTAAAACTAAAAAAGCTTACCCGAGGACCAAGGCCACTTCGTTTTGATCTCACAAAAATACCTGATGCATACACCATAGAAGTTATGAATCGTTTTGGAGTCTTGCTGTCTGTACAAGAGGAAATGACACCTGATGAACTGGCAGTACAAGCTAGGGATATCTTGATAACTGCAGCCAAAGATTTAATTCCGGTCAAGGAAAAGCGACTTAAGCCATGGATTACATCAGACACGTTAGAATTAATAAAACAACGAAGGGAACTTAAACAGAAAGGAGGTGAATCCTATAACAGCAGGATGAAGTATAAATCTTTAACTCGAGATATAAGAAAGAACACAAGAAAGGACAAAAATCAATATATACAAGATTGCTGTACCAGAATAGAGCAATATCATAAGACTGGAAGAGATTACGAAATGTTCAAAGAAATGAAGTTATTGACAAGAAATGTTCAACCTCAATTGAATGTTATCTGTGACAAGATGGGAAATACCTTAACATAATCTAGACACATTCTAGAAAGATGGCAGGGGTACTGCAGTGGAATATATGATATGAGTGACAGTGAGGATATGAATGAGACACGTGAGCCAACGACAGCAGAGACAGAACCTGAACCCTAATTAGATGGAAGTGGTAAGAATAGATGGCGAGACATCAGAATGGTTTGACATCAAGCAAGGAGTCCGTCAGGGATGTGTGCTGTTCCCCTATTTGTTTAACCTGTACGCCGAAAATATAATGAGAAATGTAAGAGATGATATAAACAGGGAGCTATATGATGCCCTAAATATCGGTGGTCATGACATACCAGAGAATCGGTATGCTGATGATACAGTATTGCTATCCACAACACAGACTGGTATAGAAAACCTAATAGCCTCAACCCAATTGAATAGTGTAAATCACAACTTATATCTTAACATAGTAAAAACAAAGATAATGCATACAGATAAAACCACTGTGGAAAAAGAAGTACATGTTAATGAGGAAAGGTTGGAGGTGGTGGAAAATTTTGAATATCTTGGGTCATTGATTACCAACAACGGTGACACAATGAAAGAAATTAAACGACGACTATCAATTGCTCTTCAAAGACAACAACTGAATAAATTATGGAATGGGACAGACAGAACTACAAAAATTTGATTTTTAAGAGCATGCATCTTTCCCATTGCAACATACGTCTGTGAGATCTGGACATTTACTAAACAAGCTGAACAGCGCATAAATGCCTTTGAATATAAATGTTATAGACGAGTTCTAAGAATATCTTGTGTAAAGAAAAGAACAAATGCATCCATACTTCAAGATCTGAATATTGAAGACGGTTGGCTATTAAAGACGACAAAACAAAGAACATTGAAATATTTTGGTCACTTGAAACGTCATGAAAGTTTGGAGAGAACAATAATGGAGGGGTATATGCCTGGGAAGAGAGGAAGAGGAAGGGCAAAGAGAAGATGGGTGCAGGATGTGGCGATGATCTCCAGATTGGTGTATCGGCGGGACATCTTGCTTATGATCGAGAGGTTTTCCGGAAGGTTGTTATGGGGGAGAGGTTCTGCAAAGGACATGCTACTGAATGAATGAATGAGTTGTATGTGTCTAAAAACAAACGATGGCAAAATCATAATAGAAGAAGATCAGATTCTAAATGTATGGTCAGATTATGTGGAAAACCTTTATAATGATAACAGAGATGAACAGTATGATATTCGAATTAATAATGAAGGACCGCCAATTTTGAAGATGGAGGTTCGGAATTTCTTAAACATATGAAAACTGGCAAGACCCCTGGTTCAGATAACATCACAACAGAAATTATTAATGCTTTAGAATAATATGGAATAGATCAAGTCACCAGATTGCTGAACACATTATATGATACTGGAGATATACCTTCTGAAATATGTAATTCTGTATTTATTGCAATCCCAAAGAAATCAGGAGCCTTGGAACGTGGTCAGCATAGTACAATTAGTATAATGAGTCACATCACAAAGATTTTTCTACGAATTATCATGCAAATAGTGAGGAAGAAAATACAGCTTGAAATAGGGGAAGAACAATGTGGGTTTGTAGAAGGAAAGGGTACAGTAAATGCTGTGTATATGCTGCGATCAGTTATTGAACGTTCTATAGAAGTAAACAAAGTTATACATCTTTGCTTTATTGACTACACAAAGGCTTTCAATAGAGTAAGACATGTCAACATGGTAGAAATGCTTGCAGATCTACACATTGATGGGAAAGATATTAGACTTATAACAAAAACATATATTGGAAACAACAAGCTGCCATAAAGATAATGAAGTGGGTCAGTATCAGCTTATTAAGCGAGGTGCGAGACAGGGGTGTGTAATGTCTCCAGATCTGTTTTTCCTACATAGTGAAAATATTTACAGAAATGTAGAGGATATAAATGGAATCATCATCGGAGGACGAAACATCGTTAATATTAGATATGCATACGATACAGTATTGATTGCAGACAATGAGCAGAATCTGCAACAATTAGTAGATGCGGCTGTTGCACACACTGAACAACTAGGGTTAGAATTAAATTGTAAAAAGACAGATTATGGTCGTCACTAGGAAGAACGAAATACGACAATGAAATATACAAGTAAATGGGAATATTCTTCAACAAGTGAATAAGCACAATTATTTCGGAACAGTAATAACATCTGATGGGAGATGCCATGAAGAGATTAGAACAAGAATCGCCAAGATGAAAATAGCTTTTAGCAAGATGAAAAACATATAAGATGTCAATTGAAACGACAAAAAAGAGTGCTGAGATTCTACATAGAGCCTGTCCTTTTGTATGGATGTGAAGCTTGGACAATGAGCAGTCAAAGTGAAAAACATCTGATGGCTGTGGAAATGTGGTTTCTGAGGAGAATGCAAAAAATACCATGGACAGACAGAAAAACCAGTGACCAAATACTACAAGAAACACATGAAAAACGTAAATTGATTCGATAAATTAGACGTAGACAGTCAACATGTTTGGACATGAGAATAAATAAATTGAAGAACTTGATGACAACTGGCAAGATCGAGGGGAAGAGAACAAGGGGAAGGCAGAGAAGTAAAATATCTGGATGACTTGACCACGTGGCATGGTCGAGACAAGAACACTGAACTGATCCACGAGTCTGGTGATCGAGTGAAATGGCGAGTCACGACCACCCACGCTTACCGGCATGGCACATGATGAATGGAGGTGTATGAGTAGAGTATAAGTATCTGTTTGTTGTGTGTGTGCTAACTAAGGCTGTAGTCCATTCTGTCACTCGTGACTGTGTTTTCGTAAAGCCGACCAATGTCACTCCTCCTTTCAGTTGATTGACTGATTTAAACACCCTCAACTACCAGCACTGGCCATACATCAAAGAACATCTGCTCCGAGAGCAAGAGGACACCTGAGAAGCAAATAGATTGACGATATCAAAGACATTCTACAATCGCACGGAATGACACTATCTAGTGCCACCTATCTGTCGCTGAAATGCCAATTATTCTTCCTCACGACGCTTGACGGCAAAAGTGGAAGATGATGATGACCAAATTGAGTCAGTTTTCTTTGATTATGCTCTCCCTTTACATTTAGCTACTCCGTGGCGTGGAAGTTACGCACGCAGTTCGTAATCCCGCATACCCGTGTTCGAAACACCGCTGGGTGATTTGGCAGCAGACCACCTTACATTGGTTTTTTTTTAAAATAAAATGGTATGGGTGCCGGTCGTTCAGAAAGCAATGACAAACTACTGGACGTACACTTGCCAAGACATCACGAACAGCCAGAAAATGTTGGGTTGACTGCAACCATTGTACATAATAAAAATTAATATGCAACTAACTTTTACTTTCAGTTTCACAGTCTGGGATTCTAAGATAAGCAGAACATTACTTTTTTTTTTTTTTTCATTTCCATTTCATTGTTCTCATTTTCAAAAATTATTTCCATTGTTCTCATTCCCTTATTACTAGGTCTTAATGTTGTCACAGCCTTTGCAATGTCTTCCGCGTTATATTTGCTTTCTTATTGTTTTTCTTTGCTGGTATAGGTTAGTCGCCGCAGCGGCCACGCCCCCACCCCCGTTTTGTTATGAGTGTGTTCTATAAAGCTGCACTATATCGTGCTCTTGTATATTTATGAGTGTGTTCTATAAAGCTGCACTACTTCGTGCCCTTGTATATTTATGAGTGTGTTCTATAAAGCTGCACTACTTCGTGCCCTTGTATAGTTATGAGTGTGTTCTATAAAGCTGCACTACTTCGTGTCCTTGCATATTTATGAGTGTTTTCTATAAAGCTGCACTACTTCGTGCCCTTGTATATTTATGAGTGTGTTCTATAAGCTGCACTACCTCGTGCCCTTGTATATTTATGAATGTCTTCTATAAAGCTGCACTACCTCGTGCCCTTGTATATTTATGAGTGTGTTCTATAAAGCTGCACTACTTCGTGTCCTTGTGTATTTAAACACTGAAACCACAATTAATTTGTTGCTTTTATAATCGTGGGGTCTCCTTGGTCAAGCTGTCTGCCTCGGGCTCCGAAGGTTGTGGGTTCGATTTTGGGCCGCATCCTTCGGTTCACGAGTGCATTTTTCGGAGACTCCTGAGGGTCGTCGCTGGAGCTACGGAGTTCGTGCTTAGTGCGACGCTTTCCGCGCTGCGGAAGGAGACAGAGCCCTATGGGATAAAAACCCGGTGCAATGGCGTCAACCCTGTCGACTTTTAAGCGACTTTTTTTTTTTAAATAATTGTTTTATTTTGTTGACATTTCAATAGGTATATTTATCTCATTCATTCAATAATATATCCCTTGCAAAACCTCGCTCCCATAACAACTTTCTGGAAAACATCTCGATCACAAGCAAGATGTCCCGCGTCCGATACACCCATCTGGAGATCATCCGCCACATCCTGCACCCATCTTCTCTTTGGCCTTCCTCTTCCTCTTTTCCCAGGCATTTACCCCTCGACGACTGTTCTCTCCAAACCTTCATGACGTCCCACAAGTGACCAAAACATTTCAACTTTCTTTGTCCCACCATTTTCAGCAGCCAATCCTCCCCAACTCTTATATCCCGCCGTATGGATTCACGCGTTCCTCTCTGCATCCAAGATATTCCTAGAACCCGTCTACAATATTTATTTTCAAAGGCATTCATGATCCGTTCAGCTTGTTCAGCAAGTGTCCTGGTTGTACCAATCTTAGCTCTTTACTTGAGCGGCATCTCGCGAGATTTGCTATGTCGCCATGCCAACGTTCGGCAATGGCGGCTGTTGTCGACATCCACTTTGTTTACATTAGATGACGGATTATTTGAACATATAATTGCATGTGGCTAGTAAACTATTTTAATACCAAGTCCTTTGCAGTATTGAAATAAAAATGCCACAGAACACACCGTCTGCAATGAGAATTGTCCCTAGCGGCCAAATTTACCGCCAGTTGTTTGATGCTCAGGTATGTTTGTTTTGTAAGTTTGTAGTTAAATTTGTTGTTGAATAAGATTTCATATTTCAATTTCAGACCAAATGAGGTGAAATCATTCAACGTCACTACTAACTATTACTACACTCAGGGCATGCCCATATGCGCTCAGACTCCCTCAGAAGATTTAGACAAGTGTAGATACTCATAATTCATATTTGGTTTGCAAGCACGTTCTTTATGTTACTACACTGGTTAGCAGTATGCCTTGTTCCTTGTAATCAAATCACCATAAATCAAATCAGAAATAAATTCAAGTGATGCACCCAGTGACCTAGTTACCCAGTAATAATAATTCTTTCTTCGTAGTTATTCTGCTTCTTCTTTCTACTTACTTGTAGAATTTCACCCTTATGTGAAATGCTGTCTCTTTTAGTTCACTTTGTGGTCTTCACTGGTTATTTTTACTGTTTGTTCTCCAAGCATTCAGACCCAACAGGCACCCATAACTACAGAATCTACTGTCCTAAATATGTCAAGAGTGTTGCACTATTCTATAGTGGATCCCATCGCACCACAGTGTGCCAGGAAATAAGAGGGCCGACAAACTGGCCAAAGAAGACCGAGGAACACAACAACCAGATATTCCAGTTACATACTAGCAAAAGAAAAACTGAATGAAAACACTTAGAAAATCACCTGCTCAACTACAAAACACTTAAAAAAATAACCTACCTAACTACATGATGATTATTATCACTGGACACGACTGGACAAAACACTATTTTAGACAGAACAGAAGATAACAGATTCAATAGTGCACAGAGCTAAAGTCAGGTTCTACATTAATATGTGGACACGCATCCCAAACTACAGAAGATATACTACAATACTGAATCAGATATGCTCAGTAAAGTTGGCTCTAAGCTTGATGATACAATGCTGGATGTCAGACTACTGATGCCTAGAAGATCTGCAGCAAACAGTGTGTTTCATGCAATAAATAAACTTGCAGATACCGACAGATTCCACATAAACAAAAAAGAAGATTATTATTGTTGCTGTTATCAGCTTGATTGTTATAATTTATACTACTACACTGTAAGTTAGTAGTATTCCATACTTATGTTATCATGCCATTAGTATTATACATGTATTCTATTGTGCTACAGATTATTGCGCATATATGTTACATGATGTAGATTTATATAAATTTATGTTATTCTTCTCTTCTTCTTCTTTTCGTTCATCCGGAGTGTTTTTTCAGATGTGATTGCGGTGTGTCTGTTATGCGCCCTTGGGCCGAAACCCGCAGGCCAACACATCGACTTTAGCGTGCTTTTTTGACCAGGTAGCATTCCTGGGAGACTCTCACTTTTGTGGTGCCATCTGCAAGCATGCTGGCCAAGGTTGAACGGTCGAAGACAGCGGTCATCCCTCAAAGGAAGGCAGGGACAGTCCATAGCATTTTCCGCCATCCAAGGTTGCTTCCATAGTTGCAGGGCCGACACATAACGCCCTGGATCTGGGCTCACCGAGGGAGATCGTCACGTCCTGCTCATGGCTGCTTTAAATCCTCACTTCAATATATTGGTCATTTCGCTTCCCCGGGTCATTCCCGCACAAACCAGACAGGTATGCAGACGGCATCCACTCAGCGAGTTTTCGGACATGTGCTTGTCGTTGCGCCCATCAGAGCTTTTCCAGGCTCAACAGACATTCGGAAAACAACCCAGTCAGAGCTGTTCCGAACAAGAGCGGCATTCGGAAACTAGGTAGTCAGAGCTGTTCCTAGCACGAGAGACATTCGGACGAGACATTTCACTCGGACGTAATTGCGTAGTGTCAATTTTTAGTTTGCCACCCGTAGGACGACACTTCCGACTTCAGCGGGCATTTTTTAATGAGGTTAGCCATCCTCTGGTTTCAGGGCACGTTGGACTGTTGTGATGTCGCTAACATCTCAGCTGGTCAAGCTAGAACGATGAACGACATCGTGGTCGGCCCTCAAGGGAAGGCAGGGGCAGACCATGAGCATTCCCTCGCTATCCAAGGGGGCTTCCATAATTGCAGAGCCGGCACATATTGCTCTGAGACTGGGCTCACCCGAGGAGTTGCCACGTCCTGCTCATGGCTGCTTTAGTTCCTCACTTCCATGTGTTGGGCAACTCGTTTGCCACTGATCGCTCAAGCACACACCAGGGACGGTCAGACTGCAAGCGACACCCACTCGGTAAGCTTTTGCTTTTGACTTCGGACCACGCAATAGGTTCGCTCGCCGTGCGTTCCATTTTGCGTCATTGAGACGTTCTTCCACTTTTGTCTACACTCTTTATGAGTTAGATACAGTTTTCGCAGCCATTTTCTTCGACTGGGGCACTTGTTTTGACTTTTTGTACTCGCTCACGAGGTAGGCTACTTGTGCTGCCGGCTCAGCACCTTACCTTCGTGCAGCGGTGAACGAGAAACGGCCTGGCCCTATCATCCGGGAATCTCTCATATCCCCCAGCTGAGAGCCTTCGAACTTGTATCAGACCTGAGCATGTAGCTTGCTCAGTATCACGCCTTTATTTTTCGAAAGGTGGGTATAGGCCTGGCTCTCAAGTCCTAGGGTTTGTGGCTTAGAGGCGTTCAGCCACAGCCCTCGACAGAGAGCCTTTAGTGTTTTGTGTCGGCCAGGCTCTCACTTCCGAGAGTTTATGGCTTAGAGACGTTCAGCCATACACCTCGGATGGGAGCCTTAGAGGTTATGTCCCGATGAATGATGAATTGATCCATACATTCAAAAAATATCCATCTCAAATAGATACAGTAGACAAAAGGACAAGAGAAGAAGAATTGATATCACAGTTAAAAGCCCCACCGGAGAATAAAGAAATATTAGAACAGTTGGTGAAAGAAAACCAAGACGTTTTTGCAATTAATGATTTAGAATTGGGAAAAACTAGTACAGTTACAATGGAAATAGACACTGGAAATCATCCACCAATTAGTTTAAAAACCATATAGAACTCCTTTAAGAAACAGAGAGATTGTAGAGAAGGCAATCGAAGATATGTTAAAAGCGGGAATAATAATAAGATCGAAGTCTGAGTGGTCATCTCCGATCGTGATCGTGACCAAGGTCGATGGTTCACATCGATTCTGCTGCGATTACCGGGCGTTGAACAAAATCACTAAGACTGTAGCGTACCCATTGCCGGTGATTGATGATATTTTGGGCTTACTTAATGGCTCTACATTCTTCACTACTCTAGACGCAAGATCAGGATTCTGGTGTATCCCGATGTCGGAAGATGCTCAAAAGAAAAGTGCTTTCTGTACTCATATGGGTTCTTACGAATTTTTACGAATGCCATTCGGAGTTTGAACAGCTCCATCTCATTACATGTTATTAATAAATGAAGAATTACGTGGGTTTCAAAAGTTTGCGTTGGCATATATAGATGATATTTTAATATATACATCAGGAGACGTACAAGATCATCTAAAACATGTAAAATTGGTATTTGATAGGCTAAGAATACACGATGTTAAGTTGAAATTGAGTAAGTGTGAATTCTTAAAAACAGAAACCAAATATTTAAGATACATTATTAATAGAGAGGGAATTAAGCCTGATCAAAATAAAATTAAAGTTATTAGAGATTTACCTTCTCCGACCAACGTGAGAGAAGTTCGAGCTTTTATAGGTATGACCGGGTATTATAGACGTTTCGTTCCAAATTTTGCACAGATAGCAGAACCTATTATAAAATTGACCTGTAAATATGCAAGGTTTAAGTGGACTGAAGATTGTCAGAAGGCGTTCGATTTTTTTAAAAATAGCTTAACAACAGTTCCACTATTGGCACATCCAGATTTAAATAAACAATTGGTTTTGTATACAGATGCTTCAGATAATGCCATAGGAGCATGTTTAACACAACCGTATGAAGGAGAAGACTCTGGAATACCAGGAGTTAAAAATTAAAGACCAATCTATTTCTTGTCACATAGGCTTAGCAAATCTCAGAGGAAATGGGCGACTATTAAGAAGGAGGCTTACGCTATACACTATGCTCTCCAAAAACTAAATTACTACCTACATAACGCATTTCATTATTATTAAAACTGATCACATGCCATTAAAGTCTATATTAGAAGCACCAGTACAAACTAGGAAAATACAAACATGGGCACTAAATTTACAGGGATGCATTGCTAAAGTAGAGTATATTTCAGGAAAACATAATACATGCGCTGATTTATTGTCTAGAATTCCACATACAACAATATCTGAAACCACTACTCAAGATGAGGGAGAACCAGAAATTGACGACAGGAATTGGCAAGTAAATATATTAGATTCTGCTAAAATAAATTGTAAAAGCTCACAGACAGAACAAGATTATGAATCAATAGAGGAAGATACACAGTTGATGCATTTTAATATGAAAAATGAACAGGAATTAGATCCAAAAATAATACAGATTAAACAAAAATTGAAAGAAACAGGGGAAAACAGTTTTAAAAGAAAATTCTTAGAGCTGCAAGAGGACAATCAATTATATTATGTCGGTGAAAAAGGGGAGGGATTAAGAAAATATATTCCGAAACATTTAGAACGGGGAGATTTAAAAGCATATCATGATAATAATGGTCATTTTGGACGAGATAAGTTAGTTAAGGCTATTAGTAGTAAATATTACTCCTCACCCTCCCCCTTCTTCTCCTCCCTCCTACTTCTCCCTCCTCCTTCTTCCTCCTCCCTCCTCCTCCCTCCTCCTCTCTCCTCCTCCTCTTCCTCCCTCTCCCTCCTCCTCCCTCAACTCCTCCCTCCTCCTCCTCGTCCTCCCCCTCCTCCTCCTGCGTTCTCCTCCTCCTCCTTCTCCCGCCTCCTCCCTCTTCCTCCTCCTCCCTCCTCCTCTCTCTTCCTCCTCCTCCCTCCTCCTCCCTCTTCTTCCTCCCCCCTCCTCCCTCCTCCTCCCTCATCCTCCTCCCTCCTCCTCCCTCTTCCTCCTCCTCCCTCCTTCTCTTCCCTCCTCCTCCTCCCTCCTCCTCCTCCCTCTCCCTCCTCCTCCCTATCCCTCCTCCTTCTCCCTCCTCTTCCTCCTCCTCCCCCTCCTCCTCCTGCGTTCTCCTCCTCCTCCTTCTCCCTCCTCCTCCCTCTTCCTCCTCCCTCTTCTATCTCCTCCCTCTTCCTCCTCCCTCTTCCTCCTCCTCGCTCTTCCTCCTCCTCCTCCTCCCTCCTCCTCCCTCCTCCTTCTCCCTCCTCCTCCCTCATCCTCCCTCCTCCTCCTCCTACAGACAGACAGACAGACAGACAGACAGACACAGATAGTCGGGAACGGGAACGGGAGCTTATTTGACTACTTATATGAATTAAATGAGATGCTCCCCACTAGGAGCTGGGCGAAGCCGGGCCGGGTCAGTCAGACAGACAGACAGACAGACAGATTCCCGCCAGGGACTGGGTGAAGCCGGGTCGGGTCAGCTAGTAATAGATAAAACCAACACTAAAGATATACGGAAAGCAATTAATACCTTGTCAAACAAACACAAGTCATCACAACCATTACCATCAAATCAGGTTACATGTGATCAACTCAGTAGTTTCTTTCAATCCGACTTTAACCAGTTGAAGGCTGCAATACCAGATGCGCCTCATGACATATCTTTATTGACAAGTTTGTAAGAACAAATGCTATAGCGACATTCCCTCCAACAAACCGCTCATGTCGACTACTGAAGCATTTACTCATCTTAGTCTTCTTCTTCTTCTTCAGCGTTCCGAGCCATTGAGGTTCTTTGCTGCAGATACAATCCGTCTCCATTCGTCTCTCTGGTGGACCTTCTCTTGCCAGTCGTTGATTCCAAGTGCTTGTAGGTCTGTACATGTATTATCTCTCCACCGCCTTCTTGGTCTACCTCGGGGTCTACGGTCATTTATTTCCTGAGAGTAAGCAAGTTGTTTCCCTATTATCTTCCGTTCTTTCTATATGCCCCAGCCATTGTAGTCTATTAACCTTCATCATACCAGTGATTAGCGGGGACTTAAACAGATCATAAATGTCTTTGTTACTTCTTCTTTTCCACTCTCCACTTTGTGTATCCCTAATGGGTCCAAAGATGCGTCTTAAAATTTTGTTCTCAAAGGTTTGTAACAAGGCTTCGTCTCCTTTCGTTGTACTCCAGGTTTCAGAGCCATACAGCACAACTGATCTGATCAGTGTTTTGTAAATTGTGATTATGGTGTTACGAGATAGCGCATTTGATTTGAGTAGATGTTGTAGTGCATAGTATATCTTATTTCCAGAGTTGATTCTAGTTTGTATTTCTTCCCTTATGGTGTTGGAGCAGTTGAAGATTGTACCTAGGTATTTGTATGTTTCCGTTCTTTTAATGGTCATATTATCTATTTGTATGAGGCCAGAGTTTTTAGCCATTCCTTCTCTTGAAATTACCATATATTCTGTCTTATCTTGGTTGATAACCAGCCCCATCTGTTGGGCTTTTTCCTTTAAGTGAGTCAATATTTCCAATGTCTTTTGTTCATTTTCACCTATAATATCTATATCATCTGCATAACCAAGCAGCTTGGATGTTCCTCCGATATCACATTCCTCCTTTACCTTCCTTACAACTTTCTCTAGAGCCAAATTGAAGGGTAGCGGCGATAGTGCATCACCCTGTTTCAAGCCAGATGTTATTTGGAAAGGGTCTGATTTCTTGCCTTTATATGTTACTATATTATAAGTATCTTCCATGCATAGTTGATTAACTTCCTTGGTATTCCAAATTCCTGCATAGCATTCCATAAACTATTCCTATGGACACTATCATAAGCCTTTTTAAAATCCACAAAAATGTTATGGAGATCTCTTTTATATTCCCAACTTTTCTCGGCTATTTGTCGTAAGATAAATATCTGATCTATTGTTGATCTGTTTTTTCTAAAAACCCGCCTGGTAGTCACCTAATATGTCTTATGAATATGGTTTTAGTCTATTTAGTAATACTGCGGATAGTATCTTATAGCTTGTGGACAGTAGTGATATTCCTCTATAATTTTCACATTGGAACTTGTCTCCTTTCTTAAAGATAGGTATCAATAATGACTCTTTCCAGTCATTGGGTAATTCTTTTGTCCTCCAGATTTTTAATATTAGTTCGTATAGCTTTAGATGTAATGCATGGCCACCTGCCTTTATAAATTCAGCTGCAATTCCATCAGCCCCAGTTACCTTATTGTTTTTAAGTCGTGTGATTACATATAGGATTTCTTCAAATGCAGGTTCTTCAATTTGTGGTTCACACGTTACAACCTCTTCCTGTGGGAAAGTGTTACTTGGAGCTTCACAATTTAGTAATTCAACAAAATATTCTTTCCATGTGTTGCACATTTCTTCATTGGTATTTATCATATTTCCATTTTTGTCTTTTAAACCATATGTGTTGTGTTGGTGCCCTCGTTTCATTGACTTCAGTTCTTTAAAAAGCTTTCTGGATTCGTTTCTCTGGTTTCCATATCTTTGATTATATTACTCATATATTTTCGCTTCTGCTGTCGAACTATTTTTTGTAGCCTCTTTACATTCGCTTCTATATTGCTCTTCCTTTTGGATGTTGTTGATGTCATTTAACCATAAATGTCTGGCATTCTTTTTCCTAATGACTGCTTCTTCACATTTTTGATTGAACCATCTGTTCTTTCTATGCGTGGTTAACACACCGAGACATTCTTCTGCGGTAGTTTGAATTGTATTCTTGATGTTCAACTAAGTTTGGTCAACACTTTCCTCCAATGAGTTTTGCAGAGTTTCAAGTTTACATTTAATTTCATCTGTAAATTTCACTTTGACTGTAATTTCTTGTAGTTTTTCTCTGTTATATGTTGGGTGTAATCTTTGTAATTTAGTATAGAAGCTCTCTTAAATTTTATTTTAAATTTTGTTCCAACGAGGAAGTGGTCGCTGTGGCACTAAGCTCCTCTATAACTTCTAACTTGTTGTATGTTTGATGCATTTCTGTCGTTAATTAAAATGTTATCTATTTGAATTTGGTTTTCTTGTCACATGATTTCCAAGTGTGTTTGTATATATCCTTTCTTTGTAGTCTGGTACTGCTAATCTGGTCCTTTGGCTTCTGCCAGGTTGATGACTCTCCATCCATTATCATTTGAAATTGTATGTAGGCTTTCCATACCGGCCACATTTTTATGAGTTTGCTCTCTACCTATTTTTGCATTGAAGTCTCCCAGCACAATCAGGATGTTCTGTTTGGGGGGGGGGGGGGGGGGGTTCTTCTATGACATCTTCCAAATCATTATAAAAGTCTTATTTAATGTCATCTTCTTTCTCTTCAGTAGGTGCATGTACATTAATCATCGTTATATTTTTCCATTTACCTTTTATTCGTAATTTACTAATCCTGTTAATAACACATTTAATGTCTTAGTAACCTTAAAAGAAAACACCAATAACTCATCAGGACTAAATGCAACCAATAATCGGATCCTTTGCTGCGCTGCTTCGGCGAACTGCGATTCACTAACTTTTATATATAATCAATGTCTCACCAAAGGTCACTTCCCATGAGCCTTTAAAATCACCAAAGTGTATCCTCATTTGAAAGCTGGTTCATTAGACGATCATCTCATGAGTAACTGTAGGCCAATTTCCATATTATCATCACTATCCAAACTGCTGGTTCTCTCCTCGTCGGTAACTTACGGGGTATGTGAGCCGGCCGCTCAGAAAGCAATGGCAAACTACTGAGCGTAATATTTCCAAGAAATCAACAATGAGCTGAAAGATGCTGATGTTGACAGCGATGCAAACTGCTAGAAAAGCACGTTCACAATCCAACAATAGAACACTTAGTTCGCCACAAACTACTAGTTGACAGTCAGTCATGTTTTCGGCCTAAATATTCTTGTCATACGGCCCCAACTAACGAGATAGAAAACGGGCTTCAAAATATTAACAACAAAACTATATGTGGAGCGGTATTTATAGACTTTAGAAAAGCATTCGATGTGAAAGAATATACTATTCTAAGTAAAAAAACAACAACCTAGAAACAATGAAAGTAAATATTGTGACATTAATAAAATAATTATTATTAGACAAAAAATAAGTAGTATCACACAATAAATCTTTATCTCAAGCTATTACCATTAATATTGGAGTACCTCAGGGGTCTATACTTGGCCCTCTTTTATTTGCATTTATATAAATGATCTTCCCTTAAATCTGTCGTCGTCCTGCGATCTGTTTGCAGACGACTGCACAGTATATACAAACGCTATTGATTGTAATGTGCTAGAATCATCCTTGCAACAGGAAATAAATAGTGTATTTAACTGGAGTCATGCAAACCGCGTGCAAATTAACATTTCTAAACCAAAATCTATGTTAATAGCAACCAGACAAAGACTTCACACTCTAAACTAGCAGAGAACTCTTCAGCTGCACATTTGTAGCACGTGTGTAGAAAGTGTAACCAAGCCAAGGCACTGGGTCTTATCATTGAACAACTTCTAACCATTAATTCCCATTTTCATGCTCTCGTTAAACAAATAGTAGAAAAAGTATACCAACTTGGCAATATTAAAAATTTTCCTTGACAAAAACACAATAAAGATATTCTATACTTCCCACATACAAAACCCATATTGATTATTACTGCACAATCTGTCATCGATGCTCCAAATCAATAACAAAACGCCTTTATTCACCCCAGAAAAGGGCAGTGCGTTTAATTAACGGGGAAAAGCTTACCGACAATTCTAACCTACATGAACGTCTTCAGTTACTGCCACTCCACAAACGCCTATTTTTTAATAAGGCCAAATTAATTCACACATTCCTATTTCAAAATGCTCCAAGCTACCTTTGGCCATTGTTCAAATACAGCGCAAGACATAGCTAACGACTAAATATACTTCACGTCCCTAAACCTAGGATAGACGTATATAAAACAAGCTTAGCATACTCTGCCGCTCAGTTGTGGAACAATCTTCCACAAGATATCAAAGACACCACCAATCACTATACATACAGTCGCAACCTGTTTTAACACTATCTCAGTACAGACTACATGCCCCCCTAAAAATATTTTTTTTTAAACAAACAATAATAATGGAAAACGACAACTAGCAAATAAACATTCCCATATTATGATACGTTACACATTCCTTAAGTATTTATAATGCCCGTGTTAAACATTGTCTTAGTGAGTCATGCATTATTGATTATTTTCCATGCGTTTTAATGCTTATTTTTCTGTTGTTGTCTAATATTACCTTCGTAAGTGATGTTGAACGAAATAATGTTTGACAGGGAACATAGAAGAAGGATAGAATATCAGACGGGCCTGCGTGCCCAATTCTTAACCCTTTGAAAATAAAGTTCGTTCGTTTGTTCGTTCGTTCGTTCGTTCGTTCGCTCGGGAGTACAGGGTTTAAGATTCAGACCCATGGAGCAGTATGCTAACAACACATGCTTTATATACTTGAACTTGTGTACGCTCTGTTAGTCTATTATTCTCCCAAACTCTCTTAGCCTGGAAAGTGTTGTGGCTGGCTTTCCAATGCGCCTATCGATTTCTGTCTCTAAGGAAAGATTCTCTGATATTATCGACCCCATATACGCAAACGCATAGATAGCCTTCCGTTCGTAATTAGAAATTTTGATTTATGAAGGTGTACCAGCATCTTTTTCCATCACCTGTGTTTTATTTAGGCTGATGGTGAGCCCAAAGTCTCTGCAGGCGACTGCAAAACGATCTATGAGCCGTTGCAGGTCTTCTGCTGCGTGAGTAGTCAGTGCCGCATCGTCTGCAAAAAGTAGTTCTCTTATTAATCTTGATTTTAGTTTGGTCTTTGCATTGAGTGTTAATGGGTTAAAAAGTTTGCCATCAGATTTTGTATAGAGGTATATGCCTTCTGTAGCAGTCCCAAATGCCTATCTTAAGAGAAGGTCGAAGAAAATACCAAAAAGTGTAGGAGAAAGCATGCAGCCCTGCTTTACTCCGCTGCTGATGCTGAATGTCTGGGGTGTTGAGCCATCGAATAAGATGGTCCCCTGCATGTTTTCATGAAATGATTTCATGAGACTTAGCAGGATGAGTAGACATCTTTGTCAGGTTCTCACATTTAAGGATGAATCTGGCTCGCTTGACCTAACATATGCGAGACATACACAGTCACAGAATGATTTGACTTGACACACGGTAACACTAAGTTCAATGTTTTATTTACACTTCACATGCAACACAATCTAATTCGGCATGTTGCCCGCACAATGTGAATACAAGAATACACACAGTCGATGAATCAATACACTCACAGACTCAAACCACAGCCGCGCAGTCTTCCATCTTCTCACAAGAGATACTAGCAATCGACATTCAGGCACAGCAATAATACAAGCCTCTCTCAAACCACGTCTGTCCAGTCCGAATACCCAAGCCTCGTCTGCCGTTTCTCGCTCTGAGCACTTGCCCTGTGGGATCGAGTCCAGCGGGAACTGCGTGCGTCACGCTTGTACTTGCTTGACTGCTGACGGTTACTCTAACTCACCAGCGAACCTGTGGATAGGTAACTGGGGTTTGCCTGGCGCGCGTAACGACGCCGCGGCACAACAATGGGGGATTATGACACTCTCCCCACCTCACCTTCATGAAAGGTTTCACCTTTCATGTGAGCTCTTTGTAAACTTAGGGTTAATATTTTAACCCAGTCAGAAACTTCCCATTAGGTGTCGTTGATGCATTGGCATAGTTTTAATTGGAATACATAGGTATTGCATGATATATATATATATATATATATATATATATATATATATATATATATATATATATATATATTACCTCATGTGGTGTCAAACAGTAACACCTCCCAAGTACAATCCTTTCGATGGATAATCACGTCAGTTGCAATTATGACACAGTCAGACCGGTAGCACCAGCATTCCATGCAACTACCTCGCAACCAAAATTTTAAAAATTCAAATACGTCCGAAAACGTCAGATTAAACTGCAAATCGTCCCAAAATGAGACGATTTCAACCTTAGAGTCCTACTCAAATTTGGCAGGGACATCTTATGTTGGTCTACAACTTCGACAATCTCTTCCATGCCCAGCTGATGTCATCTTGGAGTGTTGACAACCTGGCAACACAAAGGCTATTTTTATACCTTACACATTACCACCTATTTCGATTTATTGCCCATTGGTGTAATATGTGACAACAATTAAATACAAGGGAAATAATCTAAACATATATTAACTACAATAAATTTCATTTGTTAATATATTTCTCATATTTTTCATAGCTTGATGCTTCTTTACAATAGCGAAATAAATGTCGCTACTGTGAACAAGTTGATCAAGATATGATTCTCAGATTACACTACTACAAAAATTATAATACACAATTCGCGTATTTTAAATTCGTGTTTCAAAAATATTTTACATGCGTCATTACTTTTTGGGTTTTTGTTCATAGTCTGCTACACTTTTGTATAAATTAATAACTTTCCGCAAGTACACACGCACAGCTGATGTAAACGAAAGTTCTTAACACACTTGTTCCGTAAGGATGTAACAATACTCGGAATGTCAAGTTGTTATAACAAGCTGGTGTGTTCGATGTTTCGTTAAAAACTTCTGGATTACAATGTTCTACAGTGGTTTAACTGTCACAGTTTGTTTCAATCACTCGTTCGTTTCATTCGGATTAAAATGTCACTGGATAAGTCCGGTTTACAGGTACCACGGATAACTTCAATTGTTCAATTGAGGTAAGTTATGAACACAAGTGGCACTGTTCTTTGTTAGTAATATTTACAATTAATACTGTTCACTTTCTACCACATACTACGCACTTCTACAACACAATTATCACAATATTTATAAGATACTAGTATTATTTACACTAGGATCTGGTCCCTATCACATGATTCACAGCTTCTCTGGAAAAAAAACTTCATTACTGGCTGTGATGGTCTCAGTGTTTTGACACATTGCACTCAGACAATAAGTGGCTACTGGGTATCATCGGGACAACGGGACAAAAGATCGGCTAGTGTATTAAGCTTGCCGGGGATATGTCTCACTTCAAAGCTGTAATCTTGGAGCAAAAGAGACCACCGAGCTATCATGTGGTTAGTCGGCGCACCTGATGCAATAATCGTCAGTGGGCTGTTGTCGGTTTCCACTATAAAATGCCTCCCAAGGAGGAATCTGGACAATTTTGTGATGGCAAATACAAGAGCGAGGGCCTCTTTCTGAGGTGTGAATCAATTTCGTTCCCTCGGTTTGAGTTTTCGGGTTAGGTAATATACAGGATGCAGAATGCCGTCACTTTCCTGTAAAAGTACCGCCGCGATCGCCACGGAGCTCGCATCTGTGCGCAATCTGAAAGGAATATGCAAATTTGGCACTTTGAGAATGGGATTCTTTGAACTATTCTCGGAAAATAGGATAATACTTTATCGAATGCTGATTTTAGGCACTCACTGTTCACAATTTTATTTGGATGTTCTTTTTTTAGTATGTTAGTAAAACTTTCAGTCAGTTCAGTCAGTTCAGCAAAATCTGGTGTGAACTGTCTGTAGTAATTTAGCAGTCCTAACACACTTCTGACTTGTTTCTTTGTAGTCGGAAGTGATAGTCTTAGAATTTTTGACACGATGTTGTCGTCAGTCGTGACAAAGCCATTAGAGATTTTATAGCCCAAAAAAGAGATTTCTTGGTAGGCTATGTCAACTTTAGCAGGTTTAACTGTCAGTCCTTGCTGTCTGATACGTTCAAATGTCTGCTGTAGTGTCGTTATATGGTCTGTCTTTGTCTTTGTGTGTACACAAATGTCGTCCATGTACGAGATGATGTTCGTTATGTCTGTCAAAAGTAGTCCAGTCATTATTACGAATATTGCGGGTGCATTAACAAGCCCAAATGGTAATTTGCACCATTCGTACAGTCCCCACGGTGTGGCAAAGGCTGTCAGATGTCTACTTTGTTCGTCTACCGGTATCTGCCATTAACCTTTTGTCATTTCCAGTTTCGTAAAGTACCTAGAGTCTGTCAGTTCAGTTAGTAATTCTTCACAGTTGGTCATCGGTTCTAAATCCAACTGTGTGATCTTATTTAATCTTCTGTAATCTACACAGAGTCTTATTTTGTTGTCCTTTTTGCGCACTATGACTATTGGAGAACAAAAATGTGACTGTGATCGTCTGATGATGTGGTTCTTTTCTAAGTCTATAATTTCTTGATGTAGTTTTTCTTTGTAATGTATGGGAATGGTGTATGGTCTGCATTTTATTGGTGTGTTGGATGTCAAGGTAATGTGGTGATGTACTAAGTCTGTTTGTCCTGGTTGATTAGAAAAGATGGTGTTGTAGTTTTGTATTAATTGTCTGCAACTGTCGGTCTCTGCTTGTGTTAGCTGAGGGTTGATTTTAATGTCTTGTAAACAATTTGTCGTGTCTATTGCTGGTGTTGGTATTTCGTCGGTCTCCTCGTCGTCTTCATGGTCAACTATGGTGGTGCTGGCTGCTGTCTCGTCTTGGTCTTCGTCTCTGTTGTAGTATGGTTTTAGCATGTTGACGTGGAATATTTTATGTTTGTCTTTGACTGCAATTTCGTAGTCAACCGTCGAAATCTGTCTTAGTACTTTGAATGGCCCTTGCCATGAGTCTGTCAGTAAATGTCGGTCACTCGGTAGAAGAAGAAGAGCATCCTGTCCAGGTGTCAGCGTTATCGTCCTGTTTCCTCTGTTTGCGTATTGTCTATAGATAGCACCAGATTGCTTAAGTGCTTCCTTAGCTATGATACAAGATCTCATTATTCTTTCACGCAATGATGTTACATGTTCGTATGATGATATGGGTTGATGTACAGGTGTAGTTTCAGTTAACATGGAGTTGTATATACATAATGGGCCGCGTGGTTTGGCACCATACACAAGCTCAAATGGTGAAAAACCGGTGCTGGTATGAGGAACTTCGCGATAAGCAAATAATATGACAGGCAAATAAGTATCCCAGTCTTCAGGATGTTCTTGTGTGACTTTAGATAGCAAATGCTTTAAGTCCCCGTTAATTTTCTCTATAATCCCCCGTGGAGTGAGGATGATATGGGCTGTTAAAGCATTGCTTAACAGCTAACATTTTGATGAAAGCTTGCGTTGCTGACGCTATAAATTGACTTCCACGATCGGATAGAATAGTGTAAGGGAACCCTACTCTTGAGAATATATGGAAGAAAACTTCCATCACTTCCTTGGCAGTTATGTTCTTGGGGGGAATCGCTTCCGACCACCGACTGCAAAGATCAATTGTTGTAATTATGTATTTATTTCCTATAGATGTAACGTGATTTAGAGGACCTACAATGTCAACCGAGATCTTCTCAAAGGGTCTACTGGCTACATCTGTAACCTGTAATTCAGCCTGTGGGTGTTTACCCTTTTTCACTAGTTTTTGGCAGATGTCACAGGATCTGCAATATTGTTTTGTGTCATTGCAGAATTTTGGCCAATAAAACTGTGTTAACAATCTAGATCTGGTCTTAGAATATGCCATATGCCCTGCGAAAGGTATATCATGTGCAAGATGTAAGGCCTGTTTACGGTATTCACCTGGCAGTACCGTTTGCTCTGTAGTGTGGTTGCCTCTGGTATAGTACCTTGTGAGGATGCAATCTTTCAGAGCAAAATGCCATCTTGCATTTTTGGTTAACCTTGGCTTTTGGCCTATAAGATTAAAATATTTACACAATGATGGATCAGCCTTTTGGGCTTTTATAAAGTTCTCCCTCATGGTTTTAGGAGGAAGTAACACTGGACTTAGCATTAGTAGTGCCTCAGTTTGATCAATTTGATCTTGCACTCTAGCAGCAGATCTAGTTACTGCGTTAACATTATCGGTAACATGACATGGTGGTGAATCAATTACATCAATGGATTCATGTGATGGTATTACAGAAGTGGCTACAGTGCATTCATTCAATGATATCACACTCTCACTAATGCAGTTAGATGGAGATGCTGGTACATC
The DNA here is from genome assembly GCA_963921405.1 of Cepaea hortensis. Classification (NCBI taxonomy): domain Eukaryota; kingdom Metazoa; phylum Mollusca; class Gastropoda; order Stylommatophora; family Helicidae; genus Cepaea; species Cepaea hortensis. The sequence goes on along the minus strand of CAWUFQ010000223.1, from coordinate 28,427 downwards.
ATCATTAATACACTTGGCACTAGATGTTATGGTGTTATGAGGCATATCATTCACCTCAGGTAGGTTACCTACAATAATATCACAACATGGGTTGGATAATGCTGCACATTTGACCTTTCCTGTGATGAATGGGGTGTCAATATACGCCCATGCAAGTGGATACTTCTCGATGTTACCAGAGAAAGTTCTGCATGTTATGTGCTTGCCTGTATAGTCTGTAGGCAATATGAACCCTCTTTTTACACCGATAAGAGTGCTTCCGCTGTCCCGTAAGACTGTAGCAGATTTGCCATTAACATATCCCTGGTGGATGTTAATCTTGCCTTTGGAGTCTATCACCAAGTTAGCTTCTTCGTTGGTGATAGGTATTGAGTGGCCGCATGTCAAAAGGCCATCTTCATGAAATTGGTTACAGGTGGTACATTTTTCTAACTTAAATATATCAATAGTCTGTGCTGAGTTCACAGGGTGGTCTTCGATTTGTTCATCATCTGGGGAAGAGCTATCGAACATGGCTGCACTAGCCTTCTTGGTCATCTGTTTGCCTAAACAGGAATGGCGCCAGTGGCCATACGCCTTACAGAGGAAGCATTTGGTTAGGCGTTTATAGCTTCTTCGCTCTTTGTCTTGTTTACGTAGTTTTGCAAGTATTTTAGATATACTGGGTTCTTGTCACACATCTCTGTCTGATTGTGTGCTAGTTGGCAAAATCTACATTGCTGGTATTTCTCAGTATTAGGCTTAAATGATCTTTGCCTATTGTAGGGCTCTGATCTTGGTTTGTCATGTGTAGCAGCTGCTACAAAACTTAAGTCAGTCAACCCACTGGAAAAGCACTGCTTGTTGGCTGTAAAATAGCCAGAACCTCGTTTTTCTATCTGTTCGACACTTTCACACTGACACTCTAGCAGAATCTTGGAAAATGGATGCGGAAGAGATGAGATGATTTTATCTCTAAGGATGAGATCTTTTAGTTTATTAAAGTTCTCATTAATCTTGGCCGCAGACAGCCATTTGCTGAAAATATCCTGTCCAACAGAAATGTAGTCAGATAACATTTGTGTAGGTTTTGGAGATATCTTACTAAATTGTTCTCTGTAGCCTGCTTCATCTAACAGGAAATGTGACATAATTTTTGACTTTATTTACTGATAATCTTTTCTGAGATTTTTAAGGATGGTCTCTATAACTTTCATAGGTTCCCCTGATAAACTTTTCATGTATATTATGTTCCATTCAGTTTCTGGGATCTGGTAATGGTCCATTAATGTTTCAAAGTTCTGGGTAAAGGCTGCTATGCAGTCTCCCGAGGTATAGTTTCTGACGATCCCTTGGTATTTCTTGTACTGGTTTTCTTTTTCCAATCTTTCTGATTTACGAGACTCTTTGTCTACAGCTGTTTTGGCTTCAAGCTGTTTGATTTTCAGCTGTAGTTCGAGCTCTTCTCGTTTACTTTGAGCTGAGATTTCTGCTTTCTTTAATTCCGTATCTAATTCTGCCTGCTTGGTTTTTGCAGCCAACTCCAATTCTGCTTTTCTAGTATCGGCCTCTACTTCTGCCTTTTTCAGCTCCCTTTCCGATGCTCTTTCATAGCGTTCCCTAGCTTTCTCCTGTGCTAGGAGGTGTTCTGAATATTTTGTTTCACTCCACTTTGTTAACTCATCTCCAGTTAACTTTAACTTTAAACCCATCTCAATGAAATCATTTAAAGTCGACATGATGGAATGTTTCAATGAAAATGACTTCTCACACACGCAATTTTGTTATAAAGTGTTAGTAATTTGAACAATTTATACAATATTTCTGAATTTACAGCTCGTGCCTAAACTTGCATACAAAAGTATATGAAAAAGGTAATACATAAGAGCTCTGGAGACACTGGAGAATGGTGAAAACAGGACCAGAGACTGTAGGGTCGTTACTGTTCGGACAAATGACCTCTACGGGTAACAGTTTCAGGTGACACACAAAAACCTGTTTACTTTTGGAGGAAAAAATGTTAGAATCTGTGTTTTTGTGAGGTGTATGTTTGTCGCTAAGTTTTGATTTAGGTTTGTATGCCGTCGAGTGTTATTGTTGGTCGTAATGTCGTCTGTTCAACAATTTCCACAAGTATCTTTCTTTCCTGAACTTTCTGCTTCCACACGCTACACAACTACTTTCACGAAGACAAGTTAGCCATGTTTAAACGTATAACTACTATGATGATACCTCCCTTACACACAAATTAAATGCTCAACTTTAGTAAGGACGTAGACATCATGTTCATAATTTTATGTGGACAAGTTACATACGATCACACACATGGTTTAACTAGTCCAACAAGGACGAACAACCTACGCTCACTTATGATCTAACTTAAGGCTGGACGAGAGCTATCACGTTCATACGTTTGGCTCAAATAATCAACAAGGACGAGCTACCCACGTTCACACATGTCAGGTTCTCACATTTAAGGATGAATCTGGCTCGCTTGACCTAACATATGCGAGACATACACAGTCACAGAATGATTTGACTTGACACACGGTAACACTAAGTTCAATGTTTTATTTACACTTCACATGCAACACAATCTAATTCGGCATGTTGTCCGCACAATGTGAATACAAGAATACACAGTCGATGAATCAATACACTCACAGACTCAAACCACAGCCGAGCAGTCTTCCATATTCTCACAAGAGATACTAGCAATCGACATTCAGGCACAGCAATAATACAAGCCTCTCTCAAACCACGTCTGTCCAGTCCGAATACCCAAACCTCGTCTGCCGTTTCTCGCTCTGAGCACTTGCCCTGTGGGATCGAGTCCAGCGGGAACTGCGTGCTTCACGCTTGTACTTGCTTGACCGCTGATGGTTACTCTAACTCAACAGCGAACCTGTGGATAGGTAACTGGGGTTTGCCTGGCGCGCGTAACGACGCCGCGGCACAACAATGGGGGATTATGACATCCTATCTCCTCAAGGATATTAAAAAGACCGCCTCTGTTCACGAGGTCAAATGCCTTTGTGAGGTCGATGAAGGCAATATATAATGGCGTCCTCTGTTATCTGCATTTCTGTTCGAGCTACCTGAGTGAGAAGATCATGTCAATGGTGGGCCTGTTGAGTCTAAATCCGCAGTGTGATTCGGGGTAAATTCTTTCAGCAATGATGTGTAATCTTTTTAGGATTACTCGAGCGAAAATCTTGCCTGTAATGCTGAGGAGGGAAATGCCACGATAGTTGTTGCAGTCGCTTCTGTCACCTTTGTTTTTACAAGAACTAACAATGTTTGAGTCCCTCTTATCTTGTGGTACTGATTTGTTCTTTCCAGCAGAGCTGAAGTATTGCATAAAGTTCTGGGATGATTGTTTCTTTGCCACATTAAAAAAATGTCAGGTGGAATACCATTTTTTCCCTGGTAACTTGCCGAATTTGAGAGTGTTTAGTGCTTCACCATTTTTGTGAGGCACGGTTCTTTATCCAGTGCATGCATGGTGGGCTGTTGTCGAATGGCTTCTAGAGCTCTTTCCCGACTGTGCTCACTTAATATAGCTATGATTAGTGTTCTACCCAGCGATCCATTTGTTTCACTCGATCTTTTATGATTACCCCATCTGTTGATCGAAAAGGGGCCATCTTATTTTTTGATGGGCCGACAGCTTGCTTGATATCCTCGTACATTCATCTTATATTTCCAGTGTCTGCACAAGTTTGAAGTTGTGCAGAGAGCTGTAGCCAGTACCTGTTTGCACATTTTCTAGCGGTCTGTTGTACTCTATTACTGACCGTTCGCAATGCCTGATTGTTTTTTTCTGACGGTGATTTTTTATGCACTAAGAATGCATATCTCTTTTTCGCCAGGACTGGGAACATCTCTTTAGAGTGTGCTTCAAACCAGTCGACTGACTTTTGTTTGCTTCTTGCCAAATGTTGATAGTGCTGTGTTATATATGGTGTTGCGCAAATGACTCCATCTCTCGGTTGCAGTTCCATTTTTGGGGCTAGGCAGAGCCTCCGTTATAGCCTGAGTGAATTTATTGACCTTCTTTTGGTTCTGTGTGTCGTTCATGTCGATGCGTGATCTTCCTTCTGTTCTGTTTCTGTTTCTGTAGATCCTCTAAGGTTGTATATTCACCTTGCTGGAAACGAATGAATGATCGGTGTCGCAGTCGGCACTATGATAGCTGCGAGTTAACCGTTCATTGCGGAGATTCCTGCGCTTAGTAAGCACCAGTTCGACTCGGTGCCAGTTCTTTGATCTAGGGGTGCCTAAATGACACCTTGTGTTGTAGTTTTGTTATAAAGAAGGTGTTGGTCACGCACAGATTATGACGGCCGCAGAATTCCATTGTCATTGATCTTCCCAACGCCAAACTGTCCTAGACATACAGGCCAAGATTTGTGGTCGGAGCCAACCCTGGCCTTGGAATCTCCCATAATGAAATGGTGTTGCTCCTCTGTTGTTTCACTGATCACTTTACTAAGGTCCTCATAAAACTTATCTGTCGATTCTGATGCTGCGGTTAGAGTTTGGGCGTACACACTTAAAATACTAACTAAGCCTGCCTCTGTCTGGGGTTGGAGCTTCAGTATTCTTTCAGTGCCATCACATGGTGGTATGATGAAATTTAGCAGCTTGTTTCTGACTGCGAAACCAACTTCATGCTCCCTGGTCTCTTCGCACGGCTTGTCATGCCAGTAGAAAGTGAAATCCCTCTTCTTGATGTTTGCTGATTATGAGAGTCTGATCTCTTGCAGGGCGACAATGTCTTTCCACAGTCTGAATAGTTTGTTGTTTATCACTGCTGTTTTTCGGGCATCGACAATCTCGTTTAGATCGTCTGAAATGCCTGGGACCATGGCTCTTACGTTCTATGTTCCCAGCCTTATGGGCGGGTTTATTTATTTATTTATTTTTCTTGCTGCTAGATGTATAAATTCCGGTCCTTGTTTCAGGATTTTGTCCCTAAGCTCAACACACCATCAGGAACAGATGAACCGTGGCGAGACAGCATCTTATTGACTGGTGGATGCCCAGCTTAGGTGGACCGGAACTGTCTAGTGAGATACGATGATCTCTCCCACAGTCGGAAGCAACCCCTTGCGCCTTGCTCTACGATAGGAATGATAAATGGGCGAAGTGAGCAGGACAAAACTTGGTCTGGTACAGTCAAGGCCTGCATGCACTTTTTTTTTTTTCGCGCTGGCGAAAGGCCATGCAAGTTTATGGTGTTTAAGTAGACAACTATTATGTTTAGAGGAAATGTCATTTATATTGTTTGTAAATTTAATTCATTTTGATCAAATAATTCTCTCACACACACACACACACACACACACACACACACACACACACACACACACACACACACACACAACACACACACACAAACACACACACACTCACAAACACACCTCTCTCTCTCTCTCTCTCTCTCTCTCTCTCTCTCTCTGTGTGTGACAAATGATGCATTACTTTCTGACCATCCCTAATATTTCTTTAAAATAAATATCTCCTATAATTATAAATCATACAATTCAACTACGCATACGTTTCCCTAGTTGCTTAGGACATATTTAAAATACTATAATTACTCCCCCGATGTGTCTCCACCTTGCCGTGGTGGGGGAGCTTGAGTGTCCCACTGACCCCAAGCGCTATGCCGATGGATATTAATTACACATTGGACAGCTCTTGGGATAGGGACCAGACTAAGAGAGACACAACCTGCTGCTCTGCAGGTAGACTGAGGATAGCAGTCTAAATCAGGCCAATGATGCCAGTAATCTCAGTCCGGACACAACATCTAAGGCTCTCAGCCGAAGGGTATGGCAGAACGTCTCTAAGCCATAAACCCTCGGATGTGAGAGCCTGGCCGACACATCCCTACATCAAAATTGAGGTGAGGTGCTGGGCACACTACATGCTTGGTGCAGATACTCGTTCGATGGCTCTTAGTTCGGCTGGGGGATATGAGGGATCCCCGGATGAGAGGGCCTGGCCGTGTCTCGCCCACAGACGCACGGAGGTAAGGTGCTGAGCCGGCAGCACATGCAGCCTACCTCGTGAGCGAGTACTAAAGATGAAAAAAACCTCGGTCGCACGTTCCGATGAAAGTCTGTAACCGTACTCATGGAGTGAGTGTAGTCGAAGGTGGAAAATTGTCTCATTAACACGAAATGGAACGCTTGGCTTGCGAATCCTTTACATGGCAGCCCGAAGCGAAAGCTTGCTGTGTGGAAGTCGAAATATAACTTGTCTCGAAACCCGAGGAAGGCTAACCTCATTAAAAATGCCCCCTGAAGACGGAAGTGCCAGCCTACGGGCGGCTAAATAAAAATTGGCACTACGCAATTACGTCCGAGTGAAATGTCTTTCGTGAGCGGAAAAGCTCTAACTAGTCTTCCCTCGTGCTAGGAACAGCTACCTAGTTTCCGAATGCCGCTCTTGTTCGGAACAGCTCTAATTAGGTAGTTTTCCGAATGTCCGACGTGTCTGAAACAGTTCTGACGGGCACAACGACAAGCACATGTCCGAACCGAAAACTTGCTGAGTGGATACCAACTGCAGACCAGTCTGGTTTGAGCGGGAACGCCCCGGGGCGAACGAAATGCCCAATATATTGAAGTGAGGAATTAAAGTAGCCATGAGCAGGACGTGATGATTCCCTCGATGAGCCCATCACCAGGGTGTCGGCCCTGCAATTATGGAAGACACCCTGGATGGCGGAAAATGCCTTGGACTGTCCCTGCCTTCCTTTGAGGGATGACCGTTAAGTCTTCGACCGTTCCATCCTGCCCAGCTGGGTTGCAGACGGCACCGCAAAAGTGAGAGTCTCCCAGGAATGCTACCTGGTCAAAAAAGCACGCTAAAGCCGGACGTGTTGGCCTACGGGTTTCGGCCCAAGGGCGCATAACTTAGACACACCGCAATCACATCTGGAAAATAAACACTCCGGATGAACGCAAAGAAGAAGAAGAAGAAGAAATACTATAATTACATGATTGATAGTAATGCCTTGATTGATCAATACACATATTAATAATTATGTTCAAGCATTCTGTGGAATTACCAGACTTTTTACAATTTTGTTAAGTTGCATATCCTTTACAGAACGTAGCAGTCAACACCAGCATTTTACTGCCTTTGTTGATGTCTTGGCAAGTTTTTGCGTTCAGCAGTTTGCCATTGCTTTCTGAACTACCGGCTCCCATACCAACACGTTTCTCCTTCTTCTTCCGTTAGCTTGAAATATGTCTATAACTGCAATGTTGTCTCTTGTATGAATCTAACAATCTTTTTTAGTTCACTCAGCGGTCCATAGCGTTTATCTTTCACTGTTGTCTCTCTAGGCCAGAAGGTTCGCCTGGATATGATGTAGTTTGGGCAGTCTTGGAGTATGTGCTCTGCTGTCTGCGACGCCAAACCACATGTGCACATGGCCGTTAAAACCAGCGCGACACAGTCTGCAATTACCAGATAACTAAATTAAAAACATATGGATAAGCATAATACACAGAAAAGCAATGAGTAAAGGACGTAATCATCTAATATTGTTGCAAGGGAGACAACGCAGATTTTAAAAAAGAAATCATAATTCAGCTATAATATTATGATTTAACTTACACGTCTCTCTATTATTTGTTTTTAGAAATGAAAATATTTTTAGTGAAGTCAGATTTGTAAATTTAAGTAAATTTTTTAGATTTCTTAAAGAACATTGTGTAAATCTTTACTTATTTACATTTTATAAACAACTTCTGCGTTATACATTTATTCTTATAGTTTCAAATGTATACTTTCGATGACAGTGGTGTTATCTCCCATCAATTATCCCCTCTGGGGAAAAACATTTTTTTACTGGCCTTCTAAGGCCACACAAAATGTAAAGAAAGGTACCCGTATCAAGTTACATTTTATTTCATCTGTAAATTTCTCTTTGACTGTAATTTCTTGTAGTTTTTCTCCGTTATATGTTGGGTGTAATCTTTGTAGTTTAGCATAGAAAGCTCTCTTAAGTTTTATTTTAAATTTTGCTCCAACGAGGAAGTGGTCGCTGTAGCACTCAGCTCCTCTATAACTTCGAACTTGTTGTATGTTTGGTGCATTTCTGTTGTTAATTAAAATGTTATCTATTTGAATTTGGTTTTCTTGTCACATGATTTCCAAGTGTGTTTGTTTATATCCTTTCTTTGTAGTCTGGTACTGCTAATCTGCAGTCCTTTGGCTTCTGCCAGGTTGATGACTCTCCATCCATTATCATTTGAAATTGTATGTAGGCTTTCCATACCGGCCACATTTTTATGAGTTTGCTCTCTATCTATTTTTGCATTGAAGTCTCCCAGCACAATCAGGATGTCCTGTTTGGGGGGGGGGGGGGGGTTCTTCTATGACATCTTCCAAATCATTATAAAAGTCTTATTTAACGGCATCTTCTTTCTCTTCAGTAGGTGCATGTACATTAATCGTCGTTATATTTTTCCATTTACCTTTTATTCGCAATTTACTAATTCTGTTATTGACAGATTTAAAGTCTTAGTAACCTTTAAAAAAAAAAACACCAATAACTCATCTGGACTAAATGCAACCAATAATCGGAGCCTTCGCTGCGATGCTCCGGCGATCTGCGATTCACTAACTTTTATATATAATCAATGTCTCACCAAAGGTCACTTCCTATCAGCCTTTAAAATCACCAAAGTGTATCCTCATTTGAAAGCTGGTTCATTAGACGATTGTCTCATGAGTAACTCTAGGCCAATTTCCATATTATTCTCACTATCCAAACTGTTGGTTCTCTCCTCGTCGGTAACTTACGGGATATGTGAGCCGGCCGCTCAGAAAGCAATGGCAAACTATTGAGCGTAATCTTGCCAAGAAATCAACAATCAGCTGAAAGATGCTGATGTTGACAGCGATCCAAACTGCTAGAAAGGCACGTTCACAATCCAACAATAGAACACTTAGTTCGCCACAAACTACTAGTTGACAGTCAGTCATGTTTCGGCCTAAATATTCTTGTCATACGGCCCCAACTAACGTGATAGAAAACGGGCATCAAAATATTAACAACAAAACTCTATGTGGAGCGGTATTTATAGACTTTAGACAAGCATTCGATATGAAAGAATATACTATTCTAAGTAAAAAACAACAACCTAGAAACAATGAAAGTAAATATTGTGACATTAATAAAATAATTATTATTAGACAAAAAATAAGTAGTATCACACAATAAATCTTTATCTCAAGCCATTACCATTAATATTGGAGTACCTCAGGAGTCTATACTTGGCCCTCTTTTATTTGCCATTTATATAAATGATCTTCCCTTATATCTTTCGTCGTCCTGCGATCTGTTTGCAGACGACTGCACAGTATATACAAACGCTATTGATTGTAATGTGCTAGAATCATCCTTGCAACAGGAAATTAAATAGTGTAGTTAACTGGAGTCATGCAAACCGCGTGCAAATGAACATTTCTAAACCAAAATCTATGTTTATAGCAACCAGACAAAGACTTCACACTCTAAACTCGCAGAGAACTCTTCAGCAGTACTTTTGTAGCACGCGTGTAGAAAGTGTAACCGAGCCAAGGCACTGGGTCTTATCATTGAACAACTTCTAACCATTAATTCCCATGTTCATGCTCTCGTTAAACAAATAGCCGAAAAAGTATACCAACTTGGCAGAATTTAAAATTTCCTTGACAAAAACACAAGAAAGATATTCTATACTTCCCACATACAAAACCCATATTGATTATTACTGCATAATCTGTCATCGATGCTCCAAATCAATAACAAAACGCCGTTATTCACCCCAGAAAAGGGCAGTGCGTTTAATTAACGGGGAAAAGCTTACCGACAATTCTAACCTACATGAACGTCTTCAGTTACTGCCACTCCACAAACGCCTATTTTTTAATAAGGCCAAACTAATTCACACATTCCTATTTCAAAATGCTCCAAGCTACCTTTGGCCATTGTTCAAATACAGCGCAAGACATAGCTAACGACTAAATATACTTCATGTCCCTAAACCTAGGATAGACTTATATAAAACAAGCTTAGCATACTCTGCCGCTCAGTTGTGGAACCATCTTCCACAAGATATCAAAGACACCACCAATCACTATACATATAGTCGCAACCTGTTTTAACACTATCTCAGTACAGACTACATGCCCCCCCCCCCCCTAAAAATAAAAAAAAAATTTTTAAACAAACAATAATAATGGAAAATTATCTCAAACGACAACTAGCCAATAAACATTCCCATATAATGATACATTACACCTTCCTTAAGTATTTATAATGCCCATGTTAAACATTGTCTTAGTGAGTCATGCATTATTGATTATTTTCCATGCGTTTTAATGCTTATTTTTCTGTTGTTGTCTAATATTACCTTCGTAAGTGATGTTGAACGAAATAATGTATGACAGGAAACAGAGAAGAAGGATAGAATATCAGACGGGCCTGCGTGCCCAATTCTTAACCCTTTGAAAATAAAGTGTGTTCGTTTGTTCGTTCGTTCGCTCGTGAGTACAGGGTTCAAGATTCAGACCCATGGAGCAGTATGCTAACAACACATGCTTTATATACTTGAACTTGTGTACGCTCTGTTAGTCTATTATTCTCCCAAACTCTCTTAGTTAGCCTGGAAAGTGTTGTGGCTGGCTTTCCAATGCGCCTATCGATTTCTGTCTCTAAGGAAAGATTCTCTGATATTATCGACCCCATATACGCAAACGCATAGATAGCCTTCCGTTCGTAATTAGAAATTTTGATTTATGAAGGTGTACCAGCATCTTGTTCCATCACCTGTGTTTTATTTAGGCTGATGGTGAGCCCAAAGTCTCTGCAGGCGGCTGCAAAACGATCTATGAGCCGTTGCAGGTCTTCTGCTGCGTGAGTAGTCAGTGCCGCATCGTCTGCAAAAAGTAATTCTCTTATTAATCTTGATTTTATTTTGGTCTTTGCATTGAGTGTTGATGGGTTAAAAAGTTTGCCATCAGATCTTGTATAGAGGTATATGCCTTCAGTAGCAGTCCCAAATGCCTATCTTAAGAGAAGGTCGAAGAAGATACCAAAAAGTGTAGGAGAAAGCATGCAGCCCTGCTTTACTCCGCTGCTGATGCTGAATGTCTGAGATGTTGAGCCATCGAATAAGATGGTCCCCTGCATGTTTTCATGAAATGATTTCACGAGACTTAGCAGGATGAGTAGACATCCTATCTCCTCAAGGATATTAAAAAGACTGCCTCTGCTCACGAGGTCAAATGCCTTTGTGAGGTCGATGAAGGCAATATATAATGGCGTCCTCTGTTCTCTGCATTTCTCTTCGAGCTACCTGAATGAGAAGATCATGTCAATGGTGGGCCTGTTGAATCTAAATCCGCAGTGTGATTCGGGGTAAATTCTTTCAGCAATGATGTGTAATCTTTTTAGGATTACTCGAGCGAAAATCTTGCCTGTAATGCTGAGGAGGGAAATGCCACGATAGTTGTTGCAGTCGCTTCTGTCACCTTTGTTTTTATAAAAAGTAACAATGTTTGAGTCCCTCTTATCTTGTGGTACTGATTTGTTCTTTCTAGCAGATCTGAAGTATTGCATAAAGTTCTGGGATGATTGTTTCTTTGCCACATTAAAAAAATGTCAGTTGGAATACCATTTTTTCCCTGGTACCTTGCCGAATTTGAGAGTGTTTAGTGCTTCACCATTTATGTGAGGCACGGTTCGTTATCCAGGGCATGCATGGTGGGCTGTTGTTGAATGGCTTCTAGAGCTCTTTCCCGACTGTGCTCACTTAATATAGCTCTGATTAGTGTTCTACCCAGCGATCCATTTGTTTCACTCGATCTTTTATGATTACCCCATCTGTTGATCGTAAAGGGGCCATCTTATTTTTTGATGGGCCGACAGCTTGCTTGATGTCCTCGTACATTCATCTTATATTTCCAGTGTCTGCACAAGTTTGAAGTTGTGCAGAGAGCTGTAGCCAGTACCTGTTCGCACATTTTCTAGCGGTCTGTTGTACTCTATTTCTGACCGTTCGCAATGCCTGAATGTTTTCTCTGACGGTGATGTTTTATGCACTAAGAATGCATATCTCTTTTTCTCTAGGACTGGGAACATCTCTTTAGAGTGTGCTTCAAACCAGTCGACTGACTTTGTTTGCTTCTTGCCAAATGTTGATAGTGCTGTGTTATATATGGTGTTGCGCAAATGACTCCATCTCTCGGTGGCAGTTCCATTTTTGGGGCTAGGCAGAGCCTCCGTTATAGCCTGAGTGAATTTATTGACCTTCTTTTGGTTCTGTGTGTCGCTGATGTCGATGCGTGATCTTCCTTCTGTTCTGTTTCTGTTTCTGTAGATCCTCTAAGGTTTTATCTTCACCTTGCTGGAAACGAATGAATGATCGGTGTCGCAGTCGGCACTATGATAGCTGCGAGTTAACCGTTCATTGCGCAGATTTCTGCGCTTAGTAAGCACCAGGTCGAGTCGGTGCAAGTTCTTTGATCTAGGGGTGCCTAAATGACACCTTGTGTTGTAGTTTTGTTTCAAAGAAGGTGTTGGTCACGCACAGATTATGACGGCCGCAGAATTCCAAGAGACGTTGTCATTGTCATTGATCTTCCCAACGCCAAACTGTCCTAGACATACATGCCAAGATTTGTGGTCGGAGCCAACCCTGGCATTGAAATCCCCCATAATGAAAAGGTGTTGCTCCTCTGTTGTTTCACTGACCACTTTACTAAGGTCGTCATAAAACTTATCTTTAGATTCTGATGCTGCGGTAGAGTTTGGGCGTACACGCTTAAAATACTAACTAAGTCTGGGGTTGGAGCTTCAGTATTCTTTCAGTGCCATCACATGGTGGTATGATGGACTTTAGCAGCTTGTTTTTGACTGCGAAACCAACTTCATGCTCCCTGGTCTCTTCGCACGGCTTGCTATGCCAGTAGAAAGTGAAATCCCTCTCCTTGATGTTTGCTGATTATGAGAGTCTGATCTCGACAATGTCTTTCCACAGTCTGAATAGTTTGTTGTTTATCACTGCTGTTTTTCGGGCATCGACAATCTCGTTTAGATCGTCTGAAATGCCTGGGACCATGGCTCTTACGTTCTATGTTCCCAGCCTTAGGGCCGGTTTATTTATTTATTTATTTTTCTTGCTGCTAGGAGTATAAATTCCGGTCCTTGTTTCAGGATTTTGTCCCTAAGCTCAACACACCATCAGGAACAGATGAACCGTGGCGAGACAGCACCTTATTGACTGGTGGATGCCCAGCTTAGGTGGACGGTAACTGTCTAGTGAGATACGATGATCTCTCTCACTGCCGGAAGCAACCCCTGGCGCCTTGCTCTACGATAGGAATGATAAATGGGCGAAGTGAGCAGCACAAAACCTGGTCTGGTACAGTCAAGGCCTGCATGCACTTTTTTTCTTTCGCGCTGGCGAAAGGCCATGCAAGTTTCTGGTGTTTAAGTATACAACTATTATGTTTAGAGGAAATGTCATTTATATCGTTTGTAAATTTAATTCATTTTTAAGAAATAATTCACACACACACACACACATACACACACACACATCAATCTCTCTCTCTCTCTCTCTCTCTCTCTCTCTCTCTCTCTCTCTCTCTCTCTCTCTCTCTCTCTCTCTCTCTCTCTCTCTCTCTCTCTCTCTGTGACAAATGGTGCATTACTTTCTGACCATCCCTCCTATTTCTTTAAAATAAATCCTATAATTATAAATCATACAATTCAACTGCGCATGCGTTTCCCTAGTTGCTTAGGACATATTTAAAATACTATAATTACTCCCCCGATGTGTCTCCACCTTGCCGTGGTGGGGGAGCTTGAGTGTCCCATTGACCCCACGCGCTATGCCGATGGATATTAATTACATATTGGACAGCTCTTGGGATAGTGACCAGACTAAGAGAGACACAACCTGCTGCTCTGCAGGTAGACTGAGGATACCAGTCTAAATCAGGCCAACGACGCCAATAATCTCAGTCCGGACACAACATCTAAGGCTCTCAGCCGAGGGGTATGGCTGAACGTCTCAAAGCCATAAACCCTCGGATGTGAGAGCCTGGCCGACACATACCTACATCAAAATTGAGGTGAGGTGCTGAGCACGCTACATGCTTGGTGCAGATACTCGTTCGATGGCTCTTAGCTGGGCTGGGGGATATGAGGGATCCCCGGATGAGAGGGCCTGGCCGTGTCTCGCCCACAGACGCACGGAGGTAAGGTGCTGAGCCGGCAGCACATGTAGCCTACCTCGTGAGCGAGTACTAAAGGTGGATAAGCACCTCGGTCGCACGTTCCGATGAAAGTCTGTAACCGTACTCATGGAGTGAGTGTAGTCGAAGTTTGAAAATTGTCTCGTTAACACGAAATGGAACGCTTGGCTTGCGAATCCTTTACGTGGCAGCCCGAAGCAAAAGCTTTCTGTATGTAAGTCGAAATAAGAGTCTAACTTGTCTCGAAACCCGAGGAAGGCTAACCTCATTAAACATGCCCCCCGAAGACGGAAGTGCCAGCCTACGGGCGGCAAAATAAAAATTGGCACTACGCAATTACGTCCGAGTGAAATGTCTTTCGTGACCGGAAAAGCTCTAACTAGTCTTCCCTCGTGCTAGGAACAGCTACCTAGTTTCCGAATGCCGCTCTTGTTCGGAACAGCTCTGACTAGGTAGTTTTCCGAATGTCCGACGTGTCTGGAACAGTTCTGACGGGCACAACGACAAGCACATGTCCGAACCGAAAACTCGCTGAGTGGATACCAACTGCAGACCAGTCTGGTTTGAGCGGGAACGGCCCGGGGCGAACGAAATGCCCAATATATTGAAGTGAGGAATTAAAGCAGCCATGAGCAGGACGTGACGATTCCCTCGGTGAGCCCAGCACCAGGGTGTCGGCCCTGCAATTATGGAAGCCACCTTGGATGGCGGAAAATGCCATGGACTGTCCCTGCCTTCCTTTGAGGGATGACCGTTAAGTCTTCGACCGTTCCAACTTAGCCAGCTGGGTTGTGGTCGGTACCGCAAAAGTGAGAGTCTCCCAGGAATGTTACCTGGTCAAAAAAAGCACGCTAAAGCCGGATGTGTTGGCCTACGGGTTTCAGCCCAAGAGCGCATAACTTAGACACACCGCAATCACATCTAGAGAAGAAAAAGAAAACACTCCGGATGAACGCAAAGAAGAAGAAGAAGAAGAAGAAGAAGAAGAAGAAGAAGAAGAAGAAGAAGAAGAAGAAGAAGAAGAAGAAGAAGAAGAAGAAGAAGAAGAAGAAGAAGAAGAAGAAATACTATAATTACATGATTGATAGTAATGCCTTGATTGATCAATACATTTATTAATAATTATGTTCAAGCATTCTGTGGAATTACCTGACTTTTTTAAAATTTTGTTAAGTTGCATATCCTTTACAGAACGTAGCAGTCAACACCAGCATTTTACTGCCTTTGTTGATGTCTTGGCAAGTTTTTGCGTTCAGCAGTTTGCCATTGCTTTCTGAACTACCGGCTCCCATACCAACACGTTTCTTCTTCTTCTTTCGTTAGCTCGAAATATGTCTATAACTGCTATGTTGTCTCTTGTATAAATCTAACAGTCTTTTTTAGTTCACTTAGCGGTCCATAGCGTTTATCTTTCACTGTTGTCTCTCTAGGCCAGAAGGTTCTCCTGAATATGTTGTAGTTTGAGCAGTCTTGGAGTATGTGCTCTGCTGTCTGCGACGCCAAACCACATGTGCACATGGCCGTTAAAACCAGCGCGACACAGTCTGCAATTACCAGATAACTAAATTAATAACATATAGATAAGCATAATACATAGAAAAGCAATGAGTAAGGGACATAATCATCTAATATTGTTCCAAGGGAGACTACGCAGATTTTAAAAATGAAATTATAAATCAGCTATAATATTATCATTTAACTTGCAATTCTCTCTGCTATTTTTTTTTAGAAATGAAAATATTTTTAGTGAAGTCAGGTTATTTAAATTTAAGAAAATTTCTTTAGATTACTTAAAGAAAATTGTGTAAATCTTTACTTATTTACATTTTATAATCCACTTCTAAGTTATACATTTATTCTAAAAGAATTAATTGTATACTTTCAATGAGATACAGATTTAGTTCTAATAACATTTTTTTACTGGCCTGATAAGGCCACACAAAATTTAAAGAAAGTTACCCAGTGGGGATTTTCCCCTAGGGTTTCCCGGGGGGAGAGGGGAATTAAGACTATTTCCCCCTCTGCTGTGTGTCGACCGTGACAGGTAGAGGGGCTTGAGCGTCCCAATGACCCCAAGAGCTATGCCGACGGTAGCACAGCTACTAGTAGGGCCACCCATGTCGGACAGGTCAAGGGAGAGGGACCAGACGAAGAGACACACAAACCTGCTGCATTGAAGGTAGACTGGGGACAGTCAAAGGCTAGGGAAAGCACCCCGAATAAATGCTTGTCGACATCGGATTACTGAGCCACAGGCTTGACAAAGCAGTGCAACGTAAAACCTGCTGCCTTGTAGGTAGACTGGGGACAGTCAAAGGCTAGGGAAAGCATCCCGAATAAATGCTTGTCGAAGTCGGATGTACTGAGCCACAGGCTTGACAAAGCAGTGCAACGTAACTTAATTCATGATGTCACAAATCAAAATTAATCGTTATGGTGCTAATCCCGTGAAGTCCCATCAGGCGGCGATAGTGCCGGGCCCCCTGCCTCGAGGGGTTCCACCCATGACTACTGGTGGTCACCTTCCCCTGTGCTGTGGAGTCATGGCACAGAGGAGTAGGTTAAGAGCTATTGACCAAATACCCCGGACACTCAATATACTACAGTGGAATGCCGAAGGAGTTTACAAGAAGAAAGTCTCCCTAACACAGCGTCTTCATAAAAATAGAATAGATGTGGCATGCATTCAAGAGACACGCCTCAACGCCAATCGCAAATTCTCAGTCAGAGGATATCAGGCCACACGTTTCGACCGCGAAGGACACAAACTAGGAGTTCTAATACTTACACGAAATACAATACCTTGCAGCGAAGTATCTGTGATCTCTGACAACCAAACGGAAATTATAGGTGTTGATATAATGATAAAGGACGTGAAAATGAGAATCTACAATCTGTATAGCCCAGCAGATAAGGACCTTACACTCTCAAACATGAAAATAACTGACACAAACTGAATTATTGTCGGAGACTTTAATAGCCGTTCAGAAAGATGGGGATACCCAGATACTGACAAAAGAGGAGATGAATTGGAGGACTGGGAAATAGACTCAAATCTCCATCTACTCAACAAAGCGGATGACACACCGAGCTTCTACTCCAGAAGATGGCTTACCACTTCTACTCCAGACTTAGCTTTCTGCACAGGAGACATCCTCCACAAAATCGATCGCCATGTGCTGGACCAATTAGCAGGTAGTGACCACAGACCAATCAAGCTTGTAATGAATATGAAGTATGTTCCACAGGAGCAAAAGCCCTTGCCCCGCTGGAATTACAAACGAGCAGATTGGGACAGATTTGCCATACTAATAGACAAATATTGGGGAAACATAAATACACGATATGGCAACATAAAGCAAATGGTGGAAAGTATAAACAGAGCGATAATACAGGCAGCCACTGAGTCCATTCCAAGAGGAGCGAGGAAAAATTACAAACCATACTTGACTGAAGAACTACAAAGTTTGGAGGACAAAGTTGAAGATGCCAGGAAGACAGCAGAGAGAGAACAAACAATTGAAGCGAAAACATCTCTCTAAAAGCCATCTCCGCAAAATATAAAAGAACAGTAAATCAAACAACAAGAGATTGTTGGAGGGAAAAAACAGAAAACCTGAATTTTGACAGGGATGGAAACAAACTATGGAAACTAGTGAAAGCCATGAACAATGAAGGACCTAGAAACAAACAAATAACAATTAAACAAGGAAATGCCTTGCTTACAGGAAAAAAGGCTGAAAATGCACTAATGGAACACTATGCAAATGCAAACCACATTGATATTACAACCGAACAGAAGAAAGCAATCAAAGACAAACAGATACATCATAGAAATACAGAGACAGCAGCAGAATATATGATAGCAAATCTAACAATGGAAGAAATGGAACAGGCAATGAATACCCTAAAAAAGAAGAAATGACCAGGAAAGGATGGAATCACAAATGAGATGCTAATAGGACTAGGCACCAAGGCAGAGAAGAAACTACTAGCAGTCCTAAATAACAGCTGGAAGAGAGGAATAGTCCCACAGGCATGGAAGGAAGCTATACTAATACCAGTCCCAAAGAAATGAAAAGACCTGGAAGAACCAAATGGCTATCGACCTATCAGTCTACTTAGCTGTGTAGGAAAATTAATGGAACGCATTATCAATGGCAGGCTAACATGGCATCTGGAAGAAAACAAACTCTTAACACCACACCAAGCAGGATTCAGAAAGTACAGATCCACTGAATATCAAATAACATTATAGCTCAGGACATAGAGGATGCCTTCCAAGAGAAAAAGCACACACTAGCAGTCTGGATAGATTTAGAAAAGGTATTTGATAAAGTATGG
Source organism: Cepaea hortensis (assembly GCA_963921405.1). Classification (NCBI taxonomy): domain Eukaryota; kingdom Metazoa; phylum Mollusca; class Gastropoda; order Stylommatophora; family Helicidae; genus Cepaea; species Cepaea hortensis. Next base: position 9,830 of record CAWUFQ010000223.1, on the reverse strand, counting down.
AAGGAAGGACTGAAAGTAAAACTGCAAAATATGCATGTTTGTGGAAATATTTATATATGAATCAGCCACTACCTTGAGAACAGAACTGCCAGGACAAAAGTACAAGGACAAACAAGCAAAATGATGCTGTTGGAGCAAGGTGTCCCCCAAGGAGGAGTTCTTTCACCAACATTATTCCTAGCATATATAAATAAAATCACGGAAAATTTTCCAGCCAGAGTACACACATCCTCCTTTGCAGATGACCTAGCCATATGGACATCTGAAGAATATATTAGTACAGCTAACAGCAGAATACAGCAAGCCTTATTAGCGCTAGAGGACTGGTCAAAATCATGGCTAGTGAAGATAAGTGAGGAGAAAACAACATGCACAGTGTTCTCCCTCTCAAATAAAACTCAACAACGTAAGCTGGTATTGAATGGAAAAATATTGCGCCATGAAGAAAATCCAAACTTTCTAGGAGTCACCTTTGATCGTCGCCTGACATGGAAGACACAGGTTGAGAAAAATCGAACAAGAGCAAGGCAGAGAATGGCAATCATGAAAAAGCTTGCTGGTACAACGTGGGGAGCAGATGAGAAAGTTCTCAAGAAGTTATATACTGGAGTGGTGAGGCCAGTACTGGAATATGTCATTGCAGCTTGGGCAACAGCTGCTAAGTGAAACTTTAACAAAATAGGTAGAGTCCAAAACCAAGGAATGCGAATCATAACTGGAAGCCTGAAGACAACGCCTATTAATGAACTAGAAAAGATCACTTGTTTACAACCAATGCAGTACAGAAGAGATAGCAGAGCCCAGCAACAAGCAGAAAAATTTAGAAGATTGACAGACCACCCTATGTATAACAGGTTTAATGGTTTTGGAAAAGGAAGACTGGAGCGTAGCAACTTTGTAGAAACTGCAAAACGAAAGATTAGGGCAGATCCCATACTTAACATATCAACAGTCAAGCCCATTTACAATGCACACAACTTCCCAGCTTGAAGACAGCAGCAACTGCCTGAGATGATAGAAAACATTCCTGGTATTGAGAAAAAGAACACTCAGAATGAAACCGAAAGAAGAAAAATAACCCTCAACTACATAAAAGAACATTATCCAAGCAGCAATTGGACCCATGCATATACAGATGGACCAGCCAAAGATTCAATTAAAAATGGAGGAGGAGGAATTCTCCTTAATTTAAAAAATGGAGTGATAAAAACACAGTCAGTGGCAACTGGAAAATTTTCAAGTAACTTCAAAGCGGAGGTAGAGGCTTTGAAAACTGCAGCAGAAATGCTCTTGATGGAGGAAAATAAAGAGAAGCAAATAGCTATCTTCACAGATGCAAAGTCAGCTGTCTCAATACTGAAGAGCAAAAACAACACAGAACTAGCTGACCTAAGAGCAGCAATCCATGGTCTATGCCAGAAATCCAAAAAAGTTGTAATACAGTGGATCCCATCACATTGCAGTATACCTGGAAATGAAGAGGCTGACAGACTAGCAAAAGAGGGTGGACGATTACCACAGCCTGACATAGACATAACCTATAATGAGGCAAAAAGGTTTATAAAAAGCACTTATAGAACCAAATGGGAATCAGAGCATCCAGGCCACCAGAAGGATGATGCATATTACAAACTCGACCGAAGAGAACAAGTAACAATCTTCAGACTCCGCACAGGACATAACAGGCTGAAACACCACTTGTTCAATAAACTAAAGATAGGAGATACCGATGAATGTAATTGTGGAACTGGTAAAATGACAGCTAAACATTTTCTGCAGGAGTGCCCAATATATGCAGAACAGAGAAAGATATGTTGGCCCACGCCTGCTTCATTTGAGGACAAGCTCTATGGAGATATCAACAAGCTCAAGTTGACTACAGCTTACTTTAACTACATTCAGGTTGACATCTAAAGGTGCATGAAGATGTATTTAGACTGCCACACTTCATACCACAGGTATGTCGGTTACAAAAGCGTCCCAGAGGCATGAAATGGAATATTGCTTGGATAGCAAATCCATTACGTGGAAAGTCCGAATCAAAAGCTCACTGTGTGGGCTTCATAAAAGGTGGAAAAAGTGTCCTAGTGGCACGAAATGGAATATTGCTTGGATAGCAAATCCATTATGTGGAAAGTCTTAATCGAAAGCTCACCGTGTGGATGTCATCTGCAGACTGCATTCTTCTGGTTTCCGGAGGAACAGCCTATGGTGAACGGAAGGCCCAATATACGGAAGTGAGGCTAAGCAGCCATGTGCAGGACGTGACGATTCCTTGGGTGAGCCCAGTACCAGAGCGCTGTGTGATGGCTCTGCAAGTATGGAAGCCTCCTTGGATGGCGGGGAATGCCCATGGTCTGCCCCTGCCTTCCCTTGAGGGATGACCAGGATGTCTTTGGCTGTTCTATATGGGCCAGCTAGGATGGGGGATAACACCACAACAGTGAGATTCAAACGTCCTAAGAAACCCCCGGGAAGGTTAACCCGGTCAATAAATGCCCGCAGAAGTCGGATGTGTTGGCCTAGCGGCGGAAGAACGCAGCTCTGCTGTAAACAGGCACAACGCAGTCACATCCGAAAAAAAAAATCCGGATGAACGCAGAAGAAGAAGAAGATTATTTCAAGATCGCGTTAATACAAGAACCGAATATTAGATATCGTTGTACCCTCCATTGTAATCGTGATGACGGAGTTAATCCTGACTGTGTTACCAAGGAAATCCCCTGTGTCAGACCAAGAAAAAGAGTGAGAATAGGAACGTGGAATGTGAGAAGTCTGTATGAGGGGAAGCTTAAAGTAGTGTGTGATGAGATTGAGAGGTTAAATATTCAAATTTTGTGAATCGGTGAACATCGCTAGAAAGGCAAGGCACATTTCACAACTGAAAATGGAAGTCTTTTCATTTATTCTGGTAGGGACGTCGGAGGCCAGAGTGGAGTGGCATTTTGTTTAGATAAAACAACTGCAAAAGCTTTACTGGGATATAACCCAGTTAGTGATAGAATCCTCACTATTAGACTTAAAGGCCGTCCAAAAAACACAACACTCGTACAGATATATGCACCTACTTCAACAGCAGAGAAGGACAAAATTGAAGATTCTTACAACACACTGCAAGACACATTAAATAAGATTGGTCATAGTGATATAGCAATAATACTGGGAGATTTTATTGCGAAAGTAGGTACAGGAAGAGCTGAAAATGAGAGACACGTTTTAAAAAAATTTTGATTGGGAAACAGATAATTTTTTTTTTCCATTTCCATTTTTTCATTTCCATTTCATTGTTCTCATTTTCAAAAATTATTTCCATTGTTCTCATTCCCTTATTACTACTATGTCTTAATGTTGTCACAGCCTTTGCAATGTCTTCCGCGTTATATTTGCTTTCTTATTGTTTTTCTTTGCTGGTATAGGTTAGTCGCCGCAGCGGCCACGCCCCCACCCCCGTTTTGTTATGAGTGTGTTCTATAAAGCTGCACTATATCGTGCTCTTGTATATTTATGAGTGTGTTCTATAAAGCTGCACTACTTCGTGCCCTTGTATATTTATGAGTGTGTTCTATAAAGCTGCACTACTTCGTGCCCTTGTATATTTATGAGTGTGTTCTATAAAGCTGCACTACTTCTTGCCCTTGTATATTTATGAGTGTGTTCTATAAAGCTGCACTACTTCGTGCCCTTGTATAGTTATGAGTGTGTTCTATAAAGCTGCACTACTTCGTGCCCTTGTATATTTATGAGTGTTTTCTATAAAGCTGCACTACTTCGTGCCCTTGTATATTTATGAGTGTGTTCTATAAAGCTGCACTACCTCGTGCCCTTGTATATTTATGAAAGTCTTCTATAAAGCTGCACTACCTCGTGCCCTTGTATATTTATGAGTGTGTTCTATAAAGCTGCACTACCTCGTGCCCTTGTGTATTTATGAATGTCTTCTATAAAGCTGCACTACCTCGTGCCCTTGTATGTATATTTATGAGTGTGTTCTATAAAGCTGCACTACTTCGTGTCCTTGTGTATTTAAACACTGAAACCACAATTAATTTGTTGCTTTTATAATCGTGGGGTCTCCTTGGTCAAGCCGTCTGCCTCGGGCTCCGAAGGTTGTGGGTTCGATTTTGGGCCGCATCCTTCGGTTCACGAGTGCATTTTTCGGAGACTCCTGAGGGTCGTCGCTGGAGCTACGGAGTTCGTGCTTAGTGCGACGCTTTCCGCGCTGCGGAAAGAGACAGAGCCCTATGGGATAAAAACCCGGTGCAATGGCTTCAACCCTGTCGACTTTTAAGCGACTTTTTTTTTTTTTTATAATTGTTTTATTTTGTTGACATTTCAATAGGTATATTTATCTCATTCATTCACTAATATATCCCTTGCAAAATCTCGCTCCCATAACAACTTTCTGGAAAACATCTCGATCACAAGCAAGATGTCCCGCGTCCGATACAACAATCTGGAGATCATCCGCCACATCCTGCACCCATCTTCTCTTTGGCCTTCCTCTTCCTCTTTTCCCAGGCATTTACCCCTCGACGACTGTTCTCTCCAAACCTTCATGACGTCCCACAAGTGACCAAAACATTTCAACTTTCTTTGTCCCACCATTTTCAGCAGCCAATCCTCCCCAACTCTCATATCCCGCCGTATGGATTCACGCGTTCCTCTCTGCATCCAAGATATTCCTAGAACCCGTCTACAATATTTATTTTCAAAGGCATTCATGATCCGTTCAGCTTGTTCAGCAAGTGTCCTGGTTCTACCAATCTTATCTCTTTACTTGAGCGGTATCTCGCGAGATTTGCTATGTCGCCATGCCAACGTTCGGCAATGGCGGCTGTTGTCGACATCCACTTTGTTTACATTAGATGACGGATTATTTGAACATATAATTGCATGTGGCTAGTAAACTATTTTAATACCAAGTCCTTTGCAGTATTGAAATAAAAATGCCACAGAACACACCGTCTGCAATGAGAATTGTCCCTAGCGGCCAAATTTACCGCCAGTTGTTTGATGCTCAGGTATGTTTGTTTTGTAAGTTTGTTAGTTAGTTAAATTTGTTGAATAAGATTTCATATTTCAATTTCAGACCAAATGAGGTGAAATCATTCAACGTCACTACTAACTATTACTACACTCAGGGCATGCCCATATGCGCTCAGACTCCCTCAGAAGATTTAGACAAGTGTAGATACTCATAATTCATATTTGGTTTGCAAGCACGTTCTTTATGTTACTACACTGGTTAGCAGTATGCCTTGTTCCTTGTAATCAAATCAGAAATAAATTCAAGTGATGCACCCAGTGACCTAGTTACCCAGTAATAATAATTCTTTCTTCGTAGTTATTCTGCTTCTTCTTTCTACTTACTTGTAGAATTTCACCCTTATGTGAAATGCTGTCTCTTTTAGTTCACTCTGTGGTCTTCACTGGTTATTTTTACTGTTTGTTCTCCAAGCATTCAGACCCAACAGGCACCCATAACTACAGAATCTACTGTCCTAAATATGTCAAGAGTGTTGCACTATTCTATAGTGCACCACAGTGTGCCAGGAAATAAGAGGGCCGACAAACTGGCCAAAGAAGACCGAGGAACACAACAACCAGATATTCCAGTTACATACTAGCAAAAGAAAAACTGAATGAAAACACTTAGAAAATAACTTGCTCAACTACAAAACACTTAGAAAATAACTTGCTCAACTACAAAATACTTAGAAAATAACCTGCCGAACTACATGATGATTATTATCACTGGACACGACTGGACAAAACACTATTTTAGACAGAACAGAAGATAACAGATTCAATAGTGCACAGAGCTAAAGTCAGGTTCTACATTAATATGTGGACACGCATCCCAAACTACAGAAGATATACTACAATACTGAATCAGATATGCTCAGTAAAGTTGGCTCTAAGGCTTGATGATACAATGCTGGATGTCAGACTCTATGATGCCTAGAAGATCTGTGGAAAACATTGTATTTCATGCAGGAAACAAACTTGCAGATACCGACAGATTCCACATAAACAAAAAAGAAGATTATTATAAGTTGCTGTTATCAGCTTGATTGTTATAACGTTTACTACTGCACTGTATGTTTTTAGTATTCCATACTTATGTTATCATGCCACTAGTATTATACATGTATTATATTGTGCTACAGGTTATTGCACATATATGTTACATGATGTAGATTTATATAAATTTATGTTATTCAACATGATATTATAAAATTGTTACCAGATTATTATAAATTGTTTATTTATATCTTGAAAGAGATCAACTTAAGAAGAGAATTGGTAATTTGTATCAGAAGAGATGATTGGCTTTTTATATCTTGTTATATGAGCAGAAACAAAACAGTTTTGGGTATTTATGTCAGAAATGGGAGCCACGGTATTGCAGTAGTTAGCACTCTTGTCCACTGGACAGGTGATCGTGGGTTTAAGTTCACATCAAGGTAGATTTTAAAAAGTGAACAAGGCTCCCAAATTGGCCTAAAATGGATACCAGAAAATATCTAGGGAAGTAAAAGCAGCTGACATGATACCGCTTCAAGTGCTGATTGGTCGATAAAAATATTGGGCTAGCACCATGTGTTAAATATGCCTTTTAAAAAAAAGGTCCTTTATTTTACTTTTTGCAGGTCAGAAATAGCCAAAGCACATTTTTTGGATATATTACAAACAGAGGTAAAACATAAATTTAAACACATAAGCCACAAGCATCATATTGCACGATTTATTGCCTGTTATTTTTTATTGCATCTCATCAGGTGTTTACTGCGGAGTTATTTATCATATGATGTGAATAAATGAATAATACTTTAGCTGAAACACTTAAAATATAGTCACAGGTATTGTGATGAGATGCAGCAAAATATGCCAGGCAATAAATCGGGCAGCATAATTTTGTTTGGCTTCTGTATTTACATTCACTACAGGAATACATTGTTTTGAATTTCTGAAAATACCCGGGAAGTTTAACCCAATCAACAAATGCCTGAAGAAGTCAGATTTGTCAGCCAAAAGATGCAAATAATTAGCCTCATACACAAAGAAAACTGGCACAAACATGAAGACCAATGCCCAGTGGCATGGACGACAGGAAGAAGATTACTCATGTTTATAAATGTATGTTATTGTGTAGGAGATTACTTAAACTGATTAAATGCCATAGGATGATTAATCATCTTACGTGACTTCCTGTATCTGCCATGAGCTTATATATCACCAAAATATTGTCATTGTGAAATGTTGTCTCAGTTAAAATAATAATACAGTAGTTCTCCCTAAGCAACCTCCCTTAATTTGATATATAATTCAACATGTCTTCTACCATATTAACAACTTTTAAGTCATAACTGTGACTCACTCCTACTTCCTATTTTCTGCTATCCATTTTTTTGGGGTCCAAACCTACTTTTTGTTTTGGCACTGAATCTGTTAAATTTCTTTCATGCGTCCACAGTTTCAGCTTAGCCAGAGTTTGTCCCAGTTTGAGTCAGATTCTCGAATTCAGCATGTCCAGCCTTCTAAACCCTCGAATGTTGCCAGTCTGCCGATAATCCGATTGAATCAAGATGAAATGAAGCATGGGATTCTCACTAGCCGACAGAAATCATGGGTCGCAGGCTTGCCTAATGACCCTTACACTGAAAATCCTGTTTTGTACAAGTATGTTCCTTCCTTCCTTCCTTCCTTCCTTCCTTCCTTCCTTCCTTCCTTCCTTCCTTCCTTCCTTCCTTCCTTCCTTCCTTCCTTCCTTTGTTCCTTCGTTCCTTCTTTCCTTCCTTCCTTCCTTCCTTCCTCCCTCCCTGCCTGCCACATGCTTACCTGCCTGCCTTCCTTCCTTCCTTCCTTCCTTCCTTCTGACCAATCTAGACCTAATCCCAGCCAATCCGTATGTCTTGTTCTGCATCATGACCATGTTACATCCCAATATGCCACTCCGCAAACAGCTGTCAGTGTCAGTTTTGCAAACCCTGCTGTTTTATGAGCTTGGAGAGGGGTATGCGCTCTCCCCCAACACAGTCCCTGTAGAGATGGTACTTTGGTACCAGGTCTGGAGAGAAGTCTCTACACAAACCTCATCCTGATTGATGCAAGCCTTTTCCTGGTCTCAGAGAACTTGAACCCCAGGGCATTGGGCTTAAGAGTTAGACTCATAGCAGGCCAGAGAGCTCACCAACCAAGTCCTTGGGACCTCCATGGCACAGTACAAGGGGTTAAGAAAAGTGTCTGTAAGAAGTGACTGATGAACGTATGGTTAGCTGCTTGGTATGGAAAGGGTTAAGCTTGGCAGCCTGATATAACTGGCTAGCTGGATACCAGGTTGCATGATTGTATGTAAATGTGTGGGTTTTGTTGGTGAGGTTGTCTCTGTCGCTGTCTCTCTGTCTCTCTGTGTCTTTCTCTCTCTGCCTCTCTCCATCTCTCTCTCTCTGTCCCTCTCTGTCTTTCTCTCTCTGTCTGTCTCTCTCTGTGTCTGTCTCTGTCTGTCTGTCTCTTTGTCTCTCTCTTTGTTATGTGTGTGTGTGTGTGTGTGTGTGCATGCTTGCATGTGTACATGTTTTTTCTTAAGGAGTGGGGAGGAGGAGAGGAGAAGGTGTCTTTCTGTTGATCATGGATCACTTTCGTTGTTTATATATATATATCCATAAGTGCTGTAGTCTCCTCCTTCAGATCACACAAGGAGAACCTCGCCACAATGCTCTAACTCCATAGCACCATTGATGTGTATACCTGAACCACACATGCTAGAAACATTCATTTGGGGATAGGTTATCTCATTTTAAAATTTAGCCAGAACAGAGCCATTTTTGACCTGCTCTTTTCCATTAATAACTGCTGAGGTATGTTATATATGTACAAAGCGCACATGGGTTCTCATTTTTTGGCCCTTGTTCAAGAAGGTAAGGTTTCTGATCCACTACTCCAGGATCAGAGGGGAAAATAGTCCTTTTTTTCCAGTTAGCTTTGAACTTGAAGGTAGAGCATGTAGGACTGATCTTTGCATGTTGGCTAGCATTCCTTATTACCTGTGTCCCTTGCCATCAGACAAACCCACTCCGACTTTTGAGGTACTTGTAATTTTACATCCCCAAGTCAAGGATGAGAAGTCAACATTTTAGTCCAACTGACTGGTTTAGGGGGTTGAACCCACTATCTCACCATCAGCACACTGGAAGTTTAAGAGTGAGCGCTCTAGCCATGCTGACCTCCATCCTTTTATTTTAATTTGTAGAGATGATAACGGTCCATGCCATGATTTGAATTAGGTCTAGACCAGCCACAGATGACACAGACGATAAAAGGCGGGCCCTTTTCAGGGCTAGCCCAAGAAAACCCAAGCACAAAGAGTCCAGAAAGAGCGGGAACCAATGAAAACAAAAACCCCAGTCTGATAGGCCCTCCTCAGGACCAGTCTTCTTATAAGGGCTACTCAGGAAAACGCCAAACGAGGAGGAGGGGGAAACGATAATGGCAGCAGGTACAGTAGCAAGAGAAGAAACATCAAGGATGTCATTGGCGAAGGAAGGAATGGAGGATGATGAAAAAGAGAAACCTGGCCAGGCACGCATCAGCAGAAGTCGTCTTACGCGCAAAGGAACCAGAACAATTTATGAACTATCACAACTATATCAATGCCACTGAGGCTGGTTGATTGAGGTGGAAAGTTTCTTTTTTTTTTCTACAAAGTGGAATCGGAATAAGAAAAAACCCAGAACAGATGTCATAATTTAAAAACTCATCCACCCCATTGTATGTGTTTGTGTGCATGCACATGTGCATGTGGGGGTGGTTTGATAGACGGGTGGGTG
>CAWUFQ010000221.1:0-83167 GCA_963921405.1 Cepaea hortensis | reverse complement strand
GAACAGGATATAAATCTGTTCACACCAAACTTTACATTCACTCAATATAAACAATAAAAAAATGCAAACAACCAGAATAATTTACACTGACAAGAAACTTAGAGTATAAAGAATAACAAGGTGTCAGTGTGTGCTATGTGCTGACAAGGCTGTGTATGTCCACTTTCATGTTTGAAGTTTTATTTCTATCTACTGCACACTGTGCTGCTGTGGTATGGCCTCTTAAGCTCACAAACATCCACGGATTAGTTTCTCACAGATCCATCAGTACACAACACACCAGCCTTCATAATCTCATCTCATCTTGTTCCTCTTGTACCTTGTGGTGTCCAGGTGGATTATAAACAGCGGGAGAGTGCCCATTTATACTTATATTTATTCCCTGTCTATCATTTACATGGTCGGCCTCTTCCTCTACTTCCATCTGGTCTGTAATCATTGCTTGTTGTGGTATACTGTTAGTTGGCGTTCACATATATCAGTGTGTAATTGCAAGATCTCCCGTAACGGTGCACCATTAGCAAGGGAAATATTACATTTTGCCATATCCTCACCATTACTATGCCATGTGTCAACATATGTTCTCTACCCCTGCTCTTATTATTCTTATTTACTAGCAAAAAAATTAGTTGCATATCCTTTACGGACGTAGCAGTCAACCCCAGCATTTTTTGGCTGTTCGTGATTTCTGGACAAGTTTATGTTCAATAGTTTGCCATTGCTTTCTGAACGACCGGCACCCATACCATTTGATAAAAAACCAAAGCAACTGCATTTCGAACACGGTATGTGGGATTACGAACTGCGTCCGAACCTCTTCGCCACGGAGCCGGTATTTACTAACAAACCGTCTTTTAGACAGACAATGCTATTTATAGATCGTATGTTCACACAAGCCTTGGTATTCACACAAGCCGTAGCTTGGGTCTTACAGCCAGAATGATGTGGTCCCTCTGACAGCTGGTATACTCAAACCAAGAACTTTCTACAATTTAAAACAATAAGTAAAGAATGTGGGTAGAAGGAAGGTTTTAATTAATGCAACAATATATATACAATAAAATCATGAGAAGTCAGCATTGCCGAATAGTTAAGAATGCGTGTTCTTAAACATCCTGTGTGCTGGTGCCGAGGTAAGGGGTTCAACCTCTGTATAACACTGTACAGTTGGACTAAAATGTTGATCTCTCATCTTTGACTTGGGGACGTTAATTACAAGTACCTGTGAAGCCAGAGTGGGTTCGTCTGATGGCCTGGAACACTGTTAATAGAGAAAGCTAATCCACATACAAAATTCAGTCCAGTACTACTAGAAGTAGTGTGTGTGGACTATGCTTGAGCTCAAAGCAATCAAGCTTAAAAAAAAAAAAGAAGGTAATACGACAAAATATAAATGACTGGGACACTACAGAAACTTGCTGAATAGTTCTATTCATTTACGTTAATCTTTAACATCAAGTATTCACACATACACAATGGTAATCACCTTATCAAAAGACAACAATGGCCGGGATCCTTTTAAACAGTTGCCAGTCAATTTGAGCTCACTCATTGTGTGAACTAAAATAAAAGACAAGCATATTATATTAAATAGACACGTTTTTATAACTTCAGCTAGGTGCTTCTATATCTGTTGATCATGTATAATAAAATATGCCAAAGTCATGTTGTAACGTTAACATGCTAACACACACAATATATCATATGGTAGTTAAATTATTATTAGAACTATTCAAGAGTTGCACAGTAATTGACTGACACAAGCATGACAGCCGCTACAAGGGCATACATCTGACTTCAGTTGTGCTGTTTGCTTGGATGTTAAGAAATTCTTTCATTTAAATCAAACAGGAGGCTTCATCTTAATTAGCTACACTGCAATAACAAAACTTACTGTTTTCCACAAGAAATTTTGCTGAAGGCCCTTTAGCAACATTGGATGCCCTGTTAACAAAGACAAGAAAGGCTGAATGGATTAATTAAATGACAATGACAATAATTTTACTGACAAATTTACACACCACACCCATTAATAACCCATAATTATGCCATACAAATATATCTGGAAAGAAGATAGGAGAATTGCCCTGAGGTGTACCAGAGATACTCCTGTTCAGACAATGAAATATAATCCTAGACTTCACTGTAAGGTACACATATGCTCTTGCTGTCCTGTTCTTATTTTAATGACCTCTGTTAGTTTTCACGCACAAAGAACTCTACATTTCATATCTTCATATGTTGCTCTTATTAAATTAATGATACTCTACAATATTCCACGGATGATACAGTTTCCCAACATAGGCACATACTTGACGCAAATATTTACGGTGCAATATGCATGTGGGGTTTTAACCAAAAAGTAACAAAATAAAGAGATAAAACACTAAAAACTGTAGAGTAATTTTAAAAAGAATAATAAATTTTCAATTTCATATTGACAACAAAGTTGTTATTGTTCTGCTGGTGCTGGTTTTACTTCATCAGCGACATCACAGAAGGATCTCCACCACTTCATGTGCTCAGGTTTTGGAGAAGAAGGTAATGGTGCACACAATGGGATTACAATTATAATAACTAAGTGCATTTGAATAATATATAATCCATGCATTTTAAACAAAATAGGCTTTCATGCAGTACATGTTGAAGTCAAGTGGCAGTAAACGTAATAATATGAAAGATAAATATACACAAAAATATGGAATAGCATATTGTGTGACATATATACGTTTTGGCATATACACATACATACATATGTACATCCATATACGACTATATACAAACACAAATTTTTAAAAAAATTTTATGTTTGCATATCCTTTATGGGACATCACTGTCAACATCAGCATCTTTCAGCTGATTGTTGATTTCTTGGCAAGATTAAGCTCAGTAGTTTGCCATTGCTTTCTGAGTGGCTGGTTCACATACCCCGTAAGTTACCAACGTGATTCGAACCATTGCTGATTCTCACCGTCGTCACGTTACCTACGAGTATACGAGATTACGGAGAAAAGTCGCTAACCTCTAGGCCAGGAAGCCGGCATAAACACCAAGACATACACAAATACATGGTTACATATAAACACTCACCCACCAAATCCGACACACATTTTAAAAAGAAACCACACACACACACCTATAAAGACATAAAAACATTAACGCATACAAGCACACAGACATACATATACACACTCATGGGCCATAAGAAGATATATGCAAAGTCCATGTAAAATAATGTAATGAAGATTAAAAAGTGTTTTTAAAAAAAAATAGATCCCTATGGTAGAGTGCAAAATATGTGGAACTGTGTCCTACTACAGCTGCCTTATGTCAGTGCCTAATGTATGAACATGGCTGTACAGTCTTCTTCATCTGCCTGTCATCTCCCAGTGCAGTTTAGGCCCTCAAGCCACTCAGCCAAGCACTTGGTAGACTTGTTCATGGTTGAGATTTGTTCTGAATGTTTAGTCTTTGCAGCTACAGTATTGGACAGGTTGAGATAGCCAGCCACACGTCATGCATGGTAACTTAGTGTTGGACAGGCTGAGATAGCCAGCCTCACATCATGCATGGCAGTTTACAGTGTTGGACAGGCTGAGATAGCCAGCCTCACATCATGCATGGCAGTTTACAGTGTTACTATTTTTGTTGTTGCTTCCATTATGGGCCCATCATCATCATCATCATCAAGTGCCATGCCGGCTGGCGTAGGCGTTCATGGCTCTCCATAGATCTCGGTCTTTGGTTTTCTGGATCAACTCTGCTGCTGATATTCCTCCATGCCACCGTCTCAATCCATCCAGCATCACTTCTCTTGGTCTACCTCTGCCTCTCTTCCCCTCGATCTTTCCAGTTGTTACGATGTTCTCCAATGCCTCTTTTCTCATCACATGACCGAGGAAAGCTGTTTGTCTCTGTCTTATTGTTGTATATAATGTTCTAGTTTCGTTAGCCTGTTTCAGGCAGTCGTCGTTAGTTACTCTGGCAGTCCAAGGAATTCGCAACAATTATGGGCCCAGGCAACACATATTAACATATTTTCTAATGATTATATCCCCTAAGACTATTCCAGAAATGACAAAAAAATCATTATTCAGTTACTAGGCTGAACATTTTATACTGATCTATCATGAGAGATATGTTTAAACACAAGTTCGCACAACATTCTGTTGTGTGAAGCATTTTCATAAAGTCACGATGTATCCTCATGGCCATGCCTGCCGTCAAACCGGCAGGATTGCACATATGTATATGTTTCGGGAGTCTCCCTGGCAAAGTGGTCAAGCCATTTGACTCGTGCTCCGACGTCCTTCAGTTCACGAGTGAAATTTTTCGGAGACTCCTGTGGGTCGTCGCTAGAGTTACGGAGTTCGTGCTGTGTGCGACGCTTTCCGCGCTGCGGAAAGAGACCTAGCCATATGGGATAAAACCTGGTGCAATGAAGTCGACCCTGTCAACTTTTAAGCGACTTTATGAGAGATATGTGCTGCCTCTTCCAAGTCATCTGATGCTGGAAGTCATCTATCTCCTAAACACCAGTTCCAAAGATCCAATGAAATAATTATGTTTACTCATCTGCCAAAACAATGGGGCAAAATTTGATTCATGTCAATAACAATAAAATAACTGAATGTTTCTCATTTTCATATATAGTACAATTTTACCCATTACATATTCTTGTAGAGCATACACAATTCTGATATTGTATACATAATGCCTAAAATACTCACCACAAATAAACATCTTGTTTTTTCTTGCCTTCAAAATACAGACACTTATTGCAGTTTTTCATTTCACAAATCTGCGAAGAAACAAAATAACTAGCTCACAGATGAACAGACTAATAGATGTGTAAGTGAAACCAATGGACGTAAACATCTAATTACATCATTCTAAGATAATAGTCAGGTGTCCATGAACTAAAGAATACATGTATTTGACTCAAAGTGAAGTTCATAAATAAGCTGAACAAATTACAACCGGCAGTCATTTTCGATGTTGCAGAACTAATAATAATTTTATCACATTTGATGCTTCATAAAGCAACTTAATTATGAAGACAAACACATGAATTATGTAAATACTATTGCAGAAACCAATTATGCAACAGGCTTTCAATGCAAGATGATTTACTATACTACCTCTTCATACAATGTCACTGTCTAGTTTTAAAATATTCTGTTTTCCACTTTCGAGATGAGTTTGACACATCTAGCTATGCACCTTAAATATGAATGGTCTGACTTTGGCATGATTTGTGTATGGTTTGGATTCCTTAGACAGTTTTCATCCAAGGTCATGGGCTCTGTCTACCCGTGGCTAGGTTTTCTTTCCTAACATGTTGCCATGGCAGCGCAGTCTTACAGATTACTCTTTGTGATTTCCAACTGTCGTGGGATTTTTAACTTGCTCATGAGATCAGTTTTTTGCCCTTATCTAAGACAGTTGAGTAACCGATCTCACTACTCAAGAGATCAGGAGTACATGTGATATCACTAGAAAGCAGTGGTTCTGAGAAAAATACCCAGCCCTAAGCTGATATTGAAACCTGAGTCTGAAACAGATCACTTCTCAGCCACAGCTGCCAATCACCACACGTATCACTCTAGCCCAGATATATCTAACACACATCCGTGACTTACAAGTCCCCACACAAACAATATCATTCTAGCCCAGATATATCTAACACACATCCGTGACTTACAAGTCCCCACACAAACAATATCATTCTAGCCCAGATATATCTAACACACATCCGTGACTTACAAGTCCCCACACAAACAATATCATTCTAGCCCAGATATATCTAACACACATCCGTGACTTACAAGTCCCCACACAAACAATATCATTCTAGCCCAGATACATCTAACACACATCCGTGACTTACAAGTCCCCACACAAACAATATCATTCTAGCCCAGATATATCTAACACACATCCGTGACTTACAAGTCCCCACACAAACAATATCATTCTAGCCCAGATATATCTAACACGCATCCGTGACTTACAAGTCCCCACACAAACAATATCATTCTAGCTCAGATATATCTTAAACACACATCCGTGACTTACAAATCACAAGACAAACAATATCATTCTAGCCCAAATATATTAACACGCATCCGTGACTTACAAATCACCACACAAAAAATATCATTCTAGCCCAAATATATCTCACACATATCTGTGACTTACAAATCACCACACAAACAATATCATTCTAGCCCAAATATATCTTACACACATATCCGTGATGTACAACATTAGCATACCTCATTTATGATAAACAATTTATCTTTTCTGTCCATCTTTGGTTCTGAAATACACCATAAAGAAAAGGAAAATAAGGATAAGTGAAAGATGTTTAATACAAACTGCAGTTTCCTACAACCATTCATTCATTAAAAAATTTATTTGTACCTTTAAACCCCCAACCCTAAAAAATAAATACATTTTACAAATTCATCAAAATTATTTACAAATATAAGAACTAACACTGCAGCAGGATTGACTCTTCTGTTAATTTAAAAAAAGAAAACAAACGTCACATAACAGTCACAAACACACCAAGTTAAAAAATGATAACAAAGCCACTAACCTGCTTTAGAGTGAGGCATCAAGGTACGCAGATCGATCATCAGGTGTCGAGTTCTAAATGAAATCCCTCTTGAAGAAAATATCAGGGTTCTTTGTTTGTTTGTCCATTTGGTCTAAATGAAAAAACAAAATACAAGAAATCAAGGGATGCGTGCCAGAAAAAAACCACTGTATAACAGAATATAAACACACAAGACAGAAAAACTACCGTGACTCATTACTCTCAGTGTACAGTTTAATTCTTTTCATTTCACCTATATCTATCAATTCCTGCAAATAATTGTTACTTCTTGCTACTAGCACTGTGTTAGGAAAACAATTTATTTACATTTCTCGACTGACTTTCACACTAGGTTTATCTCCTTATTGGGGGTATCCCCGGATGTGTAAAGCATGCCACCATGATATGGAAGTCCAGAGAAGGCATATCTTGACATGATATGGTTGGATCTAGCCAATGTGTATGGGTCAGGGCCCCAGCAGAGGTGGCAGGCCCTCAGGATGTATCATATGCCAGGGGAGACTACAATGATGCTAAAGCATCAATCACTTCCTGGGTTTCTATTTTTGTTGGTTTACCCTAATGTTTATGACCAGATGGAATGACCTTCAAATGGTTATAGTAATAACAGGTTAAGATTTAGCCTATATTATTCACCATGACCATGCAGGTGATTCTGAATGCAGCATCTGGCTACACACAAGGTCTGAAAATCCGTGAGGAATGCAAAATGTTACCACTGAAGCTTTCATGAAAGACATAATCCTGACACTAGAGGAGAGCCACGCCTAAATAAATCTGCTCAGATGAGATCAACTGAACAGTTGGTGCAGGATGGGCTTTAAGCCCACGTGATCAAAGCTTATTGATTATGAAAGGTAAGGTGACAGCAAATGTGTTCATGGATTGACTGACAGACAACCATACAGGACAGTTAGGGCTGACTGACGTCACAATCACGGCAGCCATGACAGAGACAGACATATAAACACAGAAAGCACAGGCAGACAGAACTGACAGTGACAGACAATACTGACACAGGCAGACAGAACTGACAGTGACAGACAATACTGACACAGGCAGACAGAACTGACAGTGACAGACAATACTGACACAGGCAGACAGAACTGACAGTGACAGACAATACTGACACAGGCAGACAGAACTGACAGTGACAGACAATACTGACACAGGCAGACAGAACTGACAGTGACAGACAATACTGACACAGGCAGACAGAACTGACAGTGACAGACAATACTGACACAGGCAGACAGAACTGACAGTGACAGACAATACTGACACAGGCAGACAGAACTGACAGTGACAGACAATACTGACACAGGCAGACAGAACTGACACAGGCAGACAGAACTGACAGTGACAGACAATACTGACACAGGCAGACAGAACTGACAGTGACAGACAATACTGACACAGGCAGACAGAACTGACAGTGACAGACAATACTGACACAGGCAGACAGAACTGACAGTGACAGACAATACTGACACAGGCAGACAGAACTGACAGTGACAGACAATACTGACACAGGCAGACAGAACTGACAGTGACAGACAATACTGACACAGGCAGACAGAACTGACAGTGACAGACAATACTGACACAGGCAGACAGAACTGACAGTGACAGACAATACTGACACAGGCAGACAGAACTGACAGTGACAGACAATACTGACACAGGCAGACAGAACTGACAGTGACAGACAATACTGACACAGGCAGACAGAACTGACAGTGACAGACAATACTGACACAGGCAGACAGAACTGACAGTGACAGACAATACTGACACAGGCAGACAGAACTGACAGTGACAGACAATACTGACACAGGCAGACAGAACTGACAGTGACAGACAATACTGACACAGGCAGACAGAACTGACAGTGACAGACAATACTGACACAGGCAGACAGAACTGACAGTGACAGACAATACTGACAGACACATAAAAATAGAGACCAAATTGATTGACAGAGACTGGATTGATTGACAGACGGACAGGATTGACTGACATACAGGACTGATTGGCAGACAGACATACAAACAAGAGTCAGTCACAACTTAGAGACTTGCCATACAAACACAGGAATACTGGGTTGACTGACATACAAAAAACAGACAGATAGGATTAACAAACAGACACAAGCACAGAACTGACTTACAAACATGCAAACAGACAGGCAGATATGACTGTCTGACAAAGAAACAGATACATGATTGACAGACAGTTAGAGCAGAGATAAACCAAAGAGACAACAGACAGACAAAAAGGTAAGGCAGACATAGAAACAGACAAGACAGACATACAAAGAGACAGGACAGACAAATGGAGAGGACAAACAGAGAGAACTAACAGTAGTAATAGAACACACAATCATGTAAGCACTGTATCACTGGCTTGTTATTTCTTCAATGATGTCATAGCAGGTATCCATAACTAAATATACACATGAAGAATCTTATTTATGCACACACATAATTGTGCACATAAAAATCTACGCCATGTTTGTAGGATTTCTTAAGTGCATCCTCACTAAATAATACAAACTAATGTAATCATTGTGGTAATGTAAGAACATCGTTTGGGACTCAGGAATGGGTTGCATGGATTGGTAAAATATTTACTATGTACTATTGTAGGGATTAATGGCTTGAAACATTAACTGGCAGCCATTTTGAATTCTTAATAATGTCTGAACACTTAAGATTATAGTTACAATGTGATATTTAGTCTTGGTTTATCAGCAAACACAAAACAAATGTAGAGTCTGCATGATTTGCTCAATTCTTCATTAATATATCAGAGACTAGAGGACCCAGCCCGGCTTCGCCCAGCCTCTGGTGGGGATCAATCAATCCATCCATCCATTCGGCCCTTTCCCGTTCCTGTTGCGGGAAAAATGGGTTTGAAAATTTACACATATCTAAAAATAGATCCATTATTTTTACGAAAACTTTGAAGATGCAAAGTTTTTATCACTTTGTTTATACCAGACACAACTGCCCTTTCCCGTTCCTGTTGCGAGAAAAATGGGTTCGAAAATTTTCATGTATTTAAAATAGATGCATTATTTTTATGAAAACTTTGAAAATGCCTTAACCCTTTACAGGACAGACGCTTGTCCGTTTTTTAGCCCTGAACGAGCAAGATTTTTTCAGGTTCTGTAAAATTTCGGGTTGCGTTAGTAAAATCATCACAAATAAGGTGTTAGTCAACCGATTTTAGTTAAATAAACAACATAATGAAGGGAAAATCATGCAGAATATGTTACTCATGTGATTGTTGTCGGTAATCCATATATGAACACAAATATTTACGAAATACAGCATTTTGTTTGTGATTTTCCGTCATCTATACGGCAATTTACAAACATTTTCAGAATCATAATCACTTTCTTTAAAGTCCGACTCAGACTGCTAATGCAAAGTAACGCTTTTCACTGATATCTAGCTGCGATTAATAGTCAACTTAGTGCCCTTTAATGTCACTTAAATTGAACCTAGCGAAATCTCGGCTATCACTTGAAGAATCGCCGAAATCCATTTTGAAAAACTAAGCGTAAAAATCCCGAAAACTATTTTTTTAAAAAGTCTGTAAAAGTCCGTTCAAATTCATAGTAGGCGCTTACAAATGGCGGCCACGTTGTCAAGCTATCGGCGAAAGCAAAAGTAGCCGTTGGAAGTGTCGGAAAGCCGAGAGATTGCGTTTTTATAATGCATCATAGTATCGGACGTAATCGGCTGATCTGCTCATTTAAGCGACCGGCCGCAAATGGACGTTCTGCCCTGTAAAGGGTTAAAGATTTTATCATTATATTACAACGCATATGATTGTAGATAACTTCTTTAAAAATTTTATGAAACTGAGAAAAATACAATTATTTAAGTTACATAATATAGCAATGTTACTAAAAGTAATGTCCCTTGATATAACTTTTGTTGTTAAGTCCCCTTAATTAGACGTCTTTCCTTTTAATAATGATTTAATACCTTAGGCGGCCTGGTGTGCCTTGCCAGTGAGAAGACCTGATCGTTCGGGTCCACATCGATTGACGGATGTCAGTTGTGGCGATCGGGCAAATCTTGAGCTACAGCCTACGATGGGTGACGTTGTGGAATTCTGTTGTGATAATTTGGCTGTGTCCAACGTGTGCCGCATGGTCTAGTGCTTACACACCCGCTTCACACGCCAGTGATCCGGGGTTTGTTTCTGGGTCCGGTCAAGGATATGCACTACTGAAGAGCTCCGATGAGAGCGAAACTCGAGTCTAGTGCTTCCACATTGACGTGGATAGGCCTTAGGTTCATACCAGAGTGCGATCAGCGTTGCCAGTAGTGGGTTGTGCTCAATATTTAAAAATCTCAAATCCCGAAACAACAACTAAATCAATGATTTAATACGTAAATAACTTATTTTAAACTAACAAACTATGCCAGTTGGCTGCGTGGGAATGAGAAGAACGTCTGTAGAAAATTTCATCTCAATCGGATGGACCGTTCAGGAATGCATAAAGGAAACACAAACAAAGACAAACATTCTCTTATATATATATATATATATATATATATATATATATATATATATATATATATATATATATATATATATATATATATATATATATATATATAGATTAATGACTTGAAATAATAATTAGCAGCCATTCTGAACCCTTAATCAGGTGTGAACATTTATGATTAGAATAGCAGCATGATCTTTAGGTCCCATTAATTAATCTCCATATAAAAACTTATGATCTCCATTCACATGGGTGTTTTTAAAGCAATGTAACATTATTTGGTTCTATCTACAACTTAGCCAGGAGAGTTGAGTTTTTTGGCTATGTTAAGGAAACTAGCCAGCAACGAGGGCAGACTGCAAAATCATATTAATATTAGTATGCAGCAGATACAATATGAATATTGAATACAACCAAAACTGAAGTAATGCAGGTTAGCAGGTCCACCAAATGTACTGATAAATAGTACACAACTGAAACAAGTTAAAGAATTTTAATATCTTGGAAATATGATCACATAAGATGGCAGAATAGATAGTGAAGCCGAAATCAGATGTCAAAAAGCAATAGAGCTTACATATCATTTTATCAACTAGACTAACCCATTCTGAAACATCCAAATACACCTACTTCCTCACAATGAAATAATAAATATAGCATACTCACATTAACCCTATGCTCCCAATGTTAAACTTGGATATATTCTATTCAAATCACATGCCAGATGAGATCTCCCAATTTAACTATCCAAGACCGAGTAAGAAATTAAATTAATTATGTTATCAGACAGACAGTGGGATCAACACATTGTGTCACATTGTGACATATAGGATTTTTAATTGTGCCGCGACCCCAAATGAAACTGGCAGTGATATACCGCGCCACCCCAGACTTATCCATTGCATCCCCACAAATGGCTGCTATAAAGACCATTCATGCTTCCTATGTCATTCATTCATTCATTCAACATCATGTGACAATAACAGACGCCATCTTATCTTCTGCAGAAAAGGTTAGTCTAATACTCTGTGCACAGTGATTGTTTGAAATTATCATGGCTTTTTAGTAAGTTTAATTATTTGCTGTAAAGTAAGTAATTTTATTTTCTATAGCTTGTGTATTTATATTGAACAAATAGATGTATATTAAAATTCTGCACCCATTTTTACATTTATGTGGAAAGTTTCATCGATTATGATCAACTATGGTGGTAGAAAAAAATTATTTCTGCTCATTTGTGAATGGAAGGCCAAGATGGCGGGCAACGCAAATTATCAATCAGACAGGCTCAAAACGGGCAATTTGAACTATTAAAGTTATAAAGTATACAAGTTTAAAGATTATTAATAATTTAACTTTTAACTGTTACTATTTTTTTTTATCATTTAATATGACGGAACATATATCTGAGGTCAGTTTTCATATCAGTCTTTGATCCGCTTTAGACAACCACACAAGGACTGGTAGCATGGAGGTAATGGCCACACTGATGAGTTTCAAAGTCACGGCAAATATGTGAATATTTTATCTGGATAAACCTTCACAAAAATATGATTATCTCCACTTAGAATTGATATACAAGCATCATTGAGTAGCAATGTCAGTTAACGAACTTTGTTAGTTTGGGGGGAGGAAGGCATAAACCCTTTTCCCGGGAGATTTTTAGTGACCACTCAGTCACTTCCGGTTTTTAGCCATGTCTTGTTTGATTCAATGTATTCGAAACCAATGTGGCACGTCATGGGAAACAACTCCCCCCCAAAAAAAATAATTGCAGGAGTGATCCGTCTGCTAACCTGCAAGCATTTGCTGTTGAGAAACTCTTCCCTTGAATTTTTTGAAGTTTATTCTCGAACAGAGAGCTAATTTGTCTTATAACTCCTGTATTTTAAACCAACCTTGACTTTTTGTTGCATTTTTGAATTCTCTGTACAATTTTACATATATGTGAAGAGTTTCAACAATGCTGGCTTTTGCTAACATTCAGGAAAAATGTGGTCATTGAACAATAGTGATTTACTGATTTAACTTCAATTAAGTATTAAGTATTGGCACTATTGGATTGGGCCGCAAGTTGAAAAAAAGTGCTCAAACTCACTCTCAATCACTACAGTACAGGGTTTGATCGTGCCACGACCCAAAATGAAAACGGAAGTGATATATGCGCCACCCCACAATGTTCCATTATGTCCCCAAACATCGCTATGTATAGACCATGCATTCTTGCGACGTCATTGATCATTCAAATATCATGTAACAATAACACACATTCTGTGTTGTCCAGGAAAGGTTTGCCTAATATTCTGTGCACAGCGATTGGTTGAAATCATCGTGACCTTTTATATAAATGTAATTATTTGATACACGATACGTAATTTTATTGTTTAGAGCTGTATATGTAAATCTTTGAATATTTTGCGATGGATTTTCAAATTCTGCACCCATTTCTACATATATTTGGAGAGTTTCATCGCCAATCACCTTCCATTTGTAGTATTAAAAAATTATTTCTGCGGGGATGTTTTGTGTTTGTTTGGTCTTTGTGAATGGAAAGCCAAGATGGTGGCCGATGTGAATAATTCCGAATATTGATCGGACTTTGCTCAAACATACAATTTGACCTACTAAAGTTAAAGAGAACACAAGTTTAAAGATGACGGAACATATGTTTGAAGTCAGTTTTCATAACGGAGTGACTACACAAAATTTTGTGAGTAGTACGAGCCGCTACACACAAAACTTTGTGTCTGGTCACATGATGTCTACTTCCTTTTGACAACATTATTCATGTTTGTGGAACTATCATTGTGTTCTCTGTAGTGGTTAGCCTGCCACACGGGACTGGGCTTCGACTCCCTGCTAGCAATTTTTTTTTTTAAATGTTTTTAATTTGTAATCAGTCGGTCTCCACAATGAAGGTTGGCTGCAATGGATCTCCAACACTGTCTGTCTCTCACCTTGACTGTACATTCTGTCAGGCTGATGTTCGTCCATCTCTTGATGTTATCTTCCCACTTGTATTGTTGTCTACCTCTTGCTCGCTTGCCCTCACCTTGCCCTCCAGTATGGTTTTTATAAGAGTATCTTGTCTTTTAACAATAACATGGCTGAAATATTTCACTTGCCTCCTCTTTATTTTTTTCATCAACTCTCTCTTCATTCCCAGTTTTTCTAGAACCTCTGCATTTGATTGTTTTTGTTTCCATGAAATACGACATATTCATCTGTATATCCACATCTCCAGGGCTTCTAAGCGACTTTCTAGTTGCTTGTTTTAGGAACTAAAATATAGAACTGAGAAACTCGAAGCATCTGAATAAAGTGTGCTCTATGGATCTGCGGTAGCTGCCAGGCGGAGATCCCCCTGGCAACGACGGAGTGATCGAGTCTCTGATGAATCAAATAGATGTCTTTGTTTAGCAAGAATTTTATTTGCCAAATAAAATATCACTAGTGTGTCCTTGTCGACAATTATTCTCTTTGTGAGGTTTGAAGAAAAAGAACTTGCAAAAAACAAAAAAAAACAGACAAGACAAGAAGAGAGAATAATAGTCTTCTTCAAATTTTTGTGGTAGCTCGTACTATTCACAAAATTTTGTGCCGAATAATCACGTGTCCAGCCACAAATTTTTGTGTATAGCGGCTTGTATTATTCACAAAATTTTGTGAATAGTGGCTCCCTTTTCATAATCCGCATGACCCGCAACTATATTATGAATCTTTGTGGAATAATCATTGTGCCCTCGATAGCATAGAGGTAAGTATTCTGCCTGTCACGCAGGAGACCGGGGTTCTGTTTCCCGCCGGGTATTTTTTCATTTTTTCCAAATTTATTAGGTGATATAATAAAACATATTAACAATTATGAACTAAAATATATAACCGAGAAACTCGAAGCTTGCGAATAAAATGTGCTCTACGGATCTGTGTAAGCTGCAGGGGGGCACATTCCCCAGGCAGCGACGGAGTGATCGAGTGTCGGAATTGATGGATCCAATAGATGTCTTTGTTTAATGTGAAGTTTAATTGCCATATAAAATATCGCCCCTGAATCAGCATAGTTTCATCACTAAACTTGCTCGAATTGTGGTTGTTTTCTGCGAAGATGTGCCTTTGTGAATTGTTAGTTAGTCAACAGATCATCCTCATTGCACATCGAACCATTCAGTCCATAAGTGCTCGGATCCCCTCCTCAGCAAATCCTGCAGCGTGTAGAGGCTCACGACACCAGTTCAGTGTTGGTTAATCAATCTTCTTTCTCTTCCTGCGCAGTGTTCTTGTTTGGCAATGCCTCTTTTAATTTGCAGTTCTCGCAGTCTGACCAGGGTTGTAGATTCAGTCATCGCTTGGTTCTCGCTAAAGTCTTACTTCTCATAGAGCATTCAGAATGTCAGCCTGGTCCATAGCGCGTCCGCCCTCCACAGTAGCCTTACCTGCGAGCTTGTCAGCCCGCTCATTTCCTTGTACTCCCGCATGCCCTGGCACAAAGATGAAACCACTCCAGAGACAGCAACCACTCTTCGAATCCACCCCATCTCTATCCTCTTGAGCATACTCATTGAGTCGCTAAGGAAACATGCCCTAGTGAATGTCTGTGTCTCGAGCCATGTTATTGCTTTACTTACTGCCATGACTTCCAAAGTCTGGCTACTTGTGGTTTCAGCAAAATCACCAGTCCTCCTTCACAATTCTCCCTCCGGTCTGCGCCTGGTCCATAGCGCGTCCGCCCTCCACAGTAGCCTTACCTGCGAGCTTGTCAGCCCGCTCATTTCCTTGTACTCCCGCATGCCCTGGCACAAAGATGAAACCACTCCAGAGACAGCAACCACTCTTCGAATCCACCCCATCTCTATCCTCTTGAGCATACTCATTGAGTCGCTAAGGAAACATGCCCTAGTGAATGTCTGTGTCTCGAGCCATGTTATTGCTTTACTTACTGCCATGACTTCCAAAGTCTGGCTACTTGTGGTTTCAGCAAAATCACCAGTCCTCCTTCACAATTCTCCCTCCGGTCTGCGCCGTAAAAGCCCATGAGCTTCTCACATGTCGGACGACCAACCCATCTGTATATATGACAGCATCACCGTCTAACGAATTCTCGAAAATCAAAGCTTGTACTTCCGCCTCCACAGTAGCCAGATTTTCTAGTCTGCATTGTCTGTCTAGTTGGATGCAGACTGAAAGAGATGTACAGAAATCTATTGGCACTTGTACCCACTCCTCGCCAGGTTCTAAGTCCTCAAGTGAACATACC
Organism: Cepaea hortensis; assembly: GCA_963921405.1. NCBI lineage: Eukaryota > Metazoa > Mollusca > Gastropoda > Stylommatophora > Helicidae > Cepaea > Cepaea hortensis. The sequence continues at coordinate 66,760 of CAWUFQ010000221.1, read as the reverse complement.
TGTTGAAGAATGTCCTCGGCTTGACTCATCCACGACCTTCCTCTTTTTAACCTACTGTCCTTCACCTTCCTAATTTCACTATGCAGTGGATGTTGTGTGTTTGCACGTGCTCTGCAAATTTGTATTCAGTCTTCAATGGTTGGAAAATCAAGAAGGTAGCGCATCGCCCTGCATGCTGTATGTCTTGTACATCTAAGAATAATGCGCATGGCATTGTTCTGTATCCTTTCTATCTGCTTACGGCTGAGAGTCAGGATAGCCATCGCATACTCAACAACAGACATGACCAGCCCTTCGTACAGAAGACATAGATGGTGCTGCTCAGTTTGCTGCCATCACCCGCATAGCAGCCAAACCCCGCTTGGCCTTTGTTATCACCTGGTCTATGTGCTCAATATAAGCAAGGCTTCGATCAAAACATATCCTCAGGTAGTTCATTGCCTGCGTTCTTTACACAGTCTGGTGTTGGAGTGTTGACAATATGATTATTCAAAGAGAACCATGTCACTGTTGCCCTTGTTGGGTTGACCATTGCCCCAGCTTCAACACACCAAGTACTTATGAGATTGGTGTGTAGTTCCGCAGCAGCCTGATCTCTATCCTTATCCTGACGATACACTAAAACATCATCGGCATATGACAAATGTCCTCCCTGGTCCCGTGATCTGCTCGCTGGTGATTCTCAGTGTAGGCGTTGAACAGTACCGGAGATAATGGTGATCCCTGTGGTAGGCCAGGATATATTGTTGTTGGTTCCGAAGTCCAACTGCCACATCTAAAAACTACTTTCCGTTGGAAGAGGGCTGCAGCGATCCAACTCAGGAGGAAAGGATTTGAGTTCAAGAAGCTGAAGCATTAAAAAATCCAATGGTACTCTGTTGTACGCGTCCTCAAGATCAATTGCTGCCGAAAAGGTTTCAACACCTGAGTGGAAACCTTCATAGATGTCATGGGCAAAAACTGCTGCATTGGTCCAGGTTTCTCTTCTTGGACGGTACCCTCCCAGGGTAGGTGGGAAAACACCTTGCCTCTCTAGCTGGCTTGATATTTTCCTGGCAATTAACTTCTCCAGCAGCTTACCTATTGTATTCTGCATGGTTATAACTCGATATCCCTGAATTTGTGTGTGGTCTTTGCCAGGCTTCAGCAAGGGAATCAGATAGCTGTGTAACCACTCCTCCTTGATGCTAGCACTCCCTATAATATAGGTCTATGTGCTCAATATAAGCAAGGCTTCGATCAAAACATATCCTCAGGTAGTTCATTGCCTGCGTTCTTAACGCGGTTCTTAACAATATAGGCCATATCGATCGGATTACTCAAATCGTGCAATTTGAACTACTAAAGTTGAAGTGAATACAAGTTTAAAGTAATTAAAGATTAATAATAATTTATTTGTATACTTGTACTATTATTTAATCATTTATTTAACATGACGGAACGTATTTTTGAAGTCCATTTTCTTATGTCCGTTTGAGACAATCTCGCATGCACAGACAGGTGGTGGAGGTAATGGACACAGTGACACACTGGAGAGTTCCAAAAACATATGAGGAACATGAGAAATCCTAACTCGTTTCTTCACCTTCACAAAATGCAATATGAATATCTTCACTTAGAACTGACATGCACCATACAGGCATCATTGAGGTACTATTAGATTTTGTTTTTCAAGGCCTATTTACTAGATCTACTGTGGTGGTCTCATTAGTAAATACTCAAATTTAAAATCATGATCGAACCTCCTAACAAAACAACAGTCTTCTACAGCATTTCTTCATGTCAACTGATGATATTTATGAATATGATTAACTCACAAGCATTAATAATTTAATATCTCGTCTTAGAATTGAATTGATGCACATTTGAATGAGGTTCCGCTAGATTTGGTCTTTCAAGAGGTAACATTCGCAGGTTGAGTTGCATTCTCATTCATATTATAATGAACAGTAATTTAGAGAACGCCACTACTAAAAATTAAAAATATTAAAATTAAAAATTCCTAAAAAAACTAACCTGTCTATGAACCTTCGCATCAGATGTTATAACAGGTTGTAATACAATATCTTTCTTCTGCTTTTTCCCTGCTGGCTGCTTAGCAGTATCACCAGATATCCTCTGTCGTTTAGCCATGCCACTGAAGTAGATGAAATTCACTCCAAGATCACGCAACTATTTTACCGATACTCCACTTGTCCCACGTGAGTTTGATCCCAGGAATATCACCACGAACACTCCAAGATACAAGAGCTTCACAACTTAGCCACCGTCAATATTTGCCACAGAAGAGCTTCACAACACATCCTGGCCGTGTGCTCGTTTTTCATTTGTTTCCCTGAAAACAATCATCGGCTTGAACAAACACGGATAGCTTGATAGACACAGATCGTGGAATCACTCCGTTAAATCTTTGAAGAAAAGAAACCAATATTAAGTGAAATAATGTCAAAGTCTTCACAGGCAAAACCCATCCTACGCAGCATTTACAAATTGTACACGGGTACAAGTGACAAGAATCAAATTACCACGCTAAGTTCACAAAAACACGTGTAATAATTAATAAGTAGCATATTAATTATTATGATATTGTTAGAATATAGGAATACACAACCTTAAATAAATTAAGACTAAGTAAATGATCGTTTTATACGATTTGAGGAGTATTGGATATTTATTTTAATTGTAAGAAGATAAAGGGGCCCCCCCTTTTTTTTATAACACGCATTGGCATTGGTCATGTGCTAGACCAATCTGTAGATTAAACGGCACTGGAGGGTTGGCCTGGTCAATATCACACCGGCCATCTATGTATTATAACATATTTCCTGGCACCCATTTTAGATTGGGTAGTCCTGGGAGACCAGGTCATTTACAACAATTTGCCTCGATGAGGATTCGAACATAGATCCACTGGACCGGCAGGCATACTACTAGCCACTGTGTTGCCTTAATTTATTTTTTTTAAATCAAAAAGGGCACACATATTATCCCGGGCGCCATGATAGCTTAGAGGCTAGTAGTAGACGCTCGCATGAAAGCGAAGGTGAAGACGTTGAATGGTCCAATGTGTCACGAACACTCAAGAGGTCTGGGGAGCATGCTTGTCTTCGCGCTGCCTGGAACGGCACATACTGATAATGATCACTGTTGAATTCATAAGTGCTCCAGGGTTCCAAATGTTGCTGTATGTAGCCGAGGCGCGGTGTTGGGGTGAGCGCCCAACATTGCTCAAATACCTCAATGGCTCGTGAATACATAACCTATGCAGCAAAAGTCCAACTCCTGGCCTTCACGTGGCGGGCCTGTTTAAACTAACAGGAGAAGGGGCGACGGCGAGTCTCTGGCGCCGGAAAATAACCAGTATGCTCTAGATGTGTATGCACGTACATGCATGCGCAGACAGGTGTATGCGCGCGTACACATCTACACTCGAGTGAGACCACAGTCTGCTCTAGCAAAGAAAGGTGCTGAAGACGGAGGCAACCAGCCAAGAGGCGCACCACAGAAATCAGGATGCCACGCAATCACGCAAAATGGAATATGTCGACTACTGCTAATCGTTATGGTGCTCGCCCTGCTTTGGACCCCCAGCCAGGTGCAGTGCCGGGCCCTATGTCTCGAAAGGGTCCAACCCCAACTACTGGAGGTCCTTCTCAGATGTCCTGTGGAGCCAGGGGACATGAGAATAGGACGACTGGCCATACTAAACGAAGACTTAAAATAATGCACTGGAATGCGGAGGGAGTCAGCAACAAAAAAATAGAATTAGAAAAAATCTTGGACCAAGAAAAAGTAAGCATATGTTGCTTGCAAGAAACTCACCTCAATGAAAATATAGCCTTCAAAATCAGAGGCTACCAGTGTTACCGATCTGACCGAAAGAACAGGCGAAAAGGTGGGATACTGACCCTTGTAAGAAATAACATCATGGCTTCCCAAATCAAAGTCTACATGGAAGGGGCTGAGTATCAGACACTTAAACTTAAGACAGGTAATACAGATCTACATCTGATCAATTACTACTGTCCAAGTGACCGCCCACAGGCACTGGACACTCTACCACTAAAAGAAAAAATGATTGTGTGTGGCGATTTCAACAGCCACTCGCAGAGCTGGGGCTATGATCACATGGACCAGAGAGGAGAGAGACTGGAAGACTGGCAGGATGAGAATAGATTCATGTTGATTAACAAGCCGTCCGACCCACATACTTTCTACTCGAGATCATGGCACTCTACAACTACACCTGACCTGGCTTTTCATTCACCAGACCTGGAGTGGAACATTACACGAACTGTTGGGAAACAACTTGGTGGCAGTGACCATCGGCCAGTCTTTCTAACTGTAGAAAATGAGCTTGTAAGTGAAAGCAGCACCCTCTCGAGGTGGAACTACAAGAAAGCAGACTGGGCAATGTACAAGCATCGCACCAGCATACTAGTTAGAAACCTAAACACTGAGAAAGACATAAACAAAGTAGTTGAAGAGTTTGGGAAATGCATACTACAGGCAGCGCGAGAAACAGTACCAAGAGGAGCCCGTAAACAATATAAACCCTACTGGAGTAGTGAACTGGAACAGTTGCATAATGATGTTGAAGTGTGTAGAAAGCAAGCAGAGGCCACACCCAGCCAAGAGCACCACAATAAATTCCAGCATGCAAAAGCCAAATTTCAAAGGGCCAAGCTGCAGGCTAGACGGAAAAGCTGGCAGGAGAAAACAGAGTCTCTGAACTTTGAAAGAGACACAAGGAAATTGTGGAAGCTAATAAAACAGCTTAATGACGAGGGCACAGGGAGAAACTCAAAAATTGCACTACATAAAGATGGAAAAATCTTAACAAGAAAGCAAGCAGCTGACCATTTTGCGGACTCGTTCGCACAAGATAGCAATATCAAAATTAGTCCAGAGAAACAACAAGAGATTCGAGAGAAACGACAACATACAGGACAGAAGGAAATAGTACATGAGGTTCTGGAGGCACCGATCACAATCAGCGAACTGGAGCTAGCCATATCAAAACTGAAAATGAGAAAGTCACCAGGAGCTGATGGTATCTCCAATGAAATGATCAGGAACCTAGGAACAGAGGCCAAAACAAAGCTGTTGCAGATCTTCAATAACAGCTGGACCTTAGGCAGTGTTCCACAAGCCTGGAGAGAAGCAATCATGATACCCCTCTTAAAATCAGGGAAAGATGGTTCCATTGCCTCTAGCTACAGACCAATTAGCCTCACCAGCTGTCTCTGCAAAACACTGGAGCGCATCATCAATCACAGACTGCAGTGGTACATTGAAAGTAAAAACATCCTTGTGCCACAGCAGGCTGGCTTTAGGCAGTGCTACTCTACGGAAGATCAGACAACCTACCTCTCTCAAGAAATTGAGGATGCATTCCAAGAGAAGAAGCTGGTGCTTGCGGCATGGATAGATCTGAAGAAAGCCTTTGACAAAGTCTGGAAAGAAGGTCTGATGAAGAAACTGAGAAACTGCAAAGTCAATGGAAGAATGTACAAATGGGTGAAAGCATACTTGCACAACAGAAGAGCCCGAGTACAGATAGACGGACTCAAGAGCAAGAAAGTACTACTGCGTCACGGTGTCCCCCAGGGCGGAGTCTTGTCCCCCACACTTTTTCTAATCTTCATCAATGATCTTGTTGCTCACCTACCGCATGGAATTAAAGCGGCAATGTACGCCGATGACCTGGTTCTATGGAGCACAAATGAATATGCATCAGTGGCCACCAGATTGCTACAAAGAGCTGTAGATACATTTGCTGCATGGGCAAATAGATGGTGTGTCAGCATAAACACTGACAAGTGCAGCACAACCCTATTTACCCTCTCTCCAAAACAAAAGGCAGGGATCATCCAGATAAATGGAACACCCCTAAGAGAAGATAAAGAACCAACATACCTTGGAGTAACATTTGATGGCAAGCTGACATGGAGAAAGCACATCAACAAAGCAGTAGCAAAAGCCAGAAGGAAAATAGCCATCCTGAGAAAGCTAAGTGGAACCACATGGGGAGCCAGTACGAAAATACTTAGCAAAGTTTACCAACAGAGCATACGACCACACCTGGAATATGGGTCAACTGCGTGGTGTTCAGCATCAAATACCACACTACAAGAGCTGGACAAGGTGCAAAATCAAGCACTTAGAGTCACCACAGGAGGGATGAGATCAACCCCTATAGTGGAAATGGAGAAGATGGGGAGGACACAGGCACTGAGTGAGCGCAGAGATACGAAAACGCTAATACAAGCAGAAAAGTTCCTCAGCTTGCCAGGCCACCCTATGAAGAACAGATTTGAAAACCTAGCTATGGGGCGGTTGAAAAGAAGTAGTTTTATCCACCAGGCCAAACGACTCTGCAGAGAAACCACTGATCTGCCCACAGTTGGTATCCCCCTAACAACTATTCCAGACCGAACTCCATGGAAAGATGAGCATAGACTATCGTTACAAATCCAGACAAAAGTGAGAGGAATATTTGACAAGGAAGAACAGAACAGTGTGCAGCGCAGAACAGCCACTCTCAGCTTCCTTGATGAAGAATACCCACAGGACCTCTGGATCCGAGTCTACACAGATGGGTCAGCACAAAATGCTGTTCGAAATGGAGGAGCGGGAGTGTACATAGAATACCCAAATAATACTAGGGACACAGCCAGAGTACCGACAGGAAAGTACTGCCATAACTATGATGCCGAAATTGAGGCAATCAAGATAGCAACAGAGAAATTACTAAATAACAGCAATGGTACTCAACCTGTGGTGCTACTAACAGATGCAAAATCAGTACTCGAGGCGCTCCTCTCTGGGAAATTGCCAGTACTAAGGACACTACTTTCTGAACTTAGCAGTCAGCATAAAGTCACCATACAGTGGATACCATCCCACTGTGGAGTACCCGGAAACGACAGAGCTGATCAATTGGCTAAGGAAGGAGCCAAAGAGGAACAGCCTGATGTGCCCGTTACATACCACCAAAAGAAAAGAATTATCAAATCAGTCAGAAAGCCACCAAAACCTGCTCAAGATGACTACCACATTATGGACAGACCAGAACAAGTCATTATTCTGCGCCTCAGAACAGGACACAATAGATTACGCAACCACATGTATACAAAATTCAAGATTGGTGAAACAGCCATGTGCACATGTGGATTGGCGTCGCAGACAGCAGAGCACATACTCCAAGACTGCCCAAAATATAACATATCTAGGCAAACCTTCTGGCCTAGAGAGACGACAGTGGAAGATAAACTCCATGGACCACTGTGTGAACTGAAAAAAAACAGTTCAATTCATGCAAGAGACGACATTGCAGATATAGACATATTTCAAGCGAACGAAAGAAGAAGAAGAAGAAGAATAAGTGCTCCAGCTCCCTGAGCAGATGTCGGGTTATCAACAACCTCCAACGTTTTGAAAAGTCTGCCTGGAAAGAATGCAGCTCTTGGTGCAACTACTGCACGACTAAAGCACACATTGCCAGATTTGAAATATGACTTCAGTGCTCTGGAACCATAATATATCTCTGCTAACATCATGAAGCTGCATTACGAAAAGCATCACAATACATATGTCACAAATCTTAACGTTACAGAGGAGAAATTGGCAGAAGCTACACAGAAAGGTGACCTGAATGCAGTTATCAGTCTCCAGCCAGCCCTGAAATTTAATGTTGGAGGACACATTAACCATAGCATAGCATCTTCTGGCAGAACTTAAGCCCTAAAGGTGGCGGAGAGCCAGAAATCGATCTTTTGGATCAGATTAAAGATGACTTTACTTCATTTGAACGTATGAAGTCCGAGCTTGTTGCTGCTGTGGCCATCCAAAGATCAGGATGCGGCTATCTGGGTTACAGCCCAGTTAATGGTCACTTACATATTGCTACTTGTGACAATCAAGACCCTCTTCAGACAGCAACAAGTTTAATACCCTTGTTTGGAATTGATGTTTGGGAACGTGCCTACTATCTTCAGTACAAAAATGTGCGACCAGATTACGTGAAAGCAATCTTTCATGTTGCTGACTGGAAGGATGTGTCAGAGCGCTTGGCAAAAGCTCGTATGGCAGTATACTAATTAAGTTTAACACGGTTTTGTTATTTTATTGGAAGAACATTTTAAAATGGGACTAAAAGTGAATAAACTGTGAATGTCCGACCTTTATGACTTTGTTGAAGGATTCTCTCCTTAATGTTGGATTATGTGTCCCGGGTAACTCCTTGTGCACTAAATCTCAAACATTCATAGCAGAAAGCATTCAACAGTTTAGTTTTTCTTTAAAATAAAATAGTTGTGTTTTTTTTTTTTTTGGGGGGGGGGGGGGGGGGGGGGACATAAAAAAACAACTTAGACTAAGCATTACATTAGGCGTGCTTATTCTGTTGATGATATTACTGACTGATACAAATGTCAAACAAGATGTCTTGTTTTGTAGACACCTGAAAGTATTTGATTTCTGGATTTTTTTTTTTTTTTAACATCAGGTTTTAATTTTGTGTGTGTGTGTGTGTGTTTTTTTTCCCCTATGTCATTTAGGCAGTCTTTTATGAGTGCACAGCACTAATCAGACACAATTACTGTTGACTCCCCATATGATTTCGTAATACTATTCTAGATGCCTTCTGAAACTAAGCCACATTTAAAAAGCAACATTCAAATGGGAACCTAGCAGTTGTGCCTATTCTATTGTGTGTTTTTTTCCGTTTTTTATCTTTGTCATTGACAAAGATTCTTAGAATCGAAACGTCGGCTTTCCTTTGCGTCCTGTAGTACTTATTTTTGTATTTTATTATTTCATGTTATATATTTATTGATTGTTTCTGCTTTTGGATAAGTTACACTTTATTTTCACCTGTGTTATGATTGAGTTCTTTGTAAGGTATGTACATGGTGTCTGTGTTAAGTATGTCTCTTCTTTTCGCAGGAGCTAAATATACCTAATTGTTTGCAGTCCATATTGTTATATCCTGCTGCAGCCGCTGCTTGTTCTTTTGTTCCATACCTAAGTGCAGCACAAATAGGGCTATATGAGCCCGCGGGGCATCCAGTTATGATTGCGACCACTCTTCGCTCTTGGGGCGCCTAAGATCACAGGGCAGATCTAAACCAGCAAGAAGAATCTTTACCCAACCACCATGGTGGACACCAGAGGTCGAGAATTCATGGAGGGAAAAGAGGGCGGCCATAAGGAATTGACAGAGGGTGCGGAGAGCAACCAATTCAGTTGACACGGAATTGGAAGAGCTGAAAGGTATAAAAAAGTAAAGGTGCAGAATTTCAAACTCCAGGCAGCAGAGGCAAAGAGGATTAAGTGAGAACAGTTTATCAATGAAGTCGGTGGGGATATGACATTGGGTAAATTCTGGAGGCTGCACTGGCAGATGAAGAGACAGGCGATGCCTGATAAAAATGGCACCGTTTATGATAATAACAACCGACCTATGACAACTGACAAGGACAAATGGGAGGCTTTTCTTGCGCGATTTTTAAAACAGACGGATCAGCAAGATAGGGCTATTAGAGATAACGTCAGAGAAGCCTTGTCACGGGTCAATAGGAAGGAGGACTGTGAGATTAAAGTGGAGGACATTAAACGGGTACTGAAGCGAGCTAAAGACACGGCGCCAGGTCCAGATGGGGTGAAATACTCCCATATGAGTAACATAAATGATGGAGACTTGAAGGAGATGGCTCTTTGTTTCAACTTAAGCATCAACACGGCAGAAATACCCCACGATTGGCTACATAGCTACCTGGTCCCACTCCCAAAGCCAGGTAAGGATCACTCCAGACTTAATGGATACCGAATCATAACCCTGCAAAACACGTATGGCAAATTCCTCGAAAAGTTAGTAGCGCGCAGACTCCAGCGACATTTGGAAAGTCGTAATCTACTTCCCCAAGGACTCGGGAGTTACCGGCCTGGGATGGACACCTGGGCCAATGCTGCAACTTTTGCATTTGATGTCTACGAGGGCTTCCAGGATAAACAAGAGACAGTGGCGGTAACAGGGTAAGGTATAATGGGTTGATATACACACTGTTGGACATGGAGGTCCACCCTTGCCTTGTTAAATTGGTTGTGGCGGTCCTTTATGAGCGTAAGGTTGCACTGCGCATGGGTTCCTGGACTTCTGACCCTTGTACTATTACACCTGGGTTGCAGCAGGGATATGCCTTGTCCCCAGTGCTCTTTAATTTCTACACCAGCAAAATCGCAACTATTGAGACACCAGGTGTGAGTAGAATCTTGACATTTGCAGATGATGTGCTGGTGTACAGACAGGGCAGAGACAGGGCCAGTTTGGTTAAAGACTTACATGTGGCAGTAAATAGGGTGGCAGAGTGGTTCAGGGACGCAGGGGCCATTATACACCCAGACAAGGCATCGGTTGTGTAGTATTCCCAGGATAACCGAATTGCCAAGGCAGATGTCCCAGGCATTATGTTGAATGGATGTCCTCTTAGTCGAGAGAGTAAATTGAAGTACTTGGGTATCACCTTTAACAAGTGTTTGTCTTTTAAGAATCATGTGGAGGATTTGATAATGAATGCTGGTAGGGGATTTAATGCATTGGGGGCTATGGCGACAACCGGGGTAAACCAGAGGATGATGTACAGGCTCTTTCAGCAGTTAATAATTTCTGTCATTGAGTATGGTTTGGGGCTTCTGACAGTATCAAAGAGCCAGCTTGAAACGTTGGAGCGCATACAGAATGCTGCCATGCGGTTAATCCTGGGGTGCACAAAGGACACACCAATTATCTGCATGAGGCATATCCTGGCGCTACTAACAATGACGGATAGGCATAGGGCCCTTCAGGCCAAATGGTACCTGAGAGTAGCTGCAGACAGGGATCACCCGCTGCATGCAGCCATGGATATAGTCAAGGGTCATAGACTAAGACGAGGCAGGTCCTGGATGGCACAGGCGGGACTTTCTATACGTCTGGTGTGTGATCTAGAGACCATCAATCGTGAAAGAGAGTGGGTTGAAGTTCCGGAGGACATGACGGACTGGCACAATGTAATAATAACACTGGGTCGTGAGTGCAGAGAATGGGCAGTGGGCAGCATTGAGTTTGAAGTGCAACAGCTGATCCAGAGTAACACACATCAAGGTGACATAGTCATTTACAACGATGGGTCAGTGGTGAGAAACAGACGTAGTGGCTGGGGCTTTATTGCAAAGGCTAATGGACGAGTCTTGAAAAAGTAGAGTCTGGCATATGAGACTACGACGTCCAGCATGAGAATGGAGGTGGAGGCAGCAACAGCGGCAAGAGGAGACCACTGCAACACACGTTGTATTCATAACGGATTCAAAGAGAATGCTTACTAAGGTGGAGAAAGGAATGTTTCGTGTGGAATGGCTCTCGTCGCTTCAGAGGTCACAGATTGTGAGAATTATATGGATATTTTGCCCTGGCCATTCGTGGTACGGGGGAATGTACAAGCTGGTAGGCTAGCAGGGAATGCAACTCTTGGTGGTAGATAGCCTATGGACAAGGGGCAGGTGGTGGCGCGCTTGTGGGACCAGGTGGAGAAGGCAGAGGAACAGACCGAGAACCCATATGTGGAAAGAATGAGATTGCGGGGGATTAGCAATGGATCAGTTCTGGAAGAAACTCAAAACTAAGAGGGAAGACCAGGAGAGCTTTTAATCAGATAGCAGTGAGAACGATTAGTAGTATAACTCTTCGCTGGCTGTTGAAAGTGGGGACGGAAGACGTATGAGAATGTCTCAAGTGCAGTGATGTCAGTAGTAGTAGCAGCAGCAGCAGCAGTAACAGTAGTAGTAGCAGCAGCAGCAGCAGTAGTAGTAGTAGTAGTAGTAGTAGTAGTAGTAGTAGTAGTAGTAGTAGTAGTAGTAGTAGTAGTAGTAGTAGTGGCAATTTCCCAAACAGGAACACCCCAAGAACGATTTTACATCTGTCAATAGCACCGTGTGTGTGTGCGCGCGCGCGCGCGCGCGCACACACACACACACACAGAGGTTAATATTTAATAATTTCTCTGTTGCTATCTTGACTGCCAGGATTTCTGCATCATAGTTATGGCAGTACTTTCCTGTTGGTACTCAAGCCGTGTCCCTAGTATCATTTAAGTATTCTTCTTCTTCTTCTTCGTTCATCCGGAGTTTTTTTTCGGACGTGATTGCGTTGTGCCTGTTTACAGCAGAGCTGCGTTCTTGCGCCGTTAGGCCGACACATCCGACTTCTGCGGGCATTTGTTGACCGGGTTAACCTTCCCGGATTTAAGTATTCTATGTACACTCCCGCTCCTCCATTTCGAACAGCATTTTGTGCTGACCCATCTGTTTAGACTCGGATCCAGAGTTCCTGTGGGTATTCTTCATCAAATAAGTTGTGGGTGGCTGTTCTGCGTTTTACACCGTTCTGTTCTTCATTGTAAAATATTCCATTCATATTTGTCTGGATTTGTAGTGATAGTCTACGGTCCTCTTTCAGTGTAATTCATTCTGTGATAGTTTTCAGGGAGATACCAACAGTATGTAGGCAGATCAGTGGTTTCTCGACAGAGTCGTATGGCCTGTTGGGTAAAAACTGCTTCATCTCAACCGCCCCATAGCAAAGGTTTTCAAATCTGTTCTTCACAGGTTGGTCTGCCATGTTGAGGAACTTTTCTACTTGTATTAGCGTTTTCGTACCCCATCGCTGTCAGTGCTTGTGTTCTCTCCATTTCCCCCATCTCATCTATAGTGGTTGATCTCATCCCTCCCCAGGTTACTCAAAGTGCCTGATTTTGCACCTTGTCCAGCTCTTGTAGCTTGGTTTTTTTAAAATGCTGAACACCACGCAGTTGATCAGTATTCCAGGCGTGGTCGTATGCTCTGTTGATAAACTTTGCTAAGTATTTTCCCACTGGCTCCCCATGTTGTCCCACTTAGTTTTCGCAGGATGGCTATTTTCCTTCCGGCTTTTGCTATTGCTTTATTATGTGCTTTCTCTGTGTCAGCCTGTCATCAAATTTTACTCTAAGACAGTGTTTCCCAACGTGGGGCCCACGCCCCACAGGGGGGCAATTCGATTGTTAAGGGGGGCAATTCGTAAATGGAAGAAATCGGCTGGATATAACAAAACGGGGAGACTTGAGACTGAAGTTAACTAAATTGGAACCTGACATAAAATCTCTTTGCAGCAAGCATCAAGCGCACGCCGGCTCCATGGCCGAGGGGTTAGCAGCTTTCTCCGCTAACCCCGAATACTCTCGTCACGTGACGCGACGAGAATTAGCAGTGGTTCGAATTGCAAAAGTGACTTATGAGAGTATGGAGCCGGTCGCTCAGAAAGTCGTGGCGTGCTGATGAGCGTAATCTAGCCTAGGAATCAACATACAGCTGAAAGATGCTGGTGTTGACCGCAATATCCTGAAACAGGATGGAAACGCGGAAAAAAAAAAAATCAAGCGCACGGATCTCACTAAATTTAAATAATTACTAATAATTAAAATAATATAGAAAAATCGTCAGAATTTTAGAAAGGGGCACAGGACAAAAAAGGTTGGGAAACACTGCTCTAAGGTATGTTGTTTCTGTATCTTCTCTTAGGGATATTCCACTCAGCTGGATGACGTCTGTCGTTTGTTGCGAAGAGAGGGTAAATAGAGTGGTGCTGCACATGTCAGTGATAATGCTGACACATCATCCATTTGTCCATGCAACTAATGCATCCACAGTTTTTTTTATAGCGGTCTGATGGTCACTGATTCACCTTCATGTGTGCCCCATACGACCAGGTCTCCAGCGTACATTGCCACTTTAATTCCATATAATAGTTCGGTAACAAGATCATTGTTGTAGTATAGATTTCCAATGTGCTGAAGCCGAAGTAGCAGGTTTGACTCCTACACTGGTCTAATCTAATCTCATGTTCCTCTTATACCTTGCGGTGTCGAGGTGCTTATGGGCTTCATGTATCGATATTCCCATGGACTGTGCTATTCCCTCCGTCCATCGTTTACGTGGTCGGTCTCTTCCTCTGCTTCAATCTGGTCTGTATATTATTGCTTGCTGTGGTATACAGTTAGTTGGTAACCTATTTGCATGGCCAAACCAGGTTCCAACTTGCTGTATGTAGCCGGGGCGCAGTGTTGGGGTGAGCGCCCAACATTGCTTAAATACTCCAATGGCTCGTGAATACATAACCTCTGCAGCAAAAGTCCAACTCCTGGCCTTCACGTGGCGGAACTGTTTTAACTAACAGGAGAAGGGGCGACGGCGAGTATCTGGCGCCGGAAAATAACCAGTGTGCTCTAGATGTGTATACACATACATGCATGTGCAGACACGTGTGTGCGTGTGTACACATCTAAACTCGAGTGAGACCACAGTCTGCTCTAGCAAAGGAAAGGTGCTGAAGACGGAGGCAACCAGCCAGGAGGCGCACCACAGAAATCAGGATGCCACGCAATTACGCAAAATGGAATATGTCGACTGCTGCTAAACGTTATGGTGCTCGCCCTGCTTTGGACCCCTAGGCAGGTGCAGTGCCGGGCCCTATGTCTCGAAAGGGTCCAACCCCAACTACTGGAGGTCCTTCTCAGATGTCCTGTGGAGCCAGGGGACATGAGAATAGAACAGCTGGCCATACTAAACTAAGACTTAAAATAAAGCACTGGAATGCGGAGGGAGTCAGCAACACAAAAGTAGAATTAGAAAACATCCTGGACAAAGAAAAAGTAAGCATATGTTGCTTGCAAGAAACTCACCTCAACGAAAATATAGCCTTCAAAATCAGAGGCTACCAGTGCTACCGATCTGACCGAAAGGACAGGCGAAAAGGTGGTGTAAAAAATAACATCACTGCTTCCCAAATCGAAGTCTATATGGAAGGGGCTGAGTATCAGACACTTAAACTTAAAACAGGCTATACAGACCTTCATCTGATCAATTACTACTGTCCAAGTGACCGTCCACAGGCACTGGACACACTACCATTAACAGAAAAAATGATTGTGTGCGGCGATTTCAACAGCCACTCGCAGAGTTGGGGCCATGATCACATGGACCAGAGAGGAGAGAGACTGGAAGACTGGCAGGATGAGAATAGATTCATCTTGGTTAACAAGCCGTCCGACCCACATACTTTCTACTCGAGATCATGGCACTCTACAACTACACCTGACCTGGCTTTTCATTCACCAGACCTGGAGTGGAACATTACACGAATTGTTGGGAAACAACTAGGTGGCAGTGACCATCGACCAGTCTTTCTAACTGTAGAAAATGAGCTTGTAAGTGAAAGCAGCACCCTCTCGAGATGGAACTACAAGAAAGCAGACTGGGCAGTGTACAAGCATCGCACCAGCATACTGGTTAGACACCTGAACACTGAGAAAGACATAAATAAAGTAGTTGAAGAGTTTGGGAAATGCATACTACAGGCAGCGCGAGAAACAGTACCAAGAGGAGCCCGTAAACAATATAAACCCTACTGGAGTAGTGAACTGGAACAGTTGCATAATGATGTGGAAGTATGTAGAAAGCAAGCAGAGGCCACACCCAGCCAAGAGCACCACAATAAATTCCAGCATGCAAAAGCCAAATTTCAAAGGGCCAAGCTGCAGGCTAGACGGAAAAGCTGGCAAGAGAAAACAGAGTCTCTGAACTTTGAAAGAGACACAAGGAAATTGTGGAAGCTAATAAAACAACTTAACGATGAGGGCACAGGGAGAAACTCAAAAATTGCACTACATAAAGATGGAAACATCTTAACAAGAAAGCAAGCAGCTGACCATTTTGCGGACTCATTCGCACAAGATAACAATATCAAAATCAGTCCAGAGAAACAACAAGAGATTCAAGAGAAACGGCAACATAGTGGACAGAAGGAAATAGTACACGAGGTTCTGGAGGCACCCATCACAATCAGCGAACTGGAGCTAGCCATATCAAAACTGAAAATGAGAAAGTCACCAGGAGCTGATGGTATCTCCAATGAAATGATCAGGAACCTAGGAACAGAGGCCAAAGCAAAGCTGTTGCAGATCTTCAATAACAGTTGGACCTTAAGCAGTGTTCCACAAGCCTGGAGAGAAGCAATCATGATACCCCTCCTAAAATCAGGGAAAGATAGTTCCATTGCCTCTAGCTACAGACCAATTAGCCTCACCAGCTGTCTCTGCAAAACACTGGAGCGCATCATTAATCACAGACTGCAGTGGTACATTGAAAGTAAAAACATCCTTGTGCCACAGTGTCACAGCCTCACATAAGGGCGGTACCAACATAAAAGTAAGAGAAACTAGAGAAGGGATAGAACTCCAGCTAAAGGGAAAGAACCGAGTCACTCGAAGGCTCGAATAATCCAGAGCCTTCTCGAAGGACCGGTCAGTGTGTCCACAGCCCCGTGGACACCGATGGGGCCCGCCGATTGCGGGGTCCACGAGAAACTCGGAGAGAGTTACCACCCGTGTCGGATTGCGACACGTGTGGAAAGGCAGACACGGACTGGACATCGAGGAAGCAACAGGGCTTACCTTAAGGGGGACTTGATAGTTTAGACCCAAGTGTATTTAGGGGTCTTATGCATATGTTAGATAGCTGATAGAGTTGTTGTGATAATCATGTTTATTGTAAACTCCTGTGATACGCAACTTGCAGATTGCTGGCTTGCGAAAACTCTCTTCGCCAGCTTAATGTAACATCTTCTTCTTCTTCTTCAGCGTTCCGAGCCATTGAGGTTCTTTGCTGCAAATACAATCCGTCTCCATTCGTCTCTCTGGTGGACCTTCTCTTGCCAGTCGTTGATTCCAAGTGCTTGTAGGTCTGTACATGTATTATCTCTCCACCGCCTTCTTGGTCTACCTCGGGGTCTACGGTCATTTATTTCCTGAGTGTAAGCGAGTTTTGTTTCCCTATTATCTTCCATTCTTTCTATATGCCCCAGCCATTGTAGTCTATTAGCTTCATGTATTTGTTTCGTAACCAAGAAAGGTTTTTACAAAGGTGGGGATGTTAACCCCACGCTTCAACCCCCAACCTGGAGGACCAGGGTGTTTCTCTTTGTCTGTTCTCTACCCTTTGACCTGTCCGGCTTGGGAGGCCCTGCTGGTAGCTACGCTACCGCCGGCATAGCTCTCAGGGTCATTGAGAAACTCAAGCTCCAACACCACGACAAGGTGTAACATAATGATAATAAATGATTTTAGATTGCATATGAACGGAGTTTGTTGCCTGTATGAGCCCGAGTATCATTCCCCTAGATATCTAGGACGGTGACAGGCTATTTGGGGGCAAGCCGGTTTTGGCAAGCACAAGCTTTACTTTCCAGACAGCTCTTGGTTTTGCCAATTAAAATATATATATCATACATGACAAAGTCAAAAACTTTGCAGCTATCATCATACTATCTGTGAATGAGCTATTATAGTCCCTCTACAAAAATATTTGATATTTGAAATTATGCTGATGTTCATAAAATTTGACATTGACATGACTGTGACAATTACATTGACTGTTACTAATTTTTTTAAATTCCAACATCAGATTGTGCCGCAAAATATCGTGTGTATGTAACCTGTACTCCAGCAGTGGCGAGAAAACAGGAAAGCACAACAAGACTACAGTCGATAAACCAGGAAAAATAAGATGAGTTTCATTTCATGCTCATTATGTCCCTAAGCGATACTCATCCATGATTCATTGATGTAACATTTTTCTTTGTATTGATTTGTATGTATATGCTAATCTCATAACCAAGTAAACCTGCTCGTGTAAATTTGAATGTAAACATTAAGGGGGATAACCAACTTTTGTACACCCAGACTAATTTCAAAGGGATTTAATTTCAATAAAGTGAACAATAACTAAAATACAAGATGTCAACATTAGAACAGTGCATTGAATCAGGAATTAGGTTAGGATATACTGACGAAAAACTTTCAGAATGCGCACAAAAGACACATTCAGAAAATATTGCACGAGAAGACAGAGCAATGGAAAGGGAAGAGAAAAAGATGCAAGCAGAAAGGGAAGAGAAAAAGATGCAGATGCAAATTGAGGCTGAAGAGAAAAAGATGCAAGCGGAAAGAGAAGAGAAAAAGATGCAAGCAGAAAGAGAAGAGAAAAAGATGCAGATGCAAATGGAAACTGAAGAAAAGAAAATGCAACTGCAGGCTCAAGAGAAGAAGATGCAAATGGAGCTCGAGGCTGCGACCAAGCAAGCCCAATTAAATGCAGAGACACAGATAAAACTGAAACAAATGGAAATTGACTCCAACTTAGAAATGTCAGTAAACAAAATTAGAAGTAAAGAAGATGAACAAAAATACAACAAATATAAAGGCCTAGTCAAGCCGTTTTGTTCAGGAGATTCAATAAGCGCATACTTAGAGAACTTCGAGTGTTTGATGACTTACCATAAGGTCGCAAAAGTCGACTGGTCATTTATTCTGATGAGAAATTTAGCATTAGAGCCCTTAAAAGTGATAGAGATAGTTCCACAAGACATGAGGAAAGATTATGACTATTTAAAACAAAGAATACTCCAACATTTTTCACTAGATACAGCAGGCTATCAACTACAGTTCTCCAAATTAACCCCATTGCCTAACCAAACTTTCATAGACTACGTGTCTACAGTCCAAGATATTTGTACAAAATGGATAACCTCAGCAAAAACAAATAACAACCATGATAAACTGAAGGAGCTAATTATAATTGATAAAATTATTAGCACAATACCAACACCTTTTTCTAAATTCTTAAGGCAAATGGATTGTAAAACTATCCAAGAAATCGAAAATAAGGGTAGCGCATATTTCACAGCTAATCGCGATATTTTTCAGTTAAATATGAGCCAAAATGAAACAGCAGAGGTTACAAACACCAAATATTCAAATCCAAATGAAAACAGGTTCAAACAACGCTCTAAGTTCACAAAGCCAGTAAGGTGCCAGTATTGTCATTTGACACACGAAGAGTACGCGATGTGTGACAAATCACCAAATTATCCACATCATCTCCAAATGGTAGTGGAAAAACAAAAGAACAAAAGGAACGCATATCAGAGAGCGGTTAAATGTTATTTTTGTTCGAGTTATGGGCATTATTCAGGACGTTGTGAAGGACGAAAGATGATGAAGCAGGCTAATGCCGCATTAATAGACACATCCTCAGATGAAGAAATTGAACAACAGAACGAATGCGACATCAAGAATGAAAGTGCGAGTGAGTTAGGTAATGCAGTAGAAATCATTAACACCATCACTGATAACACATGTAACACCTGTAGAAAATTTCAGCTTGATACAACTTTGTTATGCGGCCACACAATCCCAGTTTCTAACGAAATGGCCAACGCAGCCTTAACATCAACAGGCAAGTTGAAGTTTGCAACAGGTTTTGTTAATAACAAACAATGTACATTAATACGCGATTCCGGGGCAACTCTTTGTGGAATTAAGAGAACATTAGTTAATGACAAAGACTACACACACAAATACGTAACGTGTCGCACATTCGCAGGCACTATCGAAAGATACCCCCTAGCACTTGCCGAAATTCGGACACCTTTTATATCAGGACAAGTGCTATGCGCAGTACTAGAAAATCCCGCCGCTGAAATCATCCTTGGGAATCTTCCCAACATAAGATCTTGCTCTGAAAAAGAAATCAGAGAATGGGAACAGAAAAACTGTATCCAAAAACTGAACAGTGGTTCCAAAATGAAAAACCACGCGTGCTTGTCTCAAACTGCCAAAAGCACAAGGGAGACAACCGATGACGGAATTCGAAACGAATTAACAGAGGTGCAGAATACTGGGGCGGTTGAATCTTTCAATGATACCATCAAATTAACACCTCGAACTGAGGACGCCATCGATCCACAAAATATTGAGCCTGTAAATGTGCAACAACACACACAATACGCTAATATAGTAACAAGACAAATGACACACAAAACCCACAACGACCAACTTCAGGAGTCGCTACAAATCATTTCACCCAATATTACCACCACCGAGTTTCATCATCATTGGCACCTTGCCGTCTTGACAGACGATAGTTTGTGCTATAAAAAGGCATAATAACTTTTAACTATGGCGGTAGCGAGTGTGACTGATAAGGCCAATTTGCGCTGTAAATGTCCTTTCACAGTGGGTGCATGTGAACACATGGTCATTTCCACCATCATGCACCATCTTACGTCTCAAACGCTTGGTGTGTGACTTTTCTGCAATTATTTTCTCCTTTGACTTTATTCCATTTCTGATATTTGCCCTCCATGCAACACGTTCAGCGGCGACTTGCTCCCAATGTGCATTATCAATGCCTGTATCAATCATGTCCCGCTTACACACATCTTTGTATCGTAGTAGAGGCCGACCCTGAGATCTCTTACCCATCTGTAATTCACCAAAAAAGATATCCTTTGGTATTCTACCATCATCCATCCTCCTAAGATGTCCTATCCATCTAAGTCTACGAAGACTGAGCATGGAATAAACTGTCACACAACCTGATCTTTCCAATACTTCAGTATTTGTGATTTTGTCTTGCCACTTAATACCAAGAATTCTTCGCAGACACCGCATATGAAAGCTGTTTAAATTGTTCTCTTGGTGTGAGTAAGTTGTCCAGGTTTCACTGCCATAGAGAAGAGTACTAAGGACACA
Source organism: Cepaea hortensis (assembly GCA_963921405.1). NCBI lineage: Eukaryota > Metazoa > Mollusca > Gastropoda > Stylommatophora > Helicidae > Cepaea > Cepaea hortensis. Next base: position 46,094 of record CAWUFQ010000221.1, on the reverse strand, counting down.
GGCTTGATAGACAAGGACTTTTGTTTTGACAGTAAGCTTCCTGTTCTCCCAGACTCTTTTTCTTAACCTGTTCATTGTTGTTGCTGCCTTACCAATCCGGATGTTGATTTCCTGATCTAGGGATAATTTGCTATTTACCACTGATCCTAGATATGTAAAATGGTCTACTATCTCTAGTTCGGCGTCGTCAATAAAGATTGATGGTACCCCATGTGCACCTTGTGACATAATCTGTGTCTTCTTTTTGCTAATTGTTAAACCAAATTCAGAACAAGCATTGGAGAATGCAGATAGTAGACATTGCAATTCTTCCTCAGAGTGGGTCGTAACTGCAGCATCATCTGCAAAAAGCAACTCTCTGATCAGTACCCTCCTAATTTTGGTCTTAGCCTTCAATCTCTGAGCATTGTAGAGGCCGCCATCTGAGCGTGAGTGAATGTATATACCACCATCCTGATCACGAAATGCATATTTCAGTAGAAGTGAAAAGTATATTCCAAAGAGGGTGGGAGCTAGTACACAACCTTGCTTAACTCCACTCTTGATTTCAAATTCTTCAGAAGTTGCACCATCAAACTTGATTATACCCTTCATGCCTGTGTGGAACGATTCCACAATGGACAGAAGAGTTGGTGGGCAGCCAATCTTCTTTAGTGCCTTGAACAGACCCTCACGACTGACCAAATCAAATGCCTTTGTGAGGTCGATGAAGGCAATAAACAGTGGTTGATTCTGTTCACGGCATTTTTCTTGCATTTGTCGCAATGAGAATATCATATCAGTGGTAGACCGGTTCTGTCGAAAGCCACACTGTGATTCGGGGTAGACTTGATCTCCTAGGACTTGAAGTCTGCGCAGAACAATTCTGGCAAATACTTTTCCAACAATACACAGAAGTGAGATACCCCTGTAGTTGTTACAGTCGCTCCGATCACCCTTGTTCTTGTACAGCGTTATGATGTTTGAATCTTTGAAATCCTGTGGGACTTGTCCTTCACGCCAGCATAGCTCTATTAGCTGGTGGATCTGTAGAGTGAGTGTGTCTTGCCCACTCCTGATAACCTCTATTGGAATCCCATCCTTACCTGGAGCCTTGCCAGATGCAAGTTCATTTATAGCACACTTAACTTCTGTTATGGTGGGAAGTGTGTCCAGGTGGTCAAGAGTTGGTAGAGCCTCTATGGCGTTAAGGGCATCATCCGCTAGTTTGGTCTCACTTGAGTAAAGCTCCAAATAGTGCTCTACCCATCTGTCCATCTGCTGTTTCTTATCAGTGATGACTTCTCCAGTCAAGGTTTTCAGCGGTGCACTTCTTTTGATCACTGGACCACAGGCTTTCTTTATTCCTTCATACATGCTTCTTATGTCTCCCTTATCACTTGCGATTTGAATGGACTCACATAACTTGATCCAATAATCATTTGCACACTGCCTGGCAGCCTTTTGCACATCCTTCCTAGCTTGCCTTAGCTCACTCAGAGTGTTACGCGTTGGTCTTTCCTTGTTTCTTAAGAGAGCTTTCTTCTTCTTATCAATCAAGGGCTGCAGAGTCTCGCTGTTGGCCGCAAACCAGTCCTGCCTCTTATGATCCACAGTGCCGTAAACCCCTACGGCAGTTTTATAAAGAGTTTCCTTAATTTGACCCCACTTTTCATTTACTGTACAATTTTCTGGTGTATCAGTGAAAGCGTCTTCAAGTTGCTGTTGAAACTGAAAGCACTTTTCAGGATCATGAGTGTTAATAATATTACTCCTGGGGCTAGATTTGTGTTTAGCTGTGTAGATTCTCTTTGGTCTCAGTCTAACTCTTGCAACAACCAAAGAATGATCTGTATCACAGTCAGCACTGTGGTAACTACGAGTCAATGATATATGGTTCAGATGTTGTCTCCGTGTGATGATGAAGTCCAGCTGGTGCCAATGGCCGGATCTTGGATGTTTCCATGTGACCTTATGCATCTCTTTTGTTTTAAAAAAAGAGTTTGTAATACATAGGTCATTACTGGTGCAATGCTCCAGCAGCCTTTGCCCATTTTCATTCATGCGACCGATGTTGTATTTTCCAAGGGACACTAGCCATGAACTCGAGTCCTTGCCCACACGAGCATTGAAATCACCGAGCATATAAATGTAGTCAGATTTTGGAACTGCCTTGATCACGGAGTCTAACTCCTCATAGAACAAATCCTTCACATCATCAGAGGAATCGAGTGTCGGTGCATATGCAGTAATAATGGTGGCAAACCCACAAGAGGTTGCCAAGCGCAGGGATAATAGTCAAGTCAGTGGAAAATCCTGGACACATGGTTCTCACGTTCCAGGTTGCAAGCCGTAGCTTGAGGTTTCTATTTTTATTTGTGTTTGTACCTGGTGCATTGGTTTTACAGCCTGCGATTAAGATTTTGTCCTAGCCCCAAGCACCCATTGAAGCAGGCAGGCTGTGGCGGATCAGCACCCAATTGGCTGGGGGCTGCCCAGCTTGAGGCGTGCGGTAGCTGATCAGTGACACCTATAGGTGTCTCCCACCGTCAGAGGCAACGCGTGGCGCCCCATGTCTACGCCAACTGACAAGGACTTATAACCCGTAACAGTTGCCTCTCGCTTTGATTCCGAGACCAGTTAAGACCAGGGATGGAGTTATTGCCTCTCCATAGCACAAAGCCTGGGCTAAAATATAGAGATCATGTGTTGCCCATGCAGCATGATCCCTCTCTCGGCCTGCCTAGTTCACTCCAGAGGAAAGGTAACACCCCTACATCTGGAACAAGACAAGCTGCAGAAGCTGCCGGATCAGCAAAGCACTGCTCTAACTGTCCGCCTGTCGGAGCTTCGATCCTAGACCAGTCGCCAACCAAGGCTTAGGGCCTGGTCTGCCCTGCCATGACAATTTTGTCTTTTGCTTGCATTTCCTCGCACCAGGGTAAGGCTTGTACCCTCCCAATTGCGCTCTTCCGCCCGAAGCCGTTGGCACAATGTGGGGTGTCGGGTTTGGTAAGCGTCGCCCAACGTTCGGCGCTAACAGAAACCAGGTAGTACCGTCTACTGTGATACGGTAGCTCAGTCATGATACGGTAGCTCAGTCATATCTCACCACCGAGTTTATAGAAGAACAAAAAGCAGATCCAACCCTTTCGCAATACTTTCGGCTAGTAGGACTAAAGCCAAAATTGACGAAAAACGCTTCTTGGATCCATTATCAACCACTGCCAGAGTCATAATATGAACTGGTGGGTTCGTGTTGTTCTCAAAATGTCTTTTGAGTAAATTCACGTGGAAGACTGCAGTTTTCCCGCGAATAGAAACAGAGTACTTGTTGCTGGACACCTTCTCTTTAATGATGAATGGTCCTTGCCAAGCAATTTCTAACTTATTATCCCCTTTGGTTAATAAGACTAGCACTTTATCTCCTACCTCTAGAGACTGGTTTCTAATAGGTTTATTATAGAAGGAAGCCTGTTGTTTTCTGGCACGACGGAGAGTGGAGTTAGCTAATTTCCATCCCGTGTGCAGTTTCTGTTTCAGTTCCTCTACATACTGTGAAGACTTGACGACACTCTCATCTGTTCCTTCATCAGTCCAGGTTCTCAAAAGAGCCTCCAGCGGTCCTTTAATTGGTCGTCCGAACAATAGTGTAGCAGGTGGAAGACCGGTGGCGACATGTGGTACTTCTCGATAGGCAAACATTGCTGCTGATAAGTACGTGTCCCAACTATCTGGTTTCTCCTGGACTAACTTGTTCATGATCGATTTGAGAGTCCCCGTATATTTGACCACAAGTCGCTTATTCTCTGTGAGACTAAAACCTGTGGTGATATGGTGCCTCCTGAAGATGTCAGAGATTTCTCCCCTTAACTTCTCATTCAATAATGACCCACTATCACTTACAATAAGAATAGGGAATCCTACTCTGGTAAATATTTCTAGGAGAGCCTCTGCTACCCTAGTTGCATTGATGGAGGGCAGTACAGTAGCTTCAGCCCACATTGTACCTGTATCTACTACAGTTAAAATATAAGTATTTTTCTTCTTAGAGGTGGGCAGTGGACCAATAATGTCTATAGCTACTCGCTCAAAAGGAATGTTCAAAACTAACCCTTCCCCTATGGAAACAGGAGTAGACCACTGCTTGGGGGAGCCATGTTGACACTCCGGACAAGACTGGACGTATCTTCGTATGTCAGCAGTCATTCCCGGCCAAAAATAATGACAAGAAATACGCTGGGTAGTAACTCCTACAGTCATATGTCCACTGAAGGATATGGTATGTCCCATATGCAATATCTGATTACGATATTGTTTCGGCACGACAAGTTGCCCGTGTTTGGTACCCATAGTTCCTGCCCTATGGTACAACAACTTGTCCTTTAAATAGAAATTTCCAGCTGCTGGAGGATTTCTACCGTTTGGCAGTTTGCCAAACCAAGATACTAAAGTCGGACATTCATTTTGTGCAGCCCTAATCTCCCGAGGTAGAGGGTTGATTGAGAGTATAGGTTCAAGTGACTGTGCAACCTGACTCCGGGTCTCCACTGCTGCCATTATCATTGGTGATGAGGGTTCTCCTAAATATACATACTTACGACCAAGCATGAAAGGATATACCGGATCATCGATCACTGCAGCTGAAATGAGTCCAGTGACATACTTAGATGTCACATGTACTTTGGCTATCTTAGCTATTATAGTTGGAGAGCTCCTGGTAGCCCCTTTAACTACAACTGTTTGTTTTGTTAACTGTGATGGTTTCACTAACTGCTTAGCTATTATGGCATCACACTGGAGTCCACTGTCATAGAGACATAGTACTGGACTACCGTTAACCAGAATAGTTTCAACCGTGGGTGGCCTAGTTCCATTACTAGAACATATGCTCTGTTGGGTACTTGCCCCCGTAATCATACATGCAGCATACTGGGTAGGGGGATTATTTCTGCACACGCTCGTGTGGTGATCATTACTTTTGCAGTTCTTGCAGTAAGGTTTACCCCATCCACTATTGTTCGCTGGTGGTTTTTGTTTTTGAAAACCAGGATTTTGGTGCGGACCCCCAGTGTGCCCTCTGGTGTCTTTACCATAAGAGTTGTTCTGCTGAAAACCCTTATTCTATGTTGCAGGAGTATTTTGAGCAGTAGAAGAATTACAAGATTTAGTGGTAGATACTTCGCCATGGGCAGTTAAATATCGTTCGGCTAGTGCGATAACCTCCTCTAGCCGAGCACCACCATTCTCTGCAATAAAGGTTTGTAGCTGTTTTGGAAGAACATCTTTAAATTGCTCAACAAGTATTAGTTCCGCCAGCCCGTCATAAGTAGCATCCAAATCACTCAGTTCTACCCACTTGTTAAAATAAGTGTGTAACCGTGAGGCGAACTGAGGAAATGATTCTCCTTGTGACCGTTTGGCGGTACGGAACTTCAACCTGTAGGCACTAGAAGTTAACTGATATCGTTTCAAGAGAGCATTTTTGAGTGTGACAAAGTCCTTCTCAAGACCTGGAGGGAGTTTTGCAAACACGTCATACGCTGGACCGCGAAGTGCTTGGGAGAGTTTAATATTAAATTTATCTTTAGGCAGATTGTAGGCTTCACACATTAACACAAATTTGTCAAGATATTCATCCATCTGATCCTCCTTCGGGTCGAAGTGGGCCAGTGGAAAACTCATTGATCCTGGAGTAATATGTGGTCCTGAGGAAATGTCTTGGCTGTCAGTTGGAGAGCTGGCACTGCTAAATCTGGAGGCATCAGGATTTTGTAGTTCTAATCTCCTCAGTTCTAACTCGTGCTGTCTTAACTGCTCAGCTAATTTCAACTCCTTGTCCAGTTCTGCTTGCTTCAACTGGTTGTCCAATTCAGCCTGTTTCAACTGGTTGTCCAATTCAGCCTGTTTCAACTGGTTGTCCAATTCAGCCTGTTTCAACTGGTTGTCCAATTCAGCTTGTCGCATCTTCTGTCTGGATTCAATTTCCGCCATCTGGATTTTTAATTTAATTCTTTCCTCTCGTTCGTCCTTCTCTTTGATGATGTCCCTTTGTTCTCGGCGCCATGTTCTTCCTTCTTCTATTACATATTTTTCCAACTCTGCACCCTCATAACCTAACAATGTTCCTTGTTCTCGCAGTTCCTCCTTAGTAGGTGGCTTTTCAGAAGACATGTTAGTTATGTAATAATATATCTGTTGATACACCTGGATAACTCACTCACTTAATCAAGAATGTGTTTGTCGCAAAGATTCACAAATATCTTCAATAACAAGCATAAAAAATGTTACACATTGACACAACACTTACCCGTTTGCCAGCAATTCACCTTTGCCCTAACTTATGTTATCTTATACTAATCCTACGTATGTGTTATCCTATATTATAAGTATGTATATATTAACTAGTATGATTAGTAGCTATCTCTATTTAGTGACTGAAAGTTAGAACTATCTATGAAGTTGGATACTCGACTGAACCCAACAATCTATAGGATTGTCATGCCCGGACCGAGCCACCAGTGTCGCGTAACGTATTCTACTAGGATGGAATTGGATCAAAGTAGATACTAAATAGACTTCTACAAATAGAGAATCTAACCACTGCTGAAGAAGCGATCAAATGGCTCGCAATTCTAGAAGAATGATTATCAAAGTCCCAGAATGGATCACTACTTCTAAACAGTGCCAGGCGGAAAGTTATGACGACGAACTGTGCTAACAAACGAAGACAGTATGTCAAGAGATTCCTGCTAACGTGCCTGGATGAAAAAAATGAGCCCCCACTGCCTAATGTATTCTCAAACAACAGGAGATAAGACAGAATGATACGTATAGATGTAGTCCTTTCACTCGTCACACAATCTGATGATGCTAATTCTATAATGACAGACGCAGTTGTTAAAAGTACAAATATAACATAACGTTTAATCCTAAAGAACACTACGTGAGCCCCACTGGGAACTCACTGACACATAAGAGATACGCAGATCCCTGAAATCTTGACCAGATACTGTTCAGCTAGAGGATATAATCATAGATTCTTAGCCAATAGCGGACAAATTAGGATTGCTGTGCAGTGGCAAACGGGTGGGTAGCCACTCATCTGATAATTCTTAGCCTCCTGGATGGTAAGCTGGCAGTGCTGACTGGATCGTGGTATGGACTCCACTCTCTGCTGCATCAAGTGAGTGGTTCGTAGCTCAATCACCGGTCGTGACTACGGCTACAGATGATCAGGGTGCAGGCTCTGTGAATGACAGTGAGAAGGAGTGAATAATCCTTCAAGACAGCCTTGTAAATTCTTCTGGCCATGTCCTGCATGGCATCTTGTCTCATAAATTTTCATAGCATGTATTATTTAAATTTACAGGTTGATTCCTTATCTGAAATCTACAACAGCACACTGATCTCATGGAAACAGCATACAAATGATATCCTATTCTCTCTGCTGACATTTAGATCAAACATGTACAGTCACAATGCTCTACTTCAAAGACCACATTCCAAATATATATTCTAAGTCATGATTACTCATGGAAACATGAACCACAATTCACATAATGACTTAACAGTACATATAGGATGACTTCAATGGACTGAAACTCAGACGCCACAACTCCGACATCACATATACATTAACAAACCATTACATCGATGAAACACCACACATCATTTTTCAAGTATGGAAACACACAAACTACACTCCACACGATGAATTAACATCACATATTGATGAATTCCATAGAATGAAATGAAATCACACACAACAACTATAACTTCACGATGTACACGAGTGAACCATTAAAATCAATGAAACACCCCAAGTTCACTTAAAGAGTTATGAGTTGTACTACTAGCAAGTCTTCCTTATATTAATTAAAACATAATTAATTATCTAGAAGATTTCTTAGCTAGATTTAAGATTATTTTCACTATACACAAGAACAATATTAGGGTTGGAGAATTCCCCCAAGGTTTGAACTTTGTTAAGTGGGCCATCTTGGACCACATGGTAGTAATCTGACTATGGGCAAGATAGAGATTAATAAAGAATAATTAATGGTAACTTATTCACTCTCTGAACTAATTCCTTCAACTAATAAGTATATTATCTAGAGAAATCCGCTAGTTCCGAAGTTTAAGCACATAATTAAATTATCTTAACTCTAATCGTCTACTGACTAACTCAGGTGTCCTTCCGCAGGCAGATACCTAATTTCGAGAATCACGTAATGTAATTTATCCATGTTTTTAATGCCACATGTGACGAGCTTTTCGTTTTACCCTTGTCGGCAAGCCACATGGCACAAACATGGTCCTAATTCTAATATTAGTTAACTAACACTAGTTTTAATTAATAGTATCTATTATCGATCGGCATGGCCGGTAGATTTTGCCGGCATTTTGACACACAGAAAATTGTTTAACAAAATTATTATTAACTCACCCTGCAACTAGATTTTGACTGGCCTATCGGGAGTGGAGACTATCATTGGCTTTTCTATGTTTTAGAGGGTTTTTCGGCTTAACAAGAGCCAGCAATAAAATATGTTTAAACACAGACAGGTGTTCAATTTTAGCCAATTGACGTGATAGCTCCTGCTCCTTCCAGGTTGCTAGAAAAAATGGCAGATCTTAGGGTGCTACCGGAAGTTAACTTCTCATCCAGGAGAGTTCCCTTCCTGTGGCCAAATTATTTTTCATAGCCAAACCTGAATATAAATTCAGCCTGACTTGATTTCTTGGCTTGTAAACGAACTCTACCCTACATCTACTTCTAACTATAAGAAGAAATAGTATTTAACTCTCTCTATAGTTTTATGTATATAAATACACTAACCAAAGACGATTTTATCTAATATTTGAAAATATAGATAAAAATAAAAATTACTACAGGATACATAGAGGGGTTTACTGAGGGCTATCTCCATCTAGTAACAAAACGATCTGAGAGGTGGGCCAACCTGTCACAAATGCCCATCGTTCAAAAAAAGTTGGAGAAGCAACTTTTTCTCCAGCCCGAACTCTCATATAGTTTTGTCAGCCCTTACTCTGACGTTTATGGGTCATTTGGACAGGTCCCCCTCTTCATCAATAGCACAATGTCTATTCACAATTCTCCGACTCTTCGTTTCTAAGACACCTTCTAAGAAACCTCCTCGCTTGATGTCGCTTCCATGGAAATCTTCTCTGGAGACTTTGCTTTCGTTGGTCGGGGTGTCCTTCGTCTGTCACTGATAAAGGTCCTACAATTCCAACATCTCTCCTTCGACCCAATTGGTCTTGATCCCTATACTTCATGCGCGTCGTCCTTACTTTCCCTTTAGACGTCTCTAAGTTGGGATCGTGTTCAGCCGCGTCATCTTCCTCACATCTGTCGGGGTTGTCTTCCCATCTGGATTGATCCCCTTTGGATCCATTATCAACCACTGCCAGAGTCATAATATGAACTGGTGGGTTCGTGTTGTTCTCAAAATGTCTTTTGAGTAAATTCACGTGGAAGACTGCAGTTTTCCCGCGAATAGAAACAGAGTACTTGTTGCTGGACACCTTCTCTTTAATGATGAATGGTCCTTGCCAAGCAATTTCTAACTTATTATCCCCTTTGGTTAATAAGACTAGCACTTTATCTCCTACCTCTAGAGACTGGTTTCTAATAGGTTTATTATAGAAGGAAGCCTGTTGTTTTCTGGCACGACGGAGAGTGGAGTTAGCTAATTTCCATCCCGTGTGCAGTTTCTGTTTCAGTTCCTCTACATACTGTGAAGACTTGACGACACTCTCATCTGTTCCTTCATCAGTCCAGGTTCTCAAAAGAGCCTCCAGCGGTCCTTTAATTGGTCGTCCGAACAATAGTGTAGCAGGTGGAAGACCGGTGGCGACATGTGGTACTTCTCGATAGGCAAACATTGCTGCTGATAAGTACGTGTCCCAACTATCTGGTTTCTCCTGGACTAACTTGTTCATGATCGATTTGAGAGTCCCCGTATATTTGACCACAAGTCGCTTATTCTCTGTGAGACTAAAACCTGTGGTGATATGGTGCCTCCTGAAGATGTCAGAGATTTCTCCCCTTAACTTCTCATTCAATAATGACCCACTATCACTTACAATAAGAATAGGGAATCCTACTCTGGTAAATATTTCTAGGAGAGCCTCTGCTACCCTAGTTGCATTGATGGAGGGCAGTACAGTAGCTTCAGCCCACATTGTACCTGTATCTACTACAGTTAAAATATAAGTATTTTTCTTCTTAGAGGTGGGCAGTGGACCAATAATGTCTATAGCTACTCGCTCAAAAGGAATGTTCAAAACTAACCCTTCCCCTATGGAAACAGGAGTAGACCACTGCTTGGGGGAGCCATGTTGACACTCCGGACAAGACTGGACGTATCTTCGTATGTCAGCAGTCATTCCCGGCCAAAAATAATGACAAGAAATACGCTGGGTAGTAACTCCTACAGTCATATGTCCACTGAAGGATATGGTATGTCCCATATGCAATATCTGATTACGATATTGTTTCGGCACGACAAGTTGCCCGTGTTTGGTACCCATAGTTCCTGCCCTATGGTACAACAACTTGTCCTTTAAATAGAAATTTCCAGCTGCTGGAGGATTTCTACCGTTTGGCAGTTTGCCAAACCAAGATACTAAAGTCGGACATTCATTTTGTGCAGCCCTAATCTCCCGAGGTAGAGGGTTGATTGAGAGTATAGGTTCAAGTGACTGTGCAACCTGACTCCGGGTCTCCACTGCTGCCATTATCATTGGTGATGAGGGTTCTCCTAAATATACATACTTACGACCAAGCATGAAAGGATATACCGGATCATCGATCACTGCAGCTGAAATGAGTCCAGTGACATACTTAGATGTCACATGTACTTTGGCTATCTTAGCTATTATAGTTGGAGAGCTCCTGGTAGCCCCTTTAACTACAACTGTTTGTTTTGTTAACTGTGATGGTTTCACTAACTGCTTAGCTATTATGGCATCACACTGGAGTCCACTGTCATAGAGACATAGTACTGGACTACCGTTAACCAGAATAGTTTCAACCGTGGGTGGCCTAGTTCCATTACTAGAACATATGCTCTGTTGGGTACTTGCCCCCGTAATCATACATGCAGCATACTGGGTAGGGGGATTATTTCTGCACACGCTCGTGTGGTGATCATTACTTTTGCAGTTCTTGCAGTAAGGTTTACCCCATCCACTATTGTTCGCTGGTGGTTTTTGTTTTTGAAAACCAGGATTTTGGTGCGGACCCCCAGTGTGCCCTCTGGTGTCTTTACCATAAGAGTTGTTCTGCTGAAAACCCTTATTCTGTGTTGCAGGAGTATTTTGAGCAGTAGAAGAATTACAAGATTTAGTGGTAGCTACTTCGCCATGGGCAGTTAAATATCGTTCGGCTAGTGCGATAACCTCCTCTAGCCGAGCACCACCATTCTCTGCAATAAAGGTTTGTAGCTGTTTTGGAAGAACATCTTTAAATTGCTCAACAAGTATTAGTTCCGCCAGCCCGTCATAAGTAGCATCCAAATCACTCAGTTCTACCCACTTGTTAAAATAAGTGTGTAACCGTGAGGCGAACTGAGGAAATGATTCTCCTTGTGACCGTTTGGCGGTACGGAACTTCAACCTGTAGGCACTAGAAGTTAACTGATATCGTTTCAAGAGAGCATTTTTGAGTGTGACAAAGTCCTTCTCAAGACCTGGAGGGAGTTTTGCAAACACGTCATACGCTGGACCGCGAAGTGCTTGGGAGAGTTTAATATTAAATTTATCTTTAGGCAGATTGTAGGCTTCACACATTAACACAAATTTGTCAAGATATTCATCCATCTGATCCTCCTTCGGGTCGAAGTGGGCCAGTGGAAAACTCATTGATCCTGGAGTAATATGTGGTCCTGAGGAAATGTCTTGGCTGTCAGTTGGAGAGCTGGCACTGCTAAATCTGGAGGCATCAGGATTTTGTAGTTCTAATCTCCTCAGTTCTAACTCGTGCTGTCTTAACTGCTCAGCTAATTTCAACTCCTTGTCCAGTTCTGCTTGCTTCAACTGGTTGTCCAATTCAGCCTGTTTCAACTGGTTGTCCAATTCAGCCTGTTTCAACTGGTTGTCCAATTCAGCCTGTTTCAACTGGTTGTCCAATTCAGCTTGTCGCATCTTCTGTCTGGATTCAATTTCCGCCATCTGGATTTTTAATTTAATTCTTTCCTCTCGTTCGTCCTTCTCTTTGATGATGTCCCTTTGTTCTCGGCGCCATGTTCTTCCTTCTTCTATTACATATTTTTCCAACTCTGCACCCTCATAACCTAACAATGTTCCTTGTTCTCGCAGTTCCTCCTTAGTAGGTGGCTTTTCAGAAGACATGTTAGTTATGTAATAATATATCTGTTGATACACCTGGATAACTCACTCACTTAATCAAGAATGTGTTTGTCGCAAAGATTCACAAATATCTTCAATAACAAGCATAAAAAATGTTACACATTGACACAACACTTACCCGTTTGCCAGCAATTCACCTTTGCCCTAACTTATGTTATCTTATACTAATCCTACGTATGTGTTATCCTATATTATAAGTATGTATATATTAACTAGTATGATTAGTAGCTATCTCTATTTAGTGACTGAAAGTTAGAACTATCTATGAAGTTGGATACTCGACTGAACCCAACAATCTATAGGATTGTCATGCCCGGACCGAGCCACCAGTGTCGCGTAACGTATTCTACTAGGATGGAATTGGATCAAAGTAGATACTAAATAGACTTCTACAAATAGAGAATCTAACCACTGCTGAAGAAGCGATCAAATGGCTCGCAATTCTAGAAGAATGATTATCAAAGTCCCAGAATGGATCACTACTTCTAAACAGTGCCAGGCGGAAAGTTATGACGACGAACTGTGCTAACAAACGAAGACAGTATGTCAAGAGATTCCTGCTAACGTGCCTGGATGAAAAAAATGAGCCCCCACTGCCTAATGTATTCTCAAACAACAGGAGATAAGACAGAATGATACGTATAGATGTAGTCCTTTCACTCGTCACACAATCTGATGATGCTAATTCTATAATGACAGACGCAGTTGTTAAAAGTACAAATATAACATAACGTTTAATCCTAAAGAACACTACGTGAGCCCCACTGGGAACTCACTGACACATAAGAGATACGCAGATCCCTGAAATCTTGACCAGATACTGTTCAGCTAGAGGATATAATCATAGATTCTTAGCCAATAGCGGACAAATTAGGATTGCTGTGCAGTGGCAAACGGGTGGGTAGCCACTCATCTGATAATTCTTAGCCTCCTGGATGGTAAGCTGGCAGTGCTGACTGGATCGTGGTATGGACTCCACTCTCTGCTGCATCAAGTGAGTGGTTCGTAGCTCAATCACCGGTCGTGACTACGGCTACAGATGATCAGGGTGCAGGCTCTGTGAATGACAGTGAGAAGGAGTGAATAATCCTTCAAGACAGCCTTGTAAATTCTTCTGGCCATGTCCTGCATGGCATCTTGTCTCATAAATTTTCATAGCATGTATTATTTAAATTTACAGGTTGATTCCTTATCTGAAATCTACAACAGCACACTGATCTCATGGAAACAGCATACAAATGATATCCTATTCTCTCTGCTGACATTTAGATCAAACATGTACAATCACAATGCTCTACTTCAAAGACCACATTCCAAATATATATTCTAAGTCATGATTACTCATGGAAACATGAACCACAATTCACATAATGACTTAACAGTACATATAGGATGACTTCAATGGACTGAAACTCAGACGCCACAACTCCGACATCACATATACATTAACAAACCATTACATCGATGAAACACCACACATCATTTTTCAAGTATGGAAACACACAAACTACACTCCACACGATGAATTAACATCACATATTGATGAATTCCATAGAATGAAATGAAATCACACACAACAACTATAACTTCACGATGTACACGAGTGAACCATTAAAATCAATGAAACACCCCAAGTTCACTTAAAGAGTTATGAGTTGTACTACTAGCAAGTCTTCCTTATATTAATTAAAACATAATTAATTATCTAGAAGATTTCTTAGCTAGATTTAAGATTATTTTCACTATACACAAGAACAATATTAGGGTTGGAGAATTCCCCCAAGGTTTGAACTTTGTTAAGTGGGCCATCTTGGACCACATGGTAGTAATCTGACTATGGGCAAGATAGAGATTAATAAAGAATAATTAATGGTAACTTATTCACTCTCTGAACTAATTCCTTCAACTAATAAGTATATTATCTAGAGAAATCCGCTAGTTCCGAAGTTTAAGCACATAATTAAATTATCTTAACTCTAATCGTCTACTGACTAACTCAGGTGTCCTTCCGCAGGCAGATACCTAATTTCGAGAATCACGTAATGTAATTTATCCATGTTTTTAATGCCACATGTGACGAGCTTTTCGTTTTACCCTTGTCGGCAAGCCACATGGCACAAACATGGTCCTAATTCTAATATTAGTTAACTAACACTAGTTTTAATTAATAGTATCTATTATCGATCGGCATGGCCGGTAGATTTTGCCGGCATTTTGACACACAGAAAATTGTTTAACAAAATTATTATTAACTCACCCTGCAACTAGATTTTGACTGGCCTATCGGGAGTGGAGACTATCATTGGCTTTTCTATGTTTTAGAGGGTTTTTCGGCTTAACAAGAGCCAGCAATAAAATATGTTTAAACACAGACAGGTGTTCAATTTTAGCCAATTGACGTGATAGCTCCTGCTCCTTCCAGGTTGCTAGAAAAAATGGCAGATCTTAGGGTGCTACCGGAAGTTAACTTCTCATCCAGGAGAGTTCCCTTCCTGTGGCCAAATTATTTTTCATAGCCAAACCTGAATATAAATTCAGCCTGACTTGATTTCTTGGCTTGTAAACGAACTCTACCCTACATCTACTTCTAACTATAAGAAGAAATAGTATTTAACTCTCTCTATAGTTTTATGTATATAAATACACTAACCAAAGACGATTTTATCTAATATTTGAAAATATAGATAAAAATAAAAATTACTACAGGATACATAGAGGGGTTTACTGAGGGCTATCTCCATCTAGTAACAAAACGATCTGAGAGGTGGGCCAACCTGTCACAAATGCCCATCGTTCAAAAAAAGTTGGAGAAGCAACTTTTTCTCCAGCCCGAACTCTCATATAGTTTTGTCAGCCCTTACTCTGACGTTTATGGGTCATTTGGACAGGTCCCCCTCTTCATCAATAGCACAATGTCTATTCACAATTCTCCGACTCTTCGTTTCTAAGACACCTTCTAAGAAACCTCCTCGCTTGATGTCGCTTCCATGGAAATCTTCTCTGGAGACTTTGCTTTCGTTGGTCGGGGTGTCCTTCGTCTGTCACTGATAAAGGTCCTACAATTCCAACATCTCTCCTTCGACCCAATTGGTCTTGATCCCTATACTTCATGCGCGTCGTCCTTACTTTCCCTTTAGACGTCTCTAAGTTGGGATCGTGTTCAGCCGCGTCATCTTCCTCACATCTGTCGGGGTTGTCTTCCCATCTGGATTGATCCCCTTTGGATCCATTATCAACCACTGCCAGAGTCATAATATGAACTGGTGGGTTCGTGTTGTTCTCAAAATGTCTTTTGAGTAAATTCACGTGGAAGACTGCAGTTTTCCCGCGAATAGAAACAGAGTACTTGTTGCTGGACACCTTCTCTTTAATGATGAATGGTCCTTGCCAAGCAATTTCTAACTTATTATCCCCTTTGGTTAATAAGACTAGCACTTTATCTCCTACCTCTAGAGACTGGTTTCTAATAGGTTTATTATAGAAGGAAGCCTGTTGTTTTCTGGCACGACGGAGAGTGGAGTTAGCTAATTTCCATCCCGTGTGCAGTTTCTGTTTCAGTTCCTCTACATACTGTGAAGACTTGACGACACTCTCATCTGTTCCTTCATCAGTCCAGGTTCTCAAAAGAGCCTCCAGCGGTCCTTTAATTGGTCGTCCGAACAATAGTGTAGCAGGTGGAAGACCGGTGGCGACATGTGGTACTTCTCGATAGGCAAACATTGCTGCTGATAAGTACGTGTCCCAACTATCTGGTTTCTCCTGGACTAACTTGTTCATGATCGATTTGAGAGTCCCCGTATATTTGACCACAAGTCGCTTATTCTCTGTGAGACTAAAACCTGTGGTGATATGGTGCCTCCTGAAGATGTCAGAGATTTCTCCCCTTAACTTCTCATTCAATAATGACCCACTATCACTTACAATAAGAATAGGGAATCCTACTCTGGTAAATATTTCTAGGAGAGCCTCTGCTACCCTAGTTGCATTGATGGAGGGCAGTACAGTAGCTTCAGCCCACATTGTACCTGTATCTACTACAGTTAAAATATAAGTATTTTTCTTCTTAGAGGTGGGCAGTGGACCAATAATGTCTATAGCTACTCGCTCAAAAGGAATGTTCAAAACTAACCCTTCCCCTATGGAAACAGGAGTAGACCACTGCTTGGGGGAGCCATGTTGACACTCCGGACAAGACTGGACGTATCTTCGTATGTCAGCAGTCATTCCCGGCCAAAAATAATGACAAGAAATACGCTGGGTAGTAACTCCTACAGTCATATGTCCACTGAAGGATATGGTATGTCCCATATGCAATATCTGATTACGATATTGTTTCGGCACGACAAGTTGCCCGTGTTTGGTACCCATAGTTCCTGCCCTATGGTACAACAACTTGTCCTTTAAATAGAAATTTCCAGCTGCTGGAGGATTTCTACCGTTTGGCAGTTTGCCAAACCAAGATACTAAAGTCGGACATTCATTTTGTGCAGCCCTAATCTCCCGAGGTAGAGGGTTGATTGAGAGTATAGGTTCAAGTGACTGTGCAACCTGACTCCGGGTCTCCACTGCTGCCATTATCATTGGTGATGAGGGTTCTCCTAAATATACATACTTACGACCAAGCATGAAAGGATATACCGGATCATCGATCACTGCAGCTGAAATGAGTCCAGTGACATACTTAGATGTCACATGTACTTTGGCTATCTTAGCTATTATAGTTGGAGAGCTCCTGGTAGCCCCTTTAACTACAACTGTTTGTTTTGTTAACTGTGATGGTTTCACTAACTGCTTAGCTATTATGGCATCACACTGGAGTCCACTGTCATAGAGACATAGTACTGGACTACCGTTAACCAGAATAGTTTCAACCGTGGGTGGCCTAGTTCCATTACTAGAACATATGCTCTGTTGGGTACTTGCCCCCGTAATCATACATGCAGCATACTGGGTAGGGGGATTATTTCTGCACACGCTCGTGTGGTGATCATTACTTTTGCAGTTCTTGCAGTAAGGTTTACCCCATCCACTATTGTTCGCTGGTGGTTTTTGTTTTTGAAAACCAGGATTTTGGTGCGGACCCCCAGTGTGCCCTCTGGTGTCTTTACCATAAGAGTTGTTCTGCTGAAAACCCTTATTCTGTGTTGCAGGAGTATTTTGAGCAGTAGAAGAATTACAAGATTTAGTGGTAGCTACTTCGCCATGGGCAGTTAAATATCGTTCGGCTAGTGCGATAACCTCCTCTAGCCGAGCACCACCATTCTCTGCAATAAAGGTTTGTAGCTGTTTTGGAAGAACATCTTTAAATTGCTCAACAAGTATTAGTTCCGCCAGCCCGTCATAAGTAGCATCCAAATCACTCAGTTCTACCCACTTGTTAAAATAAGTGTGTAACCGTGAGGCGAACTGAGGAAATGATTCTCCTTGTGACCGTTTGGCGGTACGGAACTTCAACCTGTAGGCACTAGAAGTTAACTGATATCGTTTCAAGAGAGCATTTTTGAGTGTGACAAAGTCCTTCTCAAGACCTGGAGGGAGTTTTGCAAACACGTCATACGCTGGACCGCGAAGTGCTTGGGAGAGTTTAATATTAAATTTATCTTTAGGCAGATTGTAGGCTTCACACATTAACACAAATTTGTCAAGATATTCATCCATCTGATCCTCCTTCGGGTCGAAGTGGGCCAGTGGAAAACTCATTGATCCTGGAGTAATATGTGGTCCTGAGGAAATGTCTTGGCTGTCAGTTGGAGAGCTGGCACTGCTAAATCTGGAGGCATCAGGATTTTGTAGTTCTAATCTCCTCAGTTCTAACTCGTGCTGTCTTAACTGCTCAGCTAATTTCAACTCCTTGTCCAGTTCTGCTTGCTTCAACTGGTTGTCCAATTCAGCCTGTTTCAACTGGTTGTCCAATTCAGCCTGTTTCAACTGGTTGTCCAATTCAGCCTGTTTCAACTGGTTGTCCAATTCAGCTTGTCGCATCTTCTGTCTGGATTCAATTTCCGCCATCTGGATTTTTAATTTAATTCTTTCCTCTCGTTCGTCCTTCTCTTTGATGATGTCCCTTTGTTCTCGGCGCCATGTTCTTCCTTCTTCTATTACATATTTTTCCAACTCTGCACCCTCATAACCTAACAATGTTCCTTGTTCTCGCAGTTCCTCCTTAGTAGGTGGCTTTTCAGAAGACATGTTAGTTATGTAATAATATATCTGTTGATACACCTGGATAACTCACTCACTTAATCAAGAATGTGTTTGTCGCAAAGATTCACAAATATCTTCAATAACAAGCATAAAAAATGTTACACATTGACACAACACTTACCCGTTTGCCAGCAATTCACCTTTGCCCTAACTTATGTTATCTTATACTAATCCTACGTATGTGTTATCCTATATTATAAGTATGTATATATTAACTAGTATGATTAGTAGCTATCTCTATTTAGTGACTGAAAGTTAGAACTATCTATGAAGTTGGATACTCGACTGAACCCAACAATCTATAGGATTGTCATGCCCGGACCGAGCCACCAGTGTCGCGTAACGTATTCTACTAGGATGGAATTGGATCAAAGTAGATACTAAATAGACTTCTACAAATAGAGAATCTAACCACTGCTGAAGAAGCGATCAAATGGCTCGCAATTCTAGAAGAATGATTATCAAAGTCCCAGAATGGATCACTACTTCTAAACAGTGCCAGGCGGAAAGTTATGACGACGAACTGTGCTAACAAACGAAGACAGTATGTCAAGAGATTCCTGCTAACGTGCCTGGATGAAAAAAATGAGCCCCCACTGCCTAATGTATTCTCAAACAACAGGAGATAAGACAGAATGATACGTATAGATGTAGTCCTTTCACTCGTCACACAATCTGATGATGCTAATTCTATAATGACAGACGCAGTTGTTAAAAGTACAAATATAACATAACGTTTAATCCTAAAGAACACTACGTGAGCCCCACTGGGAACTCACTGACACATAAGAGATACGCAGATCCCTGAAATCTTGACCAGATACTGTTCAGCTAGAGGATATAATCATAGATTCTTAGCCAATAGCGGACAAATTAGGATTGCTGTGCAGTGGCAAACGGGTGGGTAGCCACTCATCTGATAATTCTTAGCCTCCTGGATGGTAAGCTGGCAGTGCTGACTGGATCGTGGTATGGACTCCACTCTCTGCTGCATCAAGTGAGTGGTTCGTAGCTCAATCACCGGTCGTGACTACGGCTACAGATGATCAGGGTGCAGGCTCTGTGAATGACAGTGAGAAGGAGTGAATAATCCTTCAAGACAGCCTTGTAAATTCTTCTGGCCATGTCCTGCATGGCATCTTGTCTCATAAATTTTCATAGCATGTATTATTTAAATTTACAGGTTGATTCCTTATCTGAAATCTACAACAGCACACTGATCTCATGGAAACAGCATACAAATGATATCCTATTCTCTCTGCTGACATTTAGATCAAACATGTACAATCACAATGCTCTACTTCAAAGACCACATTCCAAATATATATTCTAAGTCATGATTACTCATGGAAACATGAACCACAATTCACATAATGACTTAACAGTACATATAGGATGACTTCAATGGACTGAAACTCAGACGCCACAACTCCGACATCACATATACATTAACAAACCATTACATCGATGAAACACCACACATCATTTTTCAAGTATGGAAACACACAAACTACACTCCACACGATGAATTAACATCACATATTGATGAATTCCATAGAATGAAATGAAATCACACACAACAACTATAACTTCACGATGTACACGAGTGAACCATTAAAATCAATGAAACACCCCAAGTTCACTTAAAGAGTTATGAGTTGTACTACTAGCAAGTCTTCCTTATATTAATTAAAACATAATTAATTATCTAGAAGATTTCTTAGCTAGATTTAAGATTATTTTCACTATACACAAGAACAATATTAGGGTTGGAGAATTCCCCCAAGGTTTGAACTTTGTTAAGTGGGCCATCTTGGACCACATGGTAGTAATCTGACTATGGGCAAGATAGAGATTAATAAAGAATAATTAATGGTAACTTATTCACTCTCTGAACTAATTCCTTCAACTAATAAGTATATTATCTAGAGAAATCCGCTAGTTCCGAAGTTTAAGCACATAATTAAATTATCTTAACTCTAATCGTCTACTGACTAACTCAGGTGTCCTTCCGCAGGCAGATACCTAATTTCGAGAATCACGTAATGTAATTTATCCATGTTTTTAATGCCACATGTGACGAGCTTTTCGTTTTACCCTTGTCGGCAAGCCACATGGCACAAACATGGTCCTAATTCTAATATTAGTTAACTAACACTAGTTTTAATTAATAGTATCTATTATCGATCGGCATGGCCGGTAGATTTTGCCGGCATTTTGACACACAGAAAATTGTTTAACAAAATTATTATTAACTCACCCTGCAACTAGATTTTGACTGGCCTATCGGGAGTGGAGACTATCATTGGCTTTTCTATGTTTTAGAGGGTTTTTCGGCTTAACAAGAGCCAGCAATAAAATATGTTTAAACACAGACAGGTGTTCAATTTTAGCCAATTGACGTGATAGCTCCTGCTCCTTCCAGGTTGCTAGAAAAAATGGCAGATCTTAGGGTGCTACCGGAAGTTAACTTCTCATCCAGGAGAGTTCCCTTCCTGTGGCCAAATTATTTTTCATAGCCAAACCTGAATATAAATTCAGCCTGACTTGATTTCTTGGCTTGTAAACGAACTCTACCCTACATCTACTTCTAACTATAAGAAGAAATAGTATTTAACTCTCTCTATAGTTTTATGTATATAAATACACTAACCAAAGACGATTTTATCTAATATTTGAAAATATAGATAAAAATAAAAATTACTACAGGATACATAGAGGGGTTTACTGAGGGCTATCTCCATCTAGTAACAAAACGATCTGAGAGGTGGGCCAACCTGTCACAAATGCCCATCGTTCAAAAAAAGTTGGAGAAGCAACTTTTTCTCCAGCCCGAACTCTCATATAGTTTTGTCAGCCCTTACTCTGACGTTTATGGGTCATTTGGACAGGTCCCCCTCTTCATCAATAGCACAATGTCTATTCACAATTCTCCGACTCTTCGTTTCTAAGACACCTTCTAAGAAACCTCCTCGCTTGATGTCGCTTCCATGGAAATCTTCTCTGGAGACTTTGCTTTCGTTGGTCGGGGTGTCCTTCGTCTGTCACTGATAAAGGTCCTACAATTCCAACATCTCTCCTTCGACCCAATTGGTCTTGATCCCTATACTTCATGCGCGTCGTCCTTACTTTCCCTTTAGACGTCTCTAAGTTGGGATCGTGTTCAGCCGCGTCATCTTCCTCACATCTGTCGGGGTTGTCTTCCCATCTGGATTGATCCCCTTTGGATCCATTATCAACCACTGCCAGAGTCATAATATGAACTGGTGGGTTCGTGTTGTTCTCAAACACCCGTGTCGGATTGCGACACGTGTGGAAAGGCAGACACGGACTGGACATCGAGGAAGTGTCAAAGACTCGATAGTACCACACCTCGTGAAGCCATAGCACAGTTGAGTAGACATTCAACAGGCCACGTTTGCCAGCAGAGTGCGATGTGAGGTAACACGCACGAAGGTGAAGGTCACCCCGCGTGGTGTGTAACCACGGGAGAGAGGTTAGGGAGACGGGAGACTGGACTTGAGGCGTTCACATCGTTTAGAATAGCGTTAGGAGTTTTGTGTTCACTAATAGATAGAACTAGCATAGGGTTAGCAGTTTGTGTTAGATAATTCTGTGGCTGTATATTGTGTATTGCATTAGCGACTGTTTACCGCTTGTAAGCGAGCCAACGGCAATAAAATGGACCATACATTTTGCCTCCCACACGACTTGCAAGTTGTCTTGTATGGGTGTGTGAGAAGTACCCGTTGAGGCCTGTCAGTTGAGTTGTTGACAGGCCAGGGTAATTGTGGTGTCAGAAGTGGGATGCTTGGACGAAAGCGCCAAGCTAATACCCACAGTAAAAGGGTAATTGTGGTGTCAAGAAGTGAAGCTTGAACGAAAAGTTCAAGCTAATCCACTCATCCACGGGCTCGAGACTAGGGTTTCATTTTTGTAGTAACGATAATTTGTGCAGACAGGAGAATTTGCGAGCTAGAAATATGCCTATCGTGACAAAATAGTGTTTAATTGTGTTTATGATATATTTATTGAATGAAATCATGTATTCTTCGAAGCTGTAAGTATTAATATTCTTATTTTCTTATATTTATTCATATATTTACCAATTTATTCTTGAATAAGCACCAAACATGATTCACGGCGCAGGAATACACAGGCAGCCGACAATATTGATTTTTGAGATCTAAAAATAGCGCTGCGCGATGACGTAGATTGATTGACAGACAGTTGTTCTGCGTCATTAGCATAAAGCAGTCGAGTGTTTACAAAATCGCTTAGCGGCGGCCCGCCTGAATCTGTGCTGTATATTGTTTATTATTTACTTATTTAAGTTACTAAATGAATATATTTATTTGTTGACACATTATTATGTTATTTTGATTTCTTTACAAGCATTTATTCATTTTTGGGTCTATTTTCTCTTTGCTTATCGTCACGATGGAACTATTTTCGGGCTAAGCATCTGATACTTAGCTGCACAACGTTTACAGAAATTAACTAGGTTAGTAACGAAAGGCAATTATTGTTTAAAACAAAGACAGGACATTGACATTAAAATTAATTAATACATATTCTAGGTGTTCGTAAGTCTGTCATTGTCTAAGTCATTGTCCTTAGTTGTCGAGTAAATCATATCGTTTAGTAGGCGTGTTTACTGCTGCCCTATATATCAGAGGGCAAACAACAGCTGTGCACATACACCTGTGGGCCAAATACCGTGTGCTACGTACGAAACGTGTCGCCACCCCAGTGTACCAAACAAGGTGACCTGTGTCAAAGGAGCTTCGTTCCCACATTAAGCTGAGTACACTTATATATTTTGTCATGCAATTTGATTAATAGTGCATCTCTTGTTCAGCTTGTAACGCGTTGACATATTTGTATACTCTGTTTTTCTGCAAGATAAATCTGGGCAGGGTATAAACAGAAAGCACAACTGATAGTGATCAGATAAGAACAAACATAACATATCAAAGATAAATAACTGATTAAAGTCATCATTGCCTATCACTGTTAGCCAAGTACTAAAGTAAGATGGCAACTTTATCAGATTTCATAAAAGCAGGCAAAGAACTGGAATTAACAGGAAAAGAACTACAACAATATGCTGATCAGAAATTTAAAGAAACAAAAGAGGA
This sequence comes from Cepaea hortensis, assembly GCA_963921405.1. NCBI lineage: Eukaryota > Metazoa > Mollusca > Gastropoda > Stylommatophora > Helicidae > Cepaea > Cepaea hortensis. Next base: position 22,371 of record CAWUFQ010000221.1, on the reverse strand, counting down.
ACAAACACGAAAAGAGAATGCGGAGAGGGACGAACGCGCACGAGAAAGAGAACATGATAAGGAGATGAAACAAAAACAATTAGATCAAGAGAAAGAATTAAAACAAAAGGAATTAGATCTAAAGCAAAAAGAGATAGATGAAATGGCAAGAGTTAAAGAAAAACAAATTCAGGTAGAATCAGAGACACAATTAAAGATGAAAAGCATGGATGTAGACTCACACGCAGAGATCTCTGCCACTAAACTAAGAAGTCAACAAGAGGAAAATAAGTTCAACAAATACAAAAATATTATCAAACCATATTGTAAAGAGGACTCCATATCTGCCTGGACAGAGAATGTAGAGTATCAATTTAAATATCACCAAGTTCCTTTAGATATGTGGGCTCCGATTTACATGAAGAATCTAAGTGGTGAGCCCCTTAAAGTAATAGAGTCTATTCCTATTGAACTTAGATCTAGCTATCAATACATCCATGATAGGATTATGCAGCACTTTTTACTTGATGCCCCTGGGTATCAGGTTCAGTTCTCAAATTTAAAACCTAAACCTAGTGAAACTTTTATAGATTATTTTTCAAATGTGCAGAGTGTACTAAACAGGTGGCTTAAAGCAGCTAACATAGGAAAAGACTTTGATAGATTAAAAAACCTAATAGCTATGGACAAGTGTATATCTACTATACCTTCTCCTTTTGCTAAGTTTTTGCAGCAGTCAGACATTGAAAACATCGAGCAGTTCGAAAAAAAAAGGCTCAGCATATTTTTCTTCTAACAGAGAGATTTTTAAGACCTCAAGTGACTCTGAGATAGTTTCCTTTGTCAAAGACCAATCAAAAAACTATCAGGGTAACAGAAAACCTTTTCAGAAGTATGATAAGAAAGACAGAAAAGTTTCCATATGCATGTACTGTGAACTAATGCACGACACTTATGCTATGTGCGACAAATCGCCGAATTATCCGGCGCATCTTGAAAATGTGATCAAGAAGCAGCAAAGCAAACGGTCTGCATACAGGCGTGCAATCAAATGTTTTTTTTGTTCCTCTTATGGCCATTATTCTAATAAGTGCCTTGGCCGCCAACGTTTGAAAGCTAACAACGCTATGTTGATTGACACCTCTTCAGATAGTGGTAGTGAGAATGAGTGTGATATTGAAAGTGACTTACCAACTAACCAAGCAGAGGATGTGTGTGCTGCTAACGATATATTAAGCTTTGACGGCTGTGAACGATGTCACCAATTCCATGCAGACGGAAGACTGGAATGTGGACATACAGTACCATGCTCATCTGAGAGTGTGAATGCAGCATTAGCCTCCAGAGGCAAGTTAGTGTTCCACAATGCAATGGTCAATGATGTACCATGCCAATGTTTGCTGGATAGCGGCAGCACCCTTATTGGTCTTCGAAAAGAACTAGTGAGTCCGGGTGATTACACAGGTGACACTGTGAAATGCCGAACCTTTTCGGGTAACGTTGAAATTTACCCTTTGGCAAAAGCCAGTATTGATTCTCCTTTTCTTTCCGGTACCTTTACTTGTGCAATACTTAACAACCCTTGTACAGATTTAATTTTGGGGTGCTTACCTCAACTGAAACAATGTACTAGTGAAGAAATAGTTGCATGGGAGAAATTAAATGCAGCTAAGGCAACAACCAGAGTTGACACTTCAAAACATCATGACCCATTGCAAAATGAGGCACTACTAATGCTTTTTCCAACCAGCACAGATGACAAAAACACACAAAAACTTATACACCAGCAGAAATCTGATTTTAATGTGTCTCCATACTTAAAATTGTCAAGAGGCAAAGCCAAAATGACCAAGAATGCATCTTGGTTCGTTAGACGTAATAATGGCATTTCAACTACATGTCATATTACTAGTAACCATGAACAGGTGTTACTTGAACAACATCAGTTAGGTGTGCTAAACAATGCACACAAAACACCATGTGCGGGTCATCGTGCATACAGCAATGCCAGGCCAAGTTTTTTCAATAACAAATTATTTTGTCATGATCTATTTGCTGGTAATGGCTGTCATCAATTGATACAAAAGTTGAAGGGTAAACATCCTACAGCTGAAATACAACCCTTTACACTGGCACCCAAGCCATTTGATAGAGGAAGGGTCAGTTCTACCACAAGCACACAAACAAATGTGCGAAAACAAGTAATCTGGAACTTGATCAAGACAGATTTAGGCTACTTCCATACAAACGAAATGGCAAGGACCATTCAAAGTAGCACATAACCATGGTACATGTTGACTATGAAATATCGATAAACAGACACTTAGAGATATTCCATGTCAACATGCGGAAACCTCACTTTTCAAGACAAGAGACAGAAGTAGTGACAGACGAACAGATTGCACCAACACCAAGTGATCAGACAACAGACATACACAACGCAACTACACTAGTTAGTGAGACTGGCAAATCCGACGAGGGGCATACATGTAGTGAACTTATAGAATACACATGAATAAATCAGAATACTGATGACTGGACAATACACCTACTGAAACTGAGACATGCCTTTGACAGAGTGCGACGCTTCGGTCTCACTGTCAAACCAGCAAAGTCAAATTATGCCTAAAATAAATTCATTTTTGGGTCATGTCATTTCTCAAGTCCAACTGTAGACTGACCTGAAAAGTAGTACCAAAATTATGAATCTGACCATGTCTAACAGAAAGAAACAGGTCAGAAACCTTTTGGGATTAGTAAATTACTCAGAAATTACAAATATATTTTCCAATGTCTTAAAATCTTCTGGAAATGAAATGTGAAAGATGCATTATTAATTCCTGCATTGTCAAAATTGAAGATCCTTTTTTGTAAATATTCCAATCCCTCCGCTTGCCTAATCCTAGGCTCATTTATTATCTTAGGTCATATGCCAGCAGAATCTCCATCACTGCAGTACTAGGCCAATTTTTTTTTGAGGGCATCTTCCATCCGCTTTGCTGCGTGAGCAGTAAGATCACACATGCTGAGTCCAAAGATTCCATATCACAGTTGCAGCCCTAGGCTTCATCTATACGGTGAGAAGGCTCCATCGAGTTCTGACGGATGTTCACTGCATTGTCCAGACCGACAACTCCCTGATCACGGTCATACATAGTGGTGTGCATCAAAATGACCGGATATTCAGGTGGTCACTAGTTTTACCATCTGGGGTAAAAATACCTGAAATCCAACAGTAAATGTAGAGTGATGGTTGGTACATGAATATCTGATAATATAAGATGTAAAATAGCTTACATACATATCCACATTGTTGGTGTAGTCATGTACCAAAACAATGAACTATCATGTGTCCGTGGACATCAGATTAAGAACTGTGCTGCTATACTTAGATACCACCGTGTGAACTAGGACAGCTCATTTCCAACTAAGCTCCATTCCGGTGTATCATATATATGAACCGCAGAAAACAGTGTCAGAACAGTGCTTAATTACAGACACGAAAAGACAGAGCTACAACACCAGCGAACTCTACACGTGCACTACCGAGAGAACATTAAGATGACTGTGTAATGTATTTCAGATACCCAGGCAAAGTGTGTGGTTATATTATGCCTATACAACCATTGCACATACATGAAGGCAACTACTAACCTGTGTAAACCAAATACTATGTATATAAACTTATTGTGATATGTAATATAATATTTTAAGATAGTGATAAATTAGATGTAGGTTAGGAACTATAACAGTTCTCATTTATTTTAATAATGTAGTTAGTACAGTAATTAACCCATTAAAATTAGATTAGAATATTAGTTTAGACATAAGAATAGTTTATTACAAGTTAAATTAAATTTATGATATGAATAGTACCATTTAGATTGTTATATTTCACTTAGTTTCATTGTAGTTAGTTTATTCCATCTTAATGAAACCATACCATCTTTCAAATATTACCATTTATTAGTATCATCATTTTACATCATAATAGATTAAAAAGAGTAGATAAGGTAACATACAGCATTTACACCAGTTAGATTAAGAACATCACTCATATAATTCCTTTGTGCATTTAAAAACATTATTTAGCATAGTATTTAGAAAAGTACATAAATTGTGGTCACATAATCCATTTAATTAAGGTACATAACTCACATCACAACAATTGCATTTAAATAGTTAGATTACATCACTTAGATTAGAAAAAAATAAGAAGTAATATAATCATATCATATAATTAACATAACAAATTTAATAAATTTAGGTAACACATTAAATACTTAGTTATAGAATTAGAATGGTATGTTAGAATGTAAAGTTTTCGTTAGTGAAATTGTGTTAGTGTGAATGTGTTGTCTGTAATATAGTTTAGAACTTAGATTACAGTATTTTGGGTTTCATAACAAGTGAATGTAGTCACGAATTAGTGTTATACACCTCTTTGTGGCCACATTGAACCAAATTATGACACTCAAAAAACTAACATACATACACATAGAATTTATAAATAGAGGATAGAAATTAGATTAGTAGATTTATTACATCCAAACACACAAACAAACAGAAAAACAAACATATAAATTGCATACACTATTTGTAAATCAAAGACAGATAACTATGGGGCCAGGGGACATAATAGACAACGAAGAACTAAATTAACAGTGAAATAAAGTCTTACGCGCGGAAGCGAAGGAGGTAAAGCCTGTCGCACACACTCTTGTAGAATGGTTGTTAAATATTATATGGGGGACATGAAATAATTCATGTGTTGACCCTAAGAAAGTCAACTTTGTATGGGTAGTAAGTTAATTTACTATGTGAGGGCAGGTCTTATAAGACAACGGTCCGGTTCAGACATACCTCTGATAAATATAATATAGCATGTGAGAAGGGGCTCACGCCAACCAGTCAAGTTTGTGGCGGTTGCCAGTAGCCAAGTAAGGCTTTGCTACATTGTGACAATAGTTATTAATAGTCTATTGGAATGCCCAAAGCCAGGTTATCTAGAGTCTTTGACAAAAATTAGAGACACTAATTTTTTGTTTGGGAACCTCTTGCGTCACAACCAATGAGTGAAAGTTGATGACGCAACACAAGAGGGGTGGGTGTGTGTCAAAGACTCGATAGTACCACACCTCGTGAAGCCATAGCACAGTTGAGTAGACACTCAACAGGCCACGTTTGCCAGCAGAGTGCGATGTGAGGTAACACGCACGAAGGTGAAGGTCACCCCGCGTGGTGTGTAACCACGGGAGAGAGGTTAGGGAGACGGGAGACTGGACTTGAGGCGTTCACATCGTTTAGAATAGCGTTAGGAGTTTTGTGTTCACTAATAGATAGAACTAGCATAGGGTTAGCAGTTTGTGTTAGATAATTCTGTGGCTGTATATTGTGTATTGCATTAGCGACTGTTTACCGCTTGTAAGCGAGCCAACGGCAATAAAATGGACCATACATTTTGCCTCCCACACGACTTGCAAGTTGTCTTGTATGGGTGTGTGAGAAGTACCCGTTGAGGCCTGTCAGTTGAGTTGTTGACAGGAAGCAACAGGGCTTACCTTAAGGGGGACTTGATAGTTTAGACCCAAGTGTATTTAGGGGTCTTATGCATATGTTAGATAGCTGATAGAGTTGTTGTGATAATCATGTTTATTGTAAACTCCTGTGATACGCAACTTGCAGATTGCTGGCTTGCGAAAACTCTCTTCGCCAGCTTAATGTAACATAATGATAATAAATGATGTTAGATTGCATATGAACGGAGTTTGTTGCCTGTATGAGCCCGAGTATCATTCCCCTAGATATCTAGGACGGTGACACACAGCAGGCTGGCTTTAGGCAGTGCTACTCTACGGAAGATCAGACAACCTACCTCTCTCAAGAAATTGAGGATGCATTCTAAGAGAAGAAGCTGGTGCTTGCGGCATGGATAGATTTGAAGAAAGCCTTTGACAAAGTCTGGAAAGAGGGTCTGATGAATAAACTGAGAAAATGCAAAGTCAATGGAAGAATGTACAAATGGGTGAAAGCATACTTGCACAACAGAAGAGCCAGAGTACAGATAGACGGACTAAAGAGCAAGAAAGTACTACTGCGTCACGGAGTTCCCCAGGGCGGAGTATAGTCCCCCACACTCTTTCTAATCTTCATCAATGATCTCGTTGCTAATCTACAGCATGGAATTAAAGCCTCAATGTATGCCGATGACCTGGTTCTATGGAGCACAAATGAACATGCATCAGTGGCCACCAGATTACTACAAAGAGCTGTAGATACATTTGTTGCATGGGCAAATAGATGGTGTGTCAGCATAAACACTGACAAGTGCAGCACCACCCTATTTACCCTCTCTCCAAAACAAAAGGCAGGGACCATCCAGATAAATGGAACACCCCTAAGAGAAGATAAAGAACCAACATACCTTGGAGTAACATTTGATGGCAGGCTGACATGGAGAAAGCACATCAACAAAGCAGTAGCAAAAGCCAGAAGGAAAATAACCATCCTGAGAAAGCTAAGTGGAACCACATGGGGAGCCAGTGGGAAAATACTTAGCAAAGTTTATCAACAGAGCATACGACCACACCTGGAATACGGGTCAACTGCATGGTGTTCGGCAGCAAAAACCACACTACAAGAGCTGGACAAAGTGCAAAATCAAGCACTTAGAGTCACCACAGGAGGGATGAGATCAACCCCTATAGTGGAAATGGAGAAGATGGGGAGGACACAAGCACTGAGTGAGCGCAGAGATACAAAAACGCTAATACAAGCAGAAAAGTTCCTCAGCTTGCCAGGCCACCCTATGAAGAACAGATTTGAAAACCTAGCTATGGGGCGGTTGAAAAGAAGTAGTTTTATCCACCAGGCCAAACGACTCTGCAGAGAAACCACCGATCTGCCCACAGTTGATATCCCCCTAACAACTATTCCAGAGCGAACTCCATGGAAAGATGAGCATAGACTATCATTACAAATCCAGACAAAAGTGAGAGGAATATTTGACAAGGAAGATCAGAACAGTGTGCAGCGCAGAACAGCCACTCTCAGCTTCCTTGATGAAGAATACCCACAGGACCTCTGGATCCGAGTCTACACAGATGGTTCAGCACAAAATGCTGTTCGAAATGGAGGAGCGGGAGTGTACATAGAATACCCAAATAATACCAGGGACACAGCTAGAGTACCGACAGGAAAGTACTGCCATAACTACGATGCAATCAAGATAGCAACAGAGAAATTACTAAATATCAGCAATGGTAGACAACCTGTGGTGCTATTGACAGATGCAAAATCAGTACTCGAGGCGCTCCTGTCTGGGACATTGCCAGTACTAAGGACACTACTTTCTGAACTTAGCAGTCAGCATAAGGTCACCATACAGTGGATACCATCCCACTGTGGAGTACCCGGGAACGACAGAGCTGATCAATTGGCTAAGGAAGGAGCCAAAGAAGAACAGCCTGATGTGCATGTAACATACCACCAAAAGAAAAGAATGATCAAATCAGCCAGAAAGCCACCAAAACCTGCTCAAGATGACTACCACGTTATGGATAGACCAGAACAAGTCATTATTCTGCGCCTCAGAACAGGGCACAATAGATTACGCAACCACATGTATACAAAATTCAAGATTGGTGAAACAGCCATGTGTACATGTGGATTGGCGTCGCAGACAGCAGAGCACATACTCCAAGACTGCCCAAAATATAACATATCTAGGCAAACCTTCTGGCCTAGAGAGACGATAGTGGAAGATAAACTCTATGGACCGCTGTGTGAACTGAAAAAGACAGTTCAATTCATACGAGAGACAGCACTGCAGTTATAGACATATTTCAATCGAACGAAAGAAGAAGAAGAATGGCCAAACCATTTAATTTGCTGTTTTCTAATACAATCCAGCGCTACTGAAACCCCCACTTTAGTCATGATTTCTTCAATTTCTGGTCTCCTCTCTTCTTGATATTGTCCAATGAGTTGGTTTGCCTTATTGTATCTATTGTCGATCTTGTCTTTTGATTTGCCATTTTATGATACACATCCTAGATACTTGAAACTCTTTACTTGTTTCAGGTGGTGTTCGTTTAGGTGAATCGATGTTGTTTTTTCTTCTTTCATCATCATCATCATCTTCCACTTCTGCCGTCAAGCGACGTGGGGAGGAATAATTTGCGTTCCAGCGCCCGGTGGGCGGCACTGGATAGTGTCATTCCGTGTGATTGTACAATGTCTTTGATGCCGTCAATCCATTTCCTTCTTGGACGTCCTCGTGGTCTCGTCTCAGATGATCATTGATGTAAGGCCAGTGATGGTAGTTGCATTCTAACGACATGGCCAAACCACTTGATCTTCTGTCTTTCAATAAATGTGGCACAAGGTGTTGATCCCATAGTCTGTCCGATAATAGCATTTCTTACTCGGTCTCGGATTGTTAAGTTGGCAGCTCTCCTCAGGAATCTAATTTCGCAGGTGTTGATTTTGCGAAGGTGTAATTTGGATAAAGTCCAGGTTTGATATTGGTAGCATTGGGTTGGTGTGAATATGCTGTTTATTTTCTGTCGTTTTGCGGACATGGGTATATTTGGATGTTTCAGTAAGGGTTATAGTTGATATGTAAGTACACTAGCTTTCTGACATCTGATTTCGATTTCTCTGTCCAATCTGCCATCTTCTGTGATCATACTTCCAAGATATTTGAATTCTTTAACTTGTTTCAGACTTGTGCTATTTATCTGTATACTTAATGGGCCCGGCGATCTGCTAACTCGCATTACTTCGGTTTTGGCTGTATTTATACTCATACTGTAGCTCCTGCATGTTGAACTCAGATTAGTAATATGATTTTGCAGTCTGCCCTCGTCGCTATAAAACAGGCACTGATCTCTGCAAATAGAAGTTCATTTATTTTCTGTGTGTGATAGCGCCAAACCGATGTACCTTGGTGTCTACAACAAACCGATGCACGAGTTTGGTCTATCAAAGCCGTATTTGTCCTGGCCACCACCGGAACTCGGCTTAACAAAGGAATCGGAAGCCAGTTTTATTTTAGCAGTGCTTTGTGCTGATGAGAGATGCGGGCAGCATGGCCTTCAGTTCAGTGCTGTTCTGTTGTTGTCAGGTGTGGGAACAATTCCCTGAGTTGATCTGTGTCAACTAATGTTGTGACAAAACTGAGCGGCTGACTAATTAGTGTCAGCAAGCCTGGGTTCTTGGTGGGATAGTAAAATGTGTCACAACTCTTTGTTTATGTCGTGTCTTGGGGTTTATGTTGTGTAACCTATGTTTTTGTAGTGCCTTATTGTCTGTGCAGTGTTGCTTGTGTCAAGGTTCTTTATTGTGTCAGTCTAACCAGCTATTGCTTGGAGCACCTGTGTTGTGGTACTTGGTGTACCCTGTGGTCTTAAGTGGTGTTGATTGGTTGGGGGTTACCCACCATTGTTGTTTGATATATACAGTTGTAAAGAAGTAAAGAACAAATTTGATTTATCGTCTGATCTAGAGATCCTATTTCAAGATGTAGATGATCAATGGGAAATGCTGAAGAATTCAATCAGTTGTGCAGCAGAAAAAACTATTCCAAAAGTAAGGAAAGTGGGCCGTAAGACATGGATGACTGAAGAAATTTTACAACTAATGGAAACAAGAAGACAGAACAAAAATAATCCTGCCAAATATGAAGAAATTCACAGAAAAGTCAGAACCTTATGTAAGGAGGCTAAAGAAACATGGCTTGAGAAAAATTGCAGAGAAATTGAAAAACAACACAACAGTAAAAATGCGAAACTAATGCACAAAAGAATTCAGGAGATTACTAATCAAAGAACACGTACATCAGCAGGCTGCCTAAAGACAAAAGATGGAAGAGTCGTAATAGAAAAAGATCAGATTTTACACGTATGGTCAGATTACGTGAAAAACCTTTATGACGATAACAGAGACGAACAATATATTGTTCAAAATAACAATGAAGGGCCAGCAATTTTGAAGACGGAGGTTCAGAATGCTCTTAATCATATGAAATCTGGCAAGACCCCCGGTCCAGACAGCGTCACAACAGAAATGATTAATGCTTTAGAAGAATATGGAATAGATAAAGTTACCAGTCTGCTTAATACAATATATGATACTGGAAATATACCTCATGAGTTATGTAATTCTGTATTTATTGCAATCCCAAAGAAATCAGGAGCCTTGGAATGTGATCAACATCGAACAATTAGTATAATGAGTCACATCACGAAGATTTTGCTAAGAATTATCATGCAAAGAGTTAGGAGGAAAATACAACCTGAAATAGGAGAAGAACAATGTGGGTTTGTAGTAGGCAAGGGTACAGTAAATGCTGTGTATATACTGAGAACCGTAATCGAACGTTCTATAGAAGTAAACAAAGATCTACACCTTTGCTTTATTGACTACACAAAGGCTTTTGATAAAGTGAGACATGTCAACATGATAAGGATGCTTGAAGATCTACAAATTGATGGGAAAGACCTTAGACTTGTAAAAAACATATATTGGAAACAACAAGCTGCCATAAGAGTTGATAATGAAGTAAGCCAATATCAGCCTATTAAGAGAGGTGTGAGACAGGGATGTGTAATGTCTCCAGATCTGTTTTCCCTGTACAGTGAAAATATTTTCAGAAATATTGAAAATATGGAAGGAATCAACATTGGGGGACGATGCATCAATAACATTAAATATGCAGATGATACAGTCTTGATTGCAGACAATGAACAGGACCTGCAAAATTTAGTAGATGCGGTTGTTACACACAGTGAACAACAAGGGTTAGAATTAAATTGTAAAAAGACACAGATTATGGTCGTCACTAGGAAGAACGAAATACCACAGTGTAATATACAAGTAAATGGGAATATTCTTCAACAAGTGAATAGGTACAATTATCTCGGAACAGTAATAACATCTGATGGGAGATGCCTTGAAGAGATTAGAACAAGGATCGCCATGGCAAAAGTAGCCTTTAGCAAGATGAAAAACATACTGACCAATAAAAAGATGTCAATTGAAACGAGAAAAAGAGTGTTGAGATGCTACATAGAACCTGTACTTTTATATGGATGTGAAGCTTGGACAATGAGCAGCCAGGCTGAAAAACATCTGATGGCTGTAGAAATGTGGTTTCTGAGGAAAATGCAAAGAATACCATGGACAGCCAGAAAGACCAATGAACAAGTCCTTCAAGAAACAAATGAAGATCGTAAACTGATCAGAGACATTAGACGTAGACAGTCACAATTTTTTGGGCATGTTATGAGAAGAAATGATTTGGAGAACTTGGTGACAACTGTAAGATCGAGGGGAACAGACCAAGGGGAAGACCTAGAAACAAGTATCTGGATGGCTTGGCCTTGTGGCATGGTCGAGACAGAAACACGGAACTGATCCACGACTCTGTTGATCGAGTGAGATGGCAGAACATGACCGCCCACGCTTACCGGCATGGCACATGATGGATGGATATACAGTTGTCTGTTGTATCTGTTATTGCAATGTGTTATCAAACATGTTCAGCTAGAGGAGATAAATAAAGAGCTATTTTTGTACTGTCTTTAATTTGTTTGTTTAGTCTCTTTTAGTTTTTACAACCACTATTTCTACCACAATCTAACACCTTAATTCATTGCTTGGGCTCTAACATGGTGTTTCCTGTGTGAACATCTATAAAATAGTTTCTGCCTCTGCCTGAGATCTCGTATATCTTCTTATCTAATTACTATAATCTTTTTTTGTCGGTTGAGGCGGTGTGAGGTTCTCTCTCTTTTCACTATTTTTCTTCTTTGGCCGTAACGAAGTCAGAACTACTCTTTACCTCTTAGCACCGTAGTGAAGGAAGCATCAGTCTTTATGATTGTCTCCCTTTCTCTTTTACCATCGACTACAAAATGGTGACCCCGACGAGATATAGTGGCAGCCTTTGAATTGTTCTGTTCGAATTGTTTTAGTATCTAGTGATTGTTTTGTGTGATAGGTCAGTGTTTATATTTGTGGTGTCCATTGTCTTTGAGTTGTGACATTAGAACCCAGGTTTGCTGCTGAGATCCCCCGGGCATTCCTGCACAAGAGAGGAGTCCCCTGTATGGTGAGTGGGCTCAGATAAATTGCCTCCTAGTACACTTTCACTGTATCCTATCCAGAGCCAGGATGGCTCTGTCTTCAACGTTAGGGACCGTAGTTCCCCTCCCAGTTGGTGCCCCTGACGTCACAGGGCCCACTGGTGAAGTCAGGTACATAGTTGCACCTGTGAAGATAGAAGTTCCTTGTTTTGGCCAGAAAGGTGGGCCAACTGTTGAGAAGTATGTGAGGAAGGTGAGATCAGCCTGGAGGGCTGGTGCGGTGTGCAATGAAGATAAAGTGGACATTATTTGTGAAAGTGTTGCTCCCAGTGTGTGGGCGGAACTTGAACTTAGGTCAGCTTGTAATGACCCTGAGGAGATGCTGCAGACCATTCAGCAGGTGTATGGAGAGCAGCGCAGTATGGTGGAACTTGCTGCAGCTTTCTTCCAAGTGAAACAAGATGCTGGGGAATCCATCATGGATTTCTCACACCGGGTCCACAAAGCCTTTCGTTTGGTGCTGGAAGCTCAGAGAAAGAGGGGCATGGTTGCTTGGGATCCAGTGATCCTAAGAGACTGGTTTGTTGCAAAACTACATAATGTTCTCAGCAGGAGAATGGCAGAGGAGAGGATATCGCAAGATCCTGCAGTGACTTTCCTTTGTGTTAGAGACTTGGTCATGCGATGGGCTGGTGTGTCGTTAGCTCCAGAAGTCTGTGCATACCAATATGTAGAACGTCAAGATTACAGTTCAGAGAGGTGGCCTAATGCCAGTGGTGAGTGTCAAGGGGTCCACCATGATGATGTGGTGTTGGAGGAACTTCGAGCTAAGCTAGGTCGGATGAGAGCCTTAGCTGATTCGTTGCTGCAGCCCAAGGTACGACGCAAGAGGGGCAATGTTTGTAGAAGCCGCACCCACCTCCAAAACAGGTGTCCGAAGAGAGGGGTTAGTGTTTTTCAGAACCCCTCTAGAGTGAATTGTAGCGTGTTTGCAAGCGTAAGCCACCAAGACCAGCAGGGCCTTAAGCGACAACAGAGTCCGCCCCAAGTTGATCCTTCTAAAGGATCAGCCCCAGCAGCCCAGGTGGGTGCAGTGTCATCTTCTATTAGCCAGATGATTCTGCGTGGCAACCAGAGAAATTTCTTTTGCAGGAAGAGGCGGAGGAAGAGGGGACGAGAGAAGTCTCCTGGTGTCAGTGTGGTCGACCAGTTAGGTGTTAGAAATGTGACAGGTGGACCGTGTATTGTGACTGGTGTGAGGCAAAATTTTCTGCATACCGATATGTCAACCCGTGACTTTGTGCGAAAGGGGATTGTGAAAGACCACCAGCAAGAACTTTTGCCCGTTAGACATGGTTGTGGAAAATAGAGACTGTTTTCATCTGTTTAGGAATTCCAGTCTTTTGGATTGACAGCCTTAGTGTAGTTAGTTAATTAGCAGTTATGTTTTGCTGTTGTTATATATTATGATTGCAGGTAGATGGTGTCATGTGATGACATGTCTTTCTTTTAGAGTGCAAGAACGCCAGGCAGACGAGGTGAAAGGGGTGGTTCTGTTGTTCATGTGGTGTTGTCATTACTGTGACGAAATCCCCAGCGTCCTCTTCATCTTTTGCTTAAATTGGAGTAAATGCTTTTTAAAACCCTTATGTAATTATAGAAGAATTTAATTTCGGTTTTATTCCTATATATCTATGTATAGACAGTACATGGCTATAGTTTAAAGTAACTCCTATTTAATGTTATTACTTTAATATGAAGTAATACGATACATTAAGATCGGGGGAGAGGCTGAATTTACAAAGTAGTTTACCCAGCCAAATCTACAAATTTGGCTACGACTATTTTACAATTTGGTCGGATAAATTAAAGGAAACGAACTCCCTGGCACGACCACTTCCGGTCAGGAGAAAAATAGCTAAACTCGTTCTTTCGCAACCTAGACGTCGGTGTAGGAACAATCTGCTAGTCGCTAGGCTCTATAAAATACTTTTAAAGTGTTAAGAGTTTTATCTTTGGCGCGTATTACGGCCATAAATATATTTAAAATATATTAGAGAGATTCCTAGAGCAGTGTTTGTACCTGACAAGTTCGGTCAGTAGATTAGAAGGGTAAGGAATAGTTATGTGTACCAAAATAATATATTGCCGTGTGCGCCCGAGATTTCCGTGTCTAGTTAAAGTTGGAAACCGCCGATAATAGGTTATTTTACCTAATTATTTACCATAATAATTATTTTACCGACTAAACTCGATCGCGTATATTATACTTCGTACAGGTAGTTTACTAAGCACACAGAGTAAAGGGTAAAACGTAACTGTGTAGAAAATTACCTTTACATGAGGTTTAGAGAGGTGTAGCCGATTTGAGATAGTTGTAAACTTGATAAAGTCGGATAGAACCCAATTTTCGATTAGTCCGTATAGCAGTAGACTAGGCCATACTAATCGAGCCGTTAGTTGAGGAATAACACGAGGCAGTTCCTAGTAATAATATTGCGAGGCCGCGAAAATAGATCTTACTAAACACGCGTAAAAAATGTCAAATACTAGCGTGGTAGATCCTAGGCATGTTCGTTAATTTTTATCGGTGATTTCTCACCAATTCGCAGTCCTGTTCTTGCCGGCCACTCCATTAACTTTCAGCCTATCATATTCTATTGGGATAATTACATAAACTGTATTTTAAAATATACGTTATATAGAATCATTATTAATTATATGCTAGGAATATAGCTTCAGAATTTGAACATAAATATCTATAATAGGTAATCTGTTTAATAGATTGTATTCATATCTACCTGTAGAGTACTTTGTAATTATTGTATTTTAATAATATAATTATGATATGCATTATATGATTATGTTTAATTATTACTGAATACTTATTACATTCACTTATAAGAAAGCTTAGAATGATTTTATTGAGCTGTTTTCTTAGGTCAGTGTTTTACTATTGATCCTAGGATAGGGAATAATAGGGAGCAGGGACAGATAGCTCATGCTATTTTGTTTCTGAAAATGTTATGAGATGTAATCGGCCATCAGGAACAATCCATGGCCGATGCTTACCGATGTCTCGACAGAAGAGTCAACTGCTCTCGCTGTATATATTTCACAGATTTGACACCTTCAGCGCCAAGCTTTAGATGCGCTAACCTGTGTGACTCATTGCGAAGCATCACTCGCCATCTCACTTATGCTTACTAACTAGGGTTTACACGCACTGTGTAAGCCGGAGAACCAGAAGATAAGTGGCCAAACTTACCGTTGGCCACCACCACCACCACCACCACCATTTACATGCAAATAATACCAGCTTTGTCAGGCCATGTCAATGATTAAAATGCAACATTGTCAGTTTCTTAAATTTTACACCCACTAGTTGTTACGTAATTAACCTTAGTCATAGTAGAGTGAGAGGATATGAAAGTTTGTCTCTGTTATATATTTTACTCTGTCTTTCTCCGTGTCATTGAGAGGGATTAGAGTTGGGGGCTCGAGCTTTGTTTTATTTCAGGCAACGTAGCTAGACAACCTTGGCAGACTGTCTGTATCAAACCAGTATAGTTGTACGCCATTCCTGTCTGCCTGAACACTGTCAGAAGATTAGACTTGTTCTGGGACCTTTATTCCGCCTAGAATTACGAGCTATTCAGTCTTGTCTTCTCCAGTGACCTATTTTTCTATTCGTAGAAATTCTATCCACAGCACTTTGATAGATTCCTTATCATCGTAGCTGACGTTACGCTACAATTACCATCATGTCCAGTAAGAGAGTAACTTCCAGAGTGAATTCATGAGGTGGGATATTATTGAAATAACAATGTTTTGTTGGCCCGGTATATTTTCCTTTATGTTTATATTCAGGTTACAGGTGACACATGATGAAATGTTCTTTTTAGTGTAGAGATACAGGTTGATAGAAAAACAAGTCATTTAGGTACCACAGTAGCTGCAGGAAGCTTATATTTGAAGAGACAAATGGTATTATTTTTAAATACATTTTGTGTTGAATTTCCAGAGTTAAGGGAAGTAGTAACCAATATAAAGGTTACTTGTTTAATGTTTATGTAGCTTTTATGTTTGTTTATTTATTTTTATGTAAGAAGTGAGGGTTGTATTCATTTTGTTATGATTGGTGCTCTTATAGCAGAAGAGCTATTTTTCCTCACTGATATTATTTTAGTCATTAGTACCAACTGAGTTAGTATGGTTTATACTTTTGTGTTGAGATTATTGGTATATGGAACTGACTGATGCCTGGTGATGTAATCTACACTGTTTCACATTGTAAGTGATGTATGAAAAGAAAAAGACTATTTTTTTTAGTGGTACTCTTCAGGGATATAACCAGCAGTTTAGGTTTTGGAGGAGGTAACATGTGACATAGATTTGTTTTGCCTTTGTCATTTTGATGGCGGTTTGTGTGTAAATTTCATTGAATTCTTGGTTCATTGATGATTGTTTTTGAGTGTGGTCACAGGTGACATTACTTTTTTTTGGCATTTGTCATTTTGATGACGGTTTATGTGTAGATGTTAGTACTTGCTTGCTTGATTAGTGATTTGACTTTTTGATGTGGTTACTGAAGACCAATGATTTTATTTTGAGGTGAACTAGCTAGATGGTAACTTTTAAAGAGATAGTTGGGGTGAGGAGATATGATGGTCCATTTCTTTTGACACGTCAAAAAAGTAGGGGGTTGGATAATGTGATAGCGCCAAACCGATGCACCTTGGTGTCTACAACAAACCGATGCACGAGTTTGGTCTATCAAAGCCGTATTTGTCCTGGCCACCACCGGAACTCGGCTTAACAAAGGAATCGGAAGCCAGTTTTATTTTAGCAGTGCTTTGTGCTGATGAGAGATGCGGGCAGCATGGCCTTCAGTTCAGTGCTGTTCTGTTGTTGTCAGGTGTGGGAACAATTCCCTGAGTTGATCTGTGTCAACTAATGTTGTGACAAAACTGAGCGGCTGACTAATTAGTGTCAGCAAGCCTGGGTTCTTGGTGGGATAGTAAATTGTGTCACAACTCTTTGTTTATGTCGTGTCTTGGGGTTTATGTTGTGTAACCTATGTTTTTGTAGTGCCTTATTGTCTGTGCAGTGTTGCTTGTGTCAAGGTTCTTTATTGTGTCAGTCTAACCAGCTATTGCTTGGAGCACCTGTGTTGTGGTACTTGGTGTACCCTGTGGTCTTAAGTGGTGTTGATTGGTTGGGGGTTACCCACCATTGTTGTTTGATATATACAGTTGTCTGTTGTATCTGTTATTGCAATGTGTTATCAAACATGTTCAGCTAGAGGAGATAAATAAAGAGCTATTTTTGTACTGTCTTTAATTTGTTTGTTTAGTCTCTTTTAGTTTTTACAACCACTATTTCTACCACAATCTAACACCTTAATTCATTGCTTGGGCTCTAACATGGTGTTTCCTGTGTGAACATCTATAAAATAGTTTCTGCCTCTGCCTGAGATCTCGTATATCTTCTTATCTAATTACTATAATCTTTTTTTGTCGGTTGAGGCGGTGTGAGGTTCTCTCTCTTTTCACTATTTTTCTTCTTTGGCCGTAACGAAGTCAGAACTACTCTTTACCTCTTAGCACCGTAGTGAAGGAAGCATCAGTCTTTATGATTGTCTCCCTTTCTCTTTTACCATCGACTACATGTGGATCAGTTGTTTCATCTGGAGTAAAGAGTTCTAAATTTTCTGAATCTGTTCTGTCAAGACTTGCTTCTTTGGATATTCTGTCAATGTAGATATTAAATAACAGGGCAGAGAGCACACATCCCTGCCTCACTCCTGAATTGACTGTGAACATATCTGATATACTTTCTTGTGTTCTTACTGCATTTCGGCTCGAGTGGTACATGGCTATGATGTTTTCTAGTAGTTACCCTTGTATCCCGTGGTCTTCAAGGATGGCCTATAATTTGTATCTGTCTACTCTATCAAAAGCCTTTTCCTGATCTACAAACACAATATTCTGCTGGTCACTATATTCGATAGTTTTTTTCACATATTTGTCTAAGTGTAAATAGTGCATCAGTGCAACTTTTACCTTTCTGAAAACCGAATTGTACTTTGCTTAACTGTTGTTCAACTATGGGTCTAGCTCAGTGGTTCTCAACCGGTGGGGTATTCTCTCTCTCTCTCCCCCCCCCGGGGGAAATTTTGGGGTTTCCAGGGGGGGGGGGTGAAGATTATTTCAAGATCGCATTAATACAAGAACCGATTACTTGATCTTGTTTTTCCCTTCATACTTTACGGTTCTGTACTTCTCACCCTTCTAAAATTCATTTTTATAAAGTAAGTAGACCCACAAATCACGTTTTATGTGTGTCAGAATCTTGCATTCAGCAATAACACAGGCTCGTAGTCACTAACAGATGTGATACAAACACTTTCACAGAATGACTTTACGTGACACACTGCAAATACAATTCAAACACTTTATTCAGACTTCTCACTCATCACTACCATTACATGCATCGCGCAATTACAATATCGATGCCATAATACAATCAATAGATATATAAATGCAATGTATACAACTCACAATCCTACATACCAGGCGCACAGTCTCCTATACTCACACAGGCGTTCTATCTATTAGCGTTCATACACACAAGTCATACGAGCACCATTCAATCCGTCTGTCCTGTACAACCGTCTCAAGCCGTCTGGCGCTAACCGCTGTGAGTTCTCGCTAGTCGGGGTTGTGTCCCTGCGTGGGCTTCATGTCCCACGCATGCACCGACTAACCATTCCTGTCACAGCGTGGTCAGTGTCGCTCACAGGCGGACTGGCCGTAATTGCCAGGCGTCGTTGACGACGACGCGGTAGAACTGGTGGGGCGATTATGACATTGTGGACGTCTAGACTTGTTTTAGTATGTGCTTCCATTATTACGTATACTGTGTAGGGGCAGAAGGGTGGGGGGGGGGGGGGGTTAGGTAGGAAATACGAAAGGAGGGAGTGACGTTCTGAAAATATGGTGAAGGGGGGCACGCGTCAAATTTTTAGGTAGGAAATACAAAAAAGGGGGGGGGGGAATGAGGTTCTGAAAATATAGTGAAGGGGGGCACGGGCCAAAAAAGGTTGAGAACCACTGATCTAGCTCTTTGTTCCAATAGTTTTGCATACATTTTCCCTATATGGCTCAGGAGTGATATACCTCTGTATGTTTCGCACTCTCTCATATTGCCTTTCTTTTTCCATATTGGTACTATTATTGCATATTGCCAATCATCTGGGACTTTTCTTTCTTCCCATGCTATATTAAAAAGTCTTGTTAGCCATTTAACTCCTGTTTTCCAATAGGCCTGAATAGCTTCCGTGGTTATTCCATCTGGACCTGGTGATTTGTTTTTAGGACTTTTCTGTATAACTGCTTTGACTTCTGCAGGTATGAAATTTGGTTCTTGCTGTCCCTGGCTTTTAGGCACAAACGTGAGGTTTTCTATGTTATGTGTGGGGTTAAGTAGTTCTTGAAAGTATTCTGCCCACATTGCTAGTCTTTGTTGTGGATTAAATATCGGTATACCTCTTTTGCTGTTTATGATGGTGGTTGGGTTGTAGCATGCATCTCTATTTCTCATTGTGTTGACACGCTTATAAAATTCTCTTGGGTAGTCTTTGATAGCCGGTCTCTCTGGCTGTGGGGTTACAACACTTTCTCTCTGTAATCCCGTTTATCACGCAGAGTCTCGCAGCGGAGCGAGAACTGAGGTGGTTCGACCCCCGCTCGTGACTTGCGGATACTGAGCCGGCCGCTCAGAAAGCAATGGCAAACTACTGAGCGTAATCTTGCCAAGAGATCAACAGACAGCTGAAAGATGCTGCTGTTGACAGCTAAGTCCTGTAAAAGGATACGCAAAAAAAAAAAAAAAAGTCTTTGATAAGCCGGCTTCGTGGCTTAGAGGTTATGACATTTCTCCGTAATCTCGTATACTCTCGTGGGTAACGTGATGCGAATCAGCAGTGGTTCGAATCGCATCGGTAACTTACGGGGTATGTGAGCCGGCCGCTCAAAAAGCAATGGCAAACTACTGAGCGTAATCCTGCCAAGAAATCAACATACAGCTGAAAGATGCTGGTGTTGACAGCGATGTCCTGTAAAGGATATGCAAAAAAAGACTTTGCTAAGGGTCGCCGTCTGTTCACCGTATATTCTCCAGGATTCATCTTTAGATGCTCTAATTGTTCGTGTCACAGTCTTACATTACACGCACAGGCATTCTCGCGACTTCATCTATACCTCACAGATAACTTCACTTGTACAGATGGTTTCAAAGATTTTATTACAGGCAAAGCCTGATAATCACACACTTGCGACAAGGCGTTATCGGCCTGTCAAATGAATACAATGGTCGCCTCTCTTCACACAGCATATATAGCAATAAGCACAATCAACTCTCTCGCTAATATAACGCGTTCACTACACTCGATATAGGCTGTCGGAAAACACAAGTCCTGTCGGGAAGCCGTCTCGTCGCTGTCTGCCCCAACTCAGCCCGTCGTTTGCCTACGTGGTCACAATCCCCCGTACGGTCAGCAACTCTCCGTGCTGTTCTATTTGTCACGAAGTACTCTCGTCTAGTACTTGTTCACCCTAAAGTTCTACTACTGTTTTACGTCGTCGCGGGTATTCTCCGTGACCTAATGTCCCCATCCCCTATCCTCGGGGTTGGTCCCTCTGTTGTCCTAAGTATGACACGTTAGTGTCCCCACCCGAGTCTGGTCTTATAACTATTCTTAAGTCCTAGCTGGGGTGTTGCCTCTACTCTGTCTATCCCTTTATAGAGGTCCTATCTCTATGTCCTATCAGTCCTTGCCCCTCTTCTGTCCCTAGTCTACCCTAGTGGTCTCTAACACCTTGACAGTTCGTTTGGCATTACGTCGTGCTATTCTATAAGTAACATAGTCTTGTTCAGATTTAGTTGTCATCCACTTTTTGAACGCTACTTTCTTTTTGAATATGCTATCTTTAACTTGGTTGTTCAAAAAGGCTGTTCTTAACCTTTTGTCCTGCCCTACTTTCTTTGTTCCACATTTATTTTCCAGTGTGTCGAGCATGGCAACCTTGAAAATTGTCAATTCCTTATCTACGCTTCAGTGGTCATCAGGGATGTTCTTATGTAGGTTTTTAATGTCTTGATTGAATTCGTCTTTAACCTATTTTCCTGAAGCCTCCTATAATTGATGACATGAGTTGTTACCTTTTTGTTTCTTATTTTCCTGTATGTTGAAGTCTTATTTTTTTTTTTTAATTATGACTGGTTTGTGACCAGTATCAACATCTGTATTTGGGAGTGGTCTTGAATCTAATAGTAGTCTTCTGTCTGATTTCCTAATTAGAATAAACTCAATTTGAGATGCTTGGTCTATGTCATTCCATCTATACCAGGTTTTGGTTTGGCTACGACGATGTAGTTTTTATTCTTTGATTATAGTTAGGCTATCACCTCTATTTTACTTGTGCTAATTTTCATGTTATGTTCCTTAGAGATTTCGTTTAGGCTGTTCATGTGGTCTTGTACTTCTGCTTCTGATTTTGCTATTAGTGCTTGATCGTCCGCAAATAGGGGTTCTTTAATAGTGTAATTTACCGATGGGTGTTCTTCTTCTGTGTTCTGTTCGTCATGAGGTGTTCTTGGGGTCTTTATTTGGCTGGTTTCTTTACATATGTTGTCTATATAGGTTATGAACAAGAGAGGGGACAGGACACAGCCTTGTGGTACTCCGGATCTTATGGTGAATTGTTCTGAATGTCCTCAAGTTGTTCTCACTTAGCATTTATTGTTGTTATATAAGCTTCTACATAGGTTTGTTAGATGTGTACTCACTCCATATCGTTCAAGTATTTCCCACAGCCTGTTTCTATCTACTCTTTCAAATGCCTATTCTTGGTCGACAAAAGCTAAGTAGAGTGTTTCATTAAATTCGATTGATGTTTTTATAAGTTGTCTAAGAGCAAAAGTGGCATCTGTGTATCCTTTTATTTTCCTAAATCAAAGTTGTGTTTCTCTTAGCTGGTGTTCTATAGTAGTTCGTAATCTTTTCTCAAGAATTTAGCAAAATATTTTCCCAGTATGACTCAAAAGGGAAATACCTCTGTATTGTGGGGTATCTTTTACTGCCTGTGTTTTTCCAAACTGGAATAATTATGGCGTTTCCCCAGTCTCTTGGTGTCTGTTGTTCTACCCAAACATGGTTGAATAGTAACAATGTAGTTCCTACTTCTCTTGCTGCTTTAATTAGTTCATTTGGTATTTTACCGGCAGTTAGTAGTGTAAG